>CM076573.1:315884503-316484503 GCA_034641835.2 Pinus albicaulis
TAATTAAAATCTGAATATACAAAACTATATCTATATCATTCATCAAATAGATTACACACATTTATACATAAATTAGTCTCAAGATAGGAGATCTATCTTAGACGTACAATAAGTTGGTTGAGGGAATATCTCAACCTCACACCAAACAAAGAAACTAGTTTTAGCTAACTCCTATTAAATATGAACAGACTCTATACATAGAGAGTCACAACTGGACAAGTAGGAATTATACATTCTAACACACCCCCTTAATGACTACTTGTCTCGATATCACTTCGCAAAATCTAGTTGTGATCAAACATAACAAAGCATATGTCGACGTCCATATAAAGGAGCAACCATCCACCAGAATGCATGGGTACCAACTGCTGCAACCACTGGTCTTGTAGGATGTCCTTCATATACATGGTTCTGTCAACCATTATCACTGCACACATGTACCTGTATCTATAGATCCCCCTCCAACGTGGGTTTTATCGGATGACCCGTAACCATGCTCTTCCTTCATCGGGGTTTTATCGGATGACCCGTAACCATGCTCTTCTTTCATCGGGGTTTTATCGGATGACCCGTAACCATGCTCTTCTTTCAGTGGCAAACACTGACACAGAACTGTTTCCAGTCTGCTTCACTATTATACGTGGTTTCTAGCTGACCACAAACTGACACTGCAAAATGGTTTCTGGCTGACCATGAACCTGTAGTTACAAAGTGGTTTTGAGATTACCACGAACTTTTACGGGGATACACATGCCTTTACAAGGCTTACATACTCCAACTCTTGGAGTTATCAGGTACATACAAAGACCACTCCAAAACCATCCTAGACTTGCTTACAATTTAAAATGTGTGACTCATAATACAACATGCTATTGAGTCTATTCCAAGTAACTCACACCAAAAAAACTTTCACTTTCGTTGTCCATCATCCTTAAATGTTGCTTCTCCTTTCCTTCATCTTTTGAATTTATCATTGGCATCTTTAGTGTCATTTTCCACCAATTATATTGGATTTTCATATTCATATAGGTGTAATTTTCTAGAGTAGCCAATTCTAACAACATCACCACCCATTGAGTTGGCTAAACTCAATAAAATTTTGTTTGAATAATCCAAAAATACTTACCATAATTAAACACATATGAGCCAATATATTATCCTCTTACTCGCCCCTCTGCCATAGTTTGCACTCAAGGGTAGTGGAAATTCAGAACTTTCTTCTCCTTGCCTTGCAAAAAAGGGGTTTAAGACGGACAAGCCAGTGCCAATTAAAATAATCAGTGTTAAAAGCCATAATCCCTTCAAAACATTGAAAATATAAAACAGAACATCCAAACACAAGAGCAGTAGCAAGGCACCAAAAACGCTGAGGAGATCCCGCTAACAGCAACACCTCACCAAATAATCCACCCACGCTGCTATCTTATATTATTCCTCTGCTACTAGGAGGAGGTTCAAAGAATTCATTATTTTTGAGAGCTTCCTCGACTCGAACCCTCAACCCTCAACTCTTGCAGAGCCTTTTTCTCCGATTCCTTCAAATCGGACACTAAGTTTCTCTCCTCCTACTGGCTTCTTTCCTCAGCAACAGAAGCCAGTAGGAGGAGAGCAACTTAGTGTCCGATTTGAAGGAATCGGAGAAAAAGGCTCTGCAAGAGTTGAGGGTTGAGGGTTCGAGTCGAGGAAGCTCTCAAAAATAATGAATTCTTTGAACCTCCTCCTAGTAGCAGAGGAATAATATAAGATAGCAGCGTGGGTGGATTATTTGCTGAGGTGTTGCTGTTAGAGACTTTATAGATTGCGATTCTGGAGGTGGGAGATCCTCCTCTTGCAGATCCGTTGGCAAGCCCGTAGTAGTGAGCTTCTGCCACCACACTGCCCGCTGCAGTTGACGATGTGTGTGTTCCATGACCCTCGTCATCTCTTGCTGATGTCTCATTCTGCGTTGGTCCTTTGTAATAGCGTGCTCCGATGATTTTTCTATTGCACTTGAAATCTGGTCCTCCTTTGCATGCTCCTTTCCAGCGAGAAGGAACTGGACCAATTCCGGCATCGTTGAAGCTTGGTGCTTCAGGCCAAATGCCTGAATCCGGCAGGCCAATTATGGAGTCTTCAGTAATATTATAAGAAGGATTCTTCAAGCCGGACTCATATTGCAGGAAGTCCCAGGAACGCGTCGTGTGCAGCTTGAGCCGTGGATCGGGGAAAACTGATACGACCCCAGCTTTTTCAGAAATTGCTGTTGCTTGCTTTTTGGAGATAACTGCAGCGAAGCCTGCAAAAGCATGGCTATAGCTATAGACGATCGATGACTCTGCAACATTGCGACTTCCTAGCACGGAGGATAGCAACCTCACATAGCCACTAACTATGGATTCACTTCCACCGCCACGGGGGGCGCCCAAGTAAACAATGTAGACCTGCTTATCTTCACCATTGATCCTAATGCAGCCCAGGAATGTTACAAGTAACGTGACAGCCAGCAACAAACTGGTGGTAGTCATCGCTCAGATTGTATGTAATACAGGCCTTTACAGCTTTGATACCAAAATAAAATCTGAATATACAAAACTATATCTATATCATTCATCAAATAGATTACACACATTTATACATGAATTAGTCTCAAGATAGGAGATCTATCTTAGACGTACAATAAGTTGGTTGAGGGAATATCTCAACCTCACACCAAACAAAGAAACTAGTTTTAGCTAACTCCTATTAAATATGAACAGACTCTATACATAGAGAGTCACAACTGGACAAGTAGGAATTATACATTCTAACTATATTCATGCTTTTTTTTTTTTTTGGGCTCCTTCCAGTTAGGTAATAAATTAAGACCCTTTTTAATTACCAAACTATGGGTTATAATTACATTATATTTGATTTTGAAAATTTGCAATTCAATGAACACTTGGATATCAAGTTCTACACAGTGGGCACTCAAAAATTGAAATTTAATTCAAATTTACTCTATTACACGTAAATTTTTGAGCTTTTTTATTGATTTACAAAAATATTAACTGTGAGTAGTAGTTTTTTGTTTGCTTGTGCTTGAATTGAATGATATTGAATGTTATTAGGTGTTAGAGAATTTCGCGGTAGACTATGAGTTCTTAATTTAAATGTTTGCAATTCTTTTTTTCCTCTTCTTCTGAAGTAGTCACCGCTTCCGCGTGGTGACTACCATCACACCCGAATCACGAGTTCTCGCTAGAGAGATTAGAATGCGTTGATCAAGATTTTGTTTTAATTTTGATTTGAATATTTCATGTTGGCTTTGTAAATCAATTGGTTGTTGATACGTACACCGTAATGTTTTCGGTGTTGAGAAGTCGACAATCCGGCAGTAAAGTCATAATTTGTAAAAGTTGGATCTCAATTGAAAGGTGTTATGCGTGAGTTTAATCTTTTACATAATCGTAATCTTTGAATGTTACAGTGTACATGAACAATCTAGTGGTTTGAGTCATTTGGATTAGAATTGTCTTAATTGGATTAGAAGTCATGTTATTCAAACCAGAATTGTTTTGATTATATTAGAAGCTCTGGTATTTGAATCCGAATTGTGTGGGTTGAAGTAGAGTCACACGCAGTGTTATGGTTTGGATTAACTATGAGAGAGTCATGGTGAATTATTTAAGTCTTGCATTGATCGATAAGTCCTGCATAGATAATTTCTTGATCTTTAGAATCTTCTTGTTAAGAACATAACTCATTATGTTCAGCCATGTATATGAAGTGATGTTACACTTGTAAAAAGGATTATCCATAACAATATTTGTAGTGATTTGATTATAATATTGTTGGTTCATAAATTGCAGTTATATATTTATTTAGAATTTTCTATGATAATAAAACAATTTGCATTAATTTGGTTATAATATTGTTGGTTCTAAAATTGTAGTTAAATATTTGTTTAGAATTTTAGATGCTAGTTTCAATGATCACAAATAAGCTAAAATGGTAAACAAAAATAATGTCTATAAATAAGTGCATTTACAAAATATGGAAGCAAAATTAAATTACTTATGAAATTTTAAAACTATATAACATACTATACTATTTTTGAAAATTCAATATAATAAATCAGAAAGTTATTTTTCAATTAATACATAACCAAACTTCAAAAATCTTTTTTCACTCTAATAACTTCATTTATATATATATATAATACTGTGATTTCCAAAATATCGTTATGTGCTGTAATGAAATTCAACATTTTTTATAAAATTTCAAAACTATACAGGTTATTATTCAAATTTCAAAATTATATCTTATTATTTTTCAAGATTCCAAAATATCGTTATGCGCTGTAATGAAATTCAACATTTCTTATAAAATTTCAAAACTATACAGGTTATTATTGAAATTTCAAAATTATATCTTATTATTGTTCAAAATTCCAAAATATCTTTATGCGCTGTAATGAAATAACATTTTTTATAAAATTTCAAAACTATACAAGTTATTATTGAAATTTCAAAATTATATAACTTATTATTTTTCAAAATTCCATATTATAATTAAGAAACTTATTTTTCAATCAATACATAAGAAAACTTCAAAGATTCATTTCCATTCTAATGACATCATTTCAAAATATGTATATATAAAATAATATGATTTCTAAAATATCATCATACCCCCAATGAAATTCAACATATTTTTGAGGTAGTAGATAGTAAAATGATATTTTTGGTGGGATAGTGAAAAAACTATCTCATGAGTATCTTGAAGGCTAAGAATTTATTTTTAATGGGTTGTTGAGTTAAGATGCATGCAAACTTTGAATTATACATATGTAAATATAAACATTATGTGATGTTTAAGTAAATATTAATAATTGAATAGAGAGATTATCTCTAGTCTAATATGGTAGAGATGTTGTAGTATTGTGTCATGTCCTCTTTAACATTTTTCACATAATAAAAATAAATAAAAACAAAAATAATTAAAATTAAAGTTAAATTATAATTAAACAAAATCAAATTATAAATTAAAATAACATTAAATTAAAATAGTCAATTTAATATCGACAACTTTTATATTATAAAATTTGAATATAATATTTTAAAATACATTTTTTCTTTTTACCTTAAAAATAATGTAATATTATTTATTTTCATATTTTTAAAAATTTTAATAAAATTTATCATTTTTAATTGAGTGAAAATAAAATAAAAATAAAAATAATCATAAGTGAAAACATTTAATGAACCAAATAAAATAAAATCAATATAAACAAAATAAATTATTTTTTGTTGTATTGACCCGTTGTATTCATGTGGAATATAGTCAATTTAAAGGGAAAAATTAAACTAGACTAGCTCTATGTTAACTCAAAATATACCAAGTTATAAGGGGGATAAAATATATTTTCACTATAAAAGAGATTTGCATCCAAGTTATAAGAGAGATCAAATCTCATTTCACTCTTAAAGTTATTTGCATCTCAAGATATTTTGTAACACCCCCAAGTTCTATGCTTTTCAAATGAGACATTTGAACATAAGTCCAAAGGGGAGTGGACCCCAATGGATAACTATTGTGTGGATGTGGTTAACTATTTATTTATGAAAAGTAAATAAAATATTGTGTATGCACTATGACCAGATGAGAAAGTGAGATCACATGCCTAATCCATGAGGAGATGGAAAAGGAAAAAGACTTTCCCCAAATCTTTCAAAAATCCTTGAAAGAAATTATTTCTAATTTAGATTTTGAGGAAAAATCTAAATTTCCCCCAATGAAGAGGAGTAGTTGGGAAGAGGTGAGAAAAAGATGGAAAAGTTGAGGAAAATCTTAAAGCAGCTTTAAAGAGTCCCAAAATGGGAAGCCTAGGCTAAACAGGAATAAAAGCATCCTGAAATTCTGGACGCAGAATTGGAAACAGGCTTTGGGGAAAGCACAGCTTAAATAAGATGCTCCAGAACAGATTGAGGTTAGTCTGTTCTTGGAGGATCTCTGCTTGGGGGTGAATCTTGGGAGATAAAGAGGATTCTAAGGTTGGGAGGACTGGTCATAGTAGAGGTATACATGCCTAATGTTGCAGATTTCTGTAAGTCTGTATTAAATAAATCCCTGTTTTATGAATTATGATGTTATGGTTCATTATGCAATTTATGAATTGTTATGTTCTGGTTCATTATGAAAATTTTAGATTTATTATTTGTTCAGTACCTCATGTAATTGTAAACCCAAGCTAGTGGTAGCAGAGACAAATGGTTGGAGTATGGGGATGAGTACATTGTAGGAATGGGGTTAGAGAGGGTAGATCCTTTGAACAGCTAATCTCATGATTATGTATAGGTGTAGCTTGCTGTATTTTAAAGGCACATTAACTTACTATGTGTACAGACAGAAAATGTTAACAAACCAGTAACCATGAACAGCAAGTACCAAACAACTAAACCTATAATAACAATATTGATGGCACAGAATTCCCTGTAACCAATCACAGAAGGTAGTGTGATAGCAGTATGGGGTTTTATTACAATGGAAAGAATTGTAAAACTAAAAACTTAAATTATTCTGTTAAATGTAAGTGTAAACATATGAAAGCAGAAAGTTGAAGCCTAACTAAGTACGAGGATCTAACACTAGGGAGTCTAAACCATCCAGTTTCTATTTAATTGAAGCAAGAGGATCTGTGTCCTAGTTTTCCCATGGAAAAGTTGAATCTGCACCAGAGTGTCAAACATGTTGAATGTTGTAACAGTAAGATAAAGGGAAATCCTACTTGAACATCCATGGTGTGATAAGAGTTGTGTGTGGGAAGATTGTAAGCATAGGTAAAAATACAATGAACAGAGCATCTGTTTACCGTCCATATACACTACTGGGAAAGTAGTTGGAGCAATGGAGGTCAACTGAGTATAGATAGATGGGTGCGAGGAGGCATACATCTATACCTCGATGCTGAAACTTTAAAATATTGAAAATTTTATAAGGCCTGCCAACTGGAAAGTTGAGGAAGGGCTTAGCAATCATCTAGAGTTGGACAAACCTCTGAAAAAGAAAAACCTGAGAATACAAAGTACTATATATATATAGATATACAAGTCTGCTAGATGGACTGAGAAGAGGAGAGGTCAAGCCGAAAAATTCTCATGGAAATTCTTATATTCCATGGCTGTCTATGAGTACTGAAAAGAATTTAAACCCCGGATAACAGTCTGAAGTTGTAAGTGATTCAGTAACAAAACTATCAATGTTATCTGGCGCATAAAGTAGATAATATCTGAGTTATGTTATATGTGTAGAAAGCTGGGTCTGGGAGACGTGACAAATGGTATCGGAGCTAAGTTCAAAAATTGGGCAAGATATGTGCTCACAAAGAACTAGTAAACTGTTATAAATTTTATGAAAATTAAAAATATTACTTCAAGTATACAAAACCTCTTGGATATACTATCAGGTATACATGTAACAGATTGTGATGAAGTAGAAACATTGATATGGGAGTAATATGAGGAGGCTCATATACCAGAATGGTTAAACCTATAATAGGTTTAAAACTGGAAACTGATATCTCTCAGAAAAATATTATTTCTATGTAAAATAATAGAGTATGATTGTTCTTCACTCGGACTATATATATCCATGATGAAAAAATATAACTTTGTAAGTTTACAATGACCTATGTAGCCATTGTTCTATTATCATCGTTATGTAAAAGAAAGTCAGGGTTCATAAAGTTAAGATATTGAAACCATCTTAATACAGTAGCAAAGATCGATGCTGTCTTACTGGGATGAAAAACAAGAGGGAAAACAGTAGTACCTAACTAATATATCATCTAGCTGGCCTTATTGAGCATCAGCACCTTCATAGGAAGGTATCATTTTTTTTTTTCCATGATTTAACCTCACTATAAATCTTTCAATTATGAGGGTAAGAATAGGACTTACAAAGAGAAAAAAAAAATGAATTTATAATTATTTCCCTAGATACATAGAAAAGGGAACTTCTAGAGAGTGGTGGGAGGTTGGTCTATTGCTTGAATGGTAGGTCTTTAAATATGATGCTCTTCTATTTTACATCAGTATGAATTGACTCCATATAAAAATATATATTAAATGGTACGATTGTTATTAGTACTACATTTAACAGAATCTATCATAAGGCATTCACCTTCCAGATTCTGTTTAGTTGTAGACCAGAAAGTTCATAGGGTAGAAACTTCAGAATCTCTAAACCAAGGTTGGTTTAAATCTGAAGTTACTTGGTCCCCATAGAAAAAAAAATATATTATTTAGCTGCTTGAAGATACACACGGGATATTTTATGCCTGTATATGGGCTAGAAAAACATTTTAGCAGAACTGAAGCATGCATGGTAGCTAAACAAATAAAAGAATACAGTAAGATATTAGAATAATGGTACTCAAAATGTTACTAGAAAAGAGAAATTCTATTCTATATGACTTATAACAGTTATGATGGTATAGATTGAACTTCGAGAGCTATTCTTCCCTTGAAACACCTGAATCATAGCAAAGCATTTGAATTAAAATCAATGTTTTCTAGTCAAGTACTATTAACTACATATAGTATACATCAAAAGAAAAAGTGGAATTTAATGGTATGCATGTTGAAACATGTAGTTATAAATTCTTGTTAAACTCCCAAGAAAATCTTCACTCACAGAAAGTATAGAGCATATTGGGTTTTAAAATTATTTCCTAACCATTGAAGGATATGGTATGGCTATAGATAAAAAAAAAAGCCATGATTAATGAATATTGTCAAAGAAACTATTGCATACATGTATATGCATTAAATAAAAACGTATGTATACATTAACAAGTATCCAAAGTTAGTGCATATAAGTCTTTTTAAAATCGACTATAGGTGAGATATATACAAAATGAAGCATATAGGGTACAAGAGAAATAGGAATACGAAAACATATGAAACCCTTATATGTAAAACAAGAAATCACAAATACGCTCTTCATATCTATAGATGTCATATAGGACGCGAGGAAAAAAAAAATAAAAAAAAAAACTAATCATACGTTTATATGTGTGTAGACTATATAACCAAAGGAATAGTCAATACGAATTATAGGTATCCATGGTAAAGTATGATTAAATGAATGCCTATTCAAATTTCAGAAATAGAGTAATGAAGCGAAAGAAAGAGAAAAGCGTAGGGCTATTTATTAAATGCGTGAGCAGGGTCGAGTCTTGAACCGACGACCTCCTCCTCACAACGCCTGAAATTCCACCATTACGGCATGTAGCGAACTGAAAGGAGTGATACAGCGTCAGGGAAAACCTAACATATATACGGCACCAAAGCTCTCGAACCAAATTATTTACCATACATAGATATATATAAATGTATGAAATTTAAATACATTTGAACTTGAGTGCAGTGAGTGCACTAAAGTGTTCATTGAATATCATTAATTATAAAAGGATGGTAGGGTGAGAATATATATATGGTGAGAATATATATATATATAATCAAAAGGGCTAAGAACTAATTTAATAAATCATTTTAATAAAAGCATATACGAAATATATATATGGAAAACAAAACAACAAAATATATTGATACGAATCGATGGTGTGGGAATAAGAATCATATAACGACGAGCTCACTAAATGCATTCCAGCGTATGTTCAAACTTAATCTGAATGTATATGTTTATATTCACATTACTAATAAATTCTAGTGTATATTAAAAATTTCCGTAGGTTATTCCGAAGCCTAATTTCATAAACGCCGCGAGCTGCCAATAGATATAAGGTGACCGATATATATATACAAAAACAAACACGAAGAAAATCAGAACCATGACGAATCTTCGGCGCGGAGGCCATATATATATATATATATATATATAAAAAAAAAAAAAAAAATTATGTTCGGAAACCTGTAAGGACTATCGGTGTGTAGGCGGGACCTCACAGTAGTTTAAGGCGTAATAAGTAACGCTGCCTGTATAAAATTTAACAACGATTTTATGGCAGACTCCTGGGAGGACGAATAGATCAAAACAAAATGATATCAGTATTCATTACAGTCACGATAGATAAGGATTTAAATGGGAACCTGCCGAAAGGGCGGCTAACCCAGAAACAAAATAAAAATTCCACGCTAGCTACTTCGAATAAAATTGCTGGGTCAATGACCAGATGTGCGCGTTGAACAATAACCTGTAGGGCAACAGTGAAGCGAGATTAAGAAAAGGATGGTAATATACAGCGACATGAATCTACAAAGGATGGTTACCATCCTAAAAACTAGGAGAGATTTGGAGGAAGCAGGATCAGTGCACCAGAATTAGACAGGATCCTCGCCGAATCAGAGCTCCTCCTGCGCAAATAAGAAACCCCATGCACTTGACGATTAAACCCTAGAATTTCTATTCCACAGAGAGAAATTGTATCGGAACTCCAGAGATGAAATAAAAACGAACAGAGGGAGGGTTTAAAACGTGAACCAGAACCCTAACCCTAAACCTACCGTGTTACTCACAACAGCTCGTTGCAGGGTTGGCGTATAACCATGTATTATCTCCCACGCAGATTTCGTACCTTGAGTCGGCAGAAGGTCTGCAAGGGTGTGCTTTCATCCTGCTGGAGTGACCTCTACTGAAGGCACGTATCGCTGGATGCACAGAGAAACTGTACTGAGATCAAAGATCTAGCTATCTCGTTGGAGGTGAGGGGAAGCGTCATCAGTTAACCTTGTAGCGCCCTCGCCTTCGGGTGGGACGCGTGTCTTTTCCTGTCCCTGAATACTGATGTGAAACAAGGTGTGAAGTACAGAGAAAAGGTGAACCTGCAGACTGCCGCCACCTCCGGAGCACCACCTGCACACTCCAGCATAAAAATCGATCAAAAAAAAAAAAAAAAAAAAGATATGAAATCATAATTCAGTCCGTGTCGCAAAGATATGAAATCATAATTCTGGCGGCCATACGCCAAATGTCTGGGAAAAATCGCCAATACAGATGTCCATAGCAAAGGTAATGTAGCAATGGTAAAATGCAAATGGGAAAGCGGTAACGCGTGTACACGCCACGGAGATATACCCTTAGCGTGAAATTTTCTACCTAAAACTTCATACGCCGGATCAATTTGCATACGGATGGGGCGAAAACCATAATCGCCGAAACCCCAATTATGCGAGTCACAATGAAATACAATTTTGTTGGGGTTATATGACTTTTAAAAAAAAAATGAATGTTTGAACCATATGTAGCGTAACGGGTTAAAAAGAGAATAAAAGGGAAATGATTCTAATGTTGATAGAACAAACCCATATAAATATATACGCCTATAGGTAGGCCGTATAAGTCTTAATGAGTGGAAATAAAGTTTCACTCTATAGGTTATGGCTCGAACATTGATTTCCTATGTACACGTATAAATACACAAGGATGAATAAACATATACGTACACGTAATAAAGTTCTCTTTGAGGTTGTGTAGGTCGGGTAGGAAACCCCTATTTAATTATTTATATTTATATATATAACTCTCTATGGTAGATGTAAATATATCAATGTCATATTTATACATTTACATATTTATATGTTATATTTAATATACCTATGTTATATTTACATATTTATGTTAGATTTCAAGAAAGTTGCACTTTAGATTTATATGGTTAGGGTGTTGACTATTTATATACACCAACCTATATATATATATAAATCGGATTAATAAAGTGGCATTTTAATGGGGTTTATTATATTACCCTTTTGTTGAATTTAACAAGTGAAGGGTGTAAACTTCGGTACTGAAATTTCCATAAGCATAGATTGTAATTCAACAAAAAAAAAAAAAAAAATCAGTTTGGAAAGTGTGACAATTGGAGGTATGACAAATTATATATACAATCCATGTCCAAGGATAATATACGTGACCAATATATGTGAAAAGACCACGGGAAAAAAAAATAATAATAATAAAAGGGATTATTTTAAATTATGTGTAATATATATATGGTAGCACTTTCAAAAAGGCTTTGAACTTATATATGAATATATATAAATATAGGGATATATATATATATTCATATGTTCATCAAATTAATATTGCCAAGGCTATATATATATATATCATGTTTACTTATACAATAAGGTTTGGAAATATATATGATATATACAAAACCTAGTGGATATATATATATGCTCATGAGATGTATATTGCCCAAGGCTTGAGATGTAGGTAGTATATGAGTAAGTGGAAGATGTATCCTATAAATAAGGCATGTATACTGCTATAAAAAGAAGATTGAAGTACAAGTTTTAATTACAGTTTAAATGGTTGATTTAGTAATTGTGGAACCATTACAGTGAGTTATGCATGAATGAATGAAGGGATAAATTAAAATTTTCCTGATAATTTACTTAAGAAGGAATATTCTTGTAATAATGGAAGAATGATTTCTTAATTATTTTATTTATAATAATTTATATTCTTCCATGGAAATAAATTATATTTCCAAGTTGGTATATTTTATGAGTTTAGAGATAATGAGTAATAGAATTGGAAAAAGTATGGAGAAGTGATATTTCTCTCATAAGGAAAAAACAAATATAGATTTAAAAATAAAAGCATGAGAGATTTATGGGTTGCTTTTGTTAGAAAAAAAATAGAATGCTTTTATGCATTAGAAAAGAAGGAATTCTTTTATGATTTAGAAAAAGTTGGAATACTTTTATGATTTATAAAATCTATTCCATTTTAATTAATTCTATTTTATTATATAAGCCTATGAGGGAAATAGCAGAGGGGAATTAGCAAAGCATGAGCATACAATTAAAAGTAAATGCATAAATTCTGGTGAGTCTTTGAAAAAAGGGAAACTGTGTCAAATTTATTTTTGACATTATCAAGTATTAATACTTGTGAATGTGATGAATTATAGAAATTACATTTATCCCTATAAAAGGAAACATGTATTCACACTATAAAAATTTGGATTTGTGTAAATTTTATTAAAGTTAATTTTCTTGAGTCTTAAAATTAAAGACAGGGAAATAGTGTGAAATCATACAGCTACAAACCGAGAGAAAAGAAGGTGAGTTGTATTTGGACTTGGGTGTGGGGGAAACCCATGAGATCCAAATTTCTTCACGTAAGTTTTGAACTAGTGGATACAATTCATAAAAGAGGCTAGAAGAATTGAATTATAGACATTATTAACGAGTCTGGTTATTACTAATTAAATTGTTAAGCCCCTATATTAATAGTGTAGCCCCTTATTATGTTAGTGTAGCCCCCCTTATTGTTATTATTGTACCCCTGTAACCCCCATATTGTTATTATTGTGCCCTTACATTATTATTGTTAGGTCGGCTAGGATTACATTGTGGCAGTGTGTAACAGGAAATTGTACACTCTGGAAACAAGAAGGAAAAAGGTGAAGATAAATCACCTAGAAACTCTAGAAAAGATGAATTGGACCAAGTTGAGGGAGGAAAAAACCTCACTAAAGAAACAAGAAAGGATAAGTAGTGTACTAAAAGTGCACTAAACTATTATGAACCTGAACGGTTTGACTAATAACTGAAATTTTTAAGTTATTGAAATGCAGAATGTTGTTGTGGATGATCAATTGTATGTACCTGAAATTCTTACATTGGTATGAATTGTGGACAGGGAAAACAGAATAAAAGATTTCTAGACAGACTTCTTGCAAAGAAGTAGAAAGAAAAGCAACTGCATAAAGCAGGAGAGTACTCTGCTGGAAACAAAGCAAAAACAAAGAAGAAATTTTTGTCAAAGTTGAAAAAAGTCAACGTTAAAATGTAACACCGAGGAAGGTGTTGGAAAGGGGGGAAACTAATGGCTTATAAATTTGCCTTACCCTTGCATAGTAAATTTCCTGATATGTTCCATGTTGAAAAAAATAAAAATAAAAATTTTTACATGATGCTTCTCACATGATTGATTTGAAATGTGGTCCAGGTGGAACCAGAAGAGGAATTTCCTTCCAGAGTCGCTTCAAAGATGAAAGCGAGAAGGAATTGAATTGTGAAAACGAACAGTAGCTAGAGTAAAGGTGCAGTGGAGCACTTTACTGCTGAAAAGCTACATGGAACAGAGAAGCTAAGATGATGGAAAAGCATTCATAATTATGTTCAAAATAAACTAAATAGATAGTTGGCAACACCGAGGACGGTGTTTATTTTCAGAGGGGGAATATGTAACACCCCCAAGTTCTATGCTTTTCAAATTAGATATTTGAACATACATCCATAGGGGAGTGGACCCCAATGGATAATTATTATGTGGATATGGTTAAATACTTAATTATGAAAAATAAATAAAATATTGTGCATGCACTATGAGCAGATGAGAAAGTGAGATCACCTGCCTAATCCATGAGGTAATGGAAAAGGAAAAAGACTTTCCCCAAATCTTTCAAAAATCCTTGAAAGAAATTATTTCTAATTTATATTTTTGAGGAAAAATCTAAATTTCCCCAATGAAGAGGAGTAGTTGGGAAGAGGTGAGAAAAAGCTGGAAAAGCTGAGGAAAAGCTTAAAGCAGCTTTAAAGAGTCCCAAAATGGGAAGCCTAGGCTAAACAAGAATAAAGCATCCTGAAATTCTGGACGCAGAATTGGAAACAGGCTTTGGGGAAAGCACAACTTAAATAAGCTACTCCAGAACAGATTGAGGTTAGTCTGTTCTTGGAGGATCTCTGCTCGGGGGTGAATCCTGGGAGATAAAGAGGATTCTAAGGTTGGGAGGACTGGTCATAGTAGAGTTGTGCATGCATAAATTTGGAGATATCTGTAAGTCTGTGTTAAACATATCCATTTTTTATGAAATTGTGATGATATAGTTCCTTTATGCAAGTTATGAAATTGTGATGATATAGTTCCTTTATGCAAGTTATGAAATTGTGATGTTATATTTCATTATGGAAATTATGAATTGTTATGTTATGTTGCATTATGCAACTGTTAGATGGATTAATGGTTCAGTATCTTATGTAATTGCAACTACAGCTATTGATAGTAGAGACAAATGGTTGGGTGTAGGGATGAGTACCTTGTAATAATGAGATTGGAGATGATAGATAAATTGAACCGCAAATCTAATAATTATGTATAGGTATAGCTCGCTATCTTTTAAAGGAGTAGTTAATTTCTGTGTGTATAACCAGAAAATGTTAACCAAACAGTACCCATGAACAGCAAGTGTCAAATAATTAAATCTATCATAACAATACTGATGGCCCAGAATTCACTGTAATCAATAACAGAAAGTAGGGAACAACAACCCTCAGCTGTGTTACAATGGAAAGAATTGTAAAATTCAGAATTTACAATATTCTGTTAAATGTAATTATACACATATGGAAGCAGAAGTTGAATCCTAACTAAGTACGAGAATCAAATACTAGGAATTCTAAACTATCCAGTTCAATATCCTCTACCACCATTTGATTGAAGCAAGAGGATCTGTTTCCTAGTTTTCACATGGAACAGTTGAATCTGTACCAGAGTGTCACACATGTTGAATGTTGTAACAGTAAAATAAGGGGGAAATCCTATTGAACAATCTAGTGTGTGATAAAAGTTTGTGTCAGGGAAGATTGTAAGCATGTGTAAAAATACCATGAACAGAGCATCTGTTTACCGTCCATAGAAACTACTGGGAAAGTAGTTGGAGCAATGGTGGTTAACTGCGTAAAGATAGATGTACGCGAGGAGGCATACATTTATACCTCGATGCTGAAACTTTAAAATATTGAAAATGTTATCAGGCCGGCAAACTGGGAAGTTTGAGTAAGGGCCTAGTGATCATCTAGAGTTGGACACAACTCTGAACAGAAAACCTGAGAATACAAAGTAATATATATAGATATATAAGTATACAAGTCTATAAGGGGAGGTCAAGCCCAAAAAAATTCTCATGGAAATTCTTGTATTCCATGGCTGTTTATAAGTACTGAAAAGAATCTAAACCCTGGATAACAGTCTGCACTTGTATGTGTTTCAGTATAAAAACTATAACTGTTATCGACGCATAAAGCGGAGAATATCTTAGTTAAGTTATATGTGTAGAAAAATGGGTTTGGGAGACGTGACAAGAGTTAACCACTCAAGCTTAGCTCTTTCTCTAGAGGACTTTTCTCCTTTCTTTGAAATGTTATGATCATAATGTTGTCTTATAAAATAAGACCCAAATTGTTATGAAAAATAAATGACATCCATTTTTTTAAGATCGTGGTAACCATATTGAAGTAATGTAAAAATAATAAATGGTTTATAGAATTTCGCTTACCCATATATCAGATTCATCACATTCAGTACATCCCTTCAAACTGTATACTTTCCATACTCCAAAGACAATCTCTAAATCATGTTAGAGACAAGTTTAAAAATAATTATATAGGTATGTTTTCTTTGTTTTTTGATTTAAAAAAAAAAAAATCGTATTATGAAATGATAATAAACTATTTTTCTTATAAAGATATTATTTCTAAATAAAATTAATTTAATATAAATTTAATAAAACATTAAAACATAATTAAAATTTTATTATTATTTTAAAAAGTTAAATAATATAAAATATCATAATGTTTCATTTTCAATATTAAAATAAATAAAAACAAAATAATATAAAATTACTAAACTGCTAGTCCATTCAGCTTCTTAGAAAAATAAGCCTCTCCATTGCCTTACAAAGAAAACAGCCACCCCACCACAATCAAATAGTAATTCTGTCTGTTAATTTAAGTTACCCATTACCATCATTTTCAGAAAATGACATGATAAAGCAACTTTTATATCCGCTCTACTCTTCAGTTTTGAACGGCTCCCTTGTGGTTTTCTTTCTTAAAAAACTGCACACCCCTCAAGATCATTATCTCTGAAAATATTCCATAACAACTCTTGAACACTTTGTCGTTACAACGCAGCAATCGTACTATTAGTCTCCTCTGTTCGTCGTACGGAATAGGATATGCTTTTACTTCTTTTTGAAACGAGTGTGATATCCATAGTAGGCATTTTCATGATCATAATTTCATGTTTTTTAAAACTTGGTTTCTTGCTGTGTCGCCCAATTTTAAATTGATTTAAATTTTGAAAAAACAAGTTAGAATTACAATAAAAAAAACTTAAAGGACAAAAATTCCAATGAGTAGAATCTTCTACTTTCAGTTTTTCTCTATCTAAAATTTCTGTATTCTAAAATTTGGTTTCTTGGGCTTTTAGTTGATTTTAAAATTGATTTAAATATTAAAAAAAAATCTTCAATAAATTTATAGAAAATTAGAAAATTTAATAATTCTAAAACTAATTTATTCTAGAAAAAAACAGCATTATTTTAAAACTAGCAGTGGCCAACTCCACTTCTTTTTTTTTTTTGAAAAATAGGCCACTCCCTCCATCCTTAATGAAATGATGATGGTTTTTTCAGATTCGTTTAAAATGCTATCACAAGGTTATCCATCACTATCACAAAAATGTGTAAATACCGTTAGCCACGTCTCATAATGAAAGTGTTATAGAAAAAGATGAAAAGGATGAGGGTATTGCCCAAAAAGAAGGGAGGAATTGCCCGCTCCTATCCAGATTTCTCGGTGAAAATGTTGTTCGACATATATCCGTTGAAAACTTTTGACCTATTCGAGAGGCTAATATATCCATAGTAAGAAAAGAGCCATAAGAAGATCAAGTAACCGCTAATCGTCCCGTCACGTCTCCCTCTCTCTATATCTCAAGATTTTTTTTTATTTTTATTTTATTTCCCTACCCTAAACATGGTTATAGTTTTCCATAGTTGAATTTTACTTTATCATATAAATAAATATATATACATATATCCATATTTATCTTGCGGTACAAATAAACATATACCAATATTCAACTAAATAAATATATGTATAAATAAACATATATCTATATCAATCTTGTAATTATCATTGGCGAGCGAATATGTTTATTTTTATATGCCGCCCTTAACACATAGTCGAGATACTATCATGATTACTCTCTTTGCGAATGAAGGTTTAACGAATAGCCCTTATTAAATATACCATAGTCGAATTTCATGATTAGCGATGGTTGAGTTACGCCTATGTGTACTCCTACGGACCTCCCTAATTACTTTTGACAGCGTAACTCTATGATAACTGTACTTTGTAATAGCGACCTTCTTCCTATCCTGTCTCTTCATTCTTAAAATTTTTACGGTTCCATGACAGCGTTACGGCTTGCTTCAGGTTCAGACAACGTTTTTTTTCCAGCTCCTTCATGTAATCTGTGAATACGGTGCTTATGACAGTGTGACACATAGAAATTTCTGTGGGATTCATAATGGTTTAGGGTTTCGTGGCATTGAACGTTCAGATCGAGAATAGAGTTCTACCTATTCGATACTCGAGCTGTCGTTTTATATAATTAAATAAAACTGGAATAGTACCGATTTCACCCATCGAATTTATTTTTACAATCCCTCTCGGGATTTACTTCCGTCCTGCAACATTCTCTTTACATTTCGCAAATTCCATACTATTACTTTTCTATCGCCTGAATCACATCTAGACAATCATCTATTTTCGCTGTTAGGGTTTACGGTTCTCGTTTTAAACCTTATACCTTCCCTTATCGTTCCAGTTTCCAGGGGTTGCTATTCTTCGTCTTGCTTTCTCTGTTTCCTCTACCGACAATGGGAGTCTGTCTCTATGAGGAAATTATACGAGGAAAGGAAGTCATCTCCAACAACCTGGTAAGCAATTCTTAGTTTTTCTTCAGCATTCTTCCTTTTGTGGGTTATCTGCGTATCGTAGAGGTGATTTAGCTCCTAATTCTCAGGCTAATATGTAAGTGGCATGCCCCTGCTCTGTGGAGGTTGTATCCCAACCAACCTCTAGGGTGATATTTCCCCGAAACAGTATGATTATAATAAAATTTTTCGGTTTCGTCTACCTATTTAGTTCTTAAACATTACTATTGATTAGCAGTTCGTATTGATATTACTAAATCCTCATTTACGAGATGTTTACAATTTGTTTCTTCTGTGTGTGAGGGATCGGAACATCCATAAATAAGCATTTGTATTTCCAGCGTTTTCCGTCTCACTTATATCACAGTTCAGTCTCAGTTGGATGTGGTCGAGATTAACTTTGCCGCCAACTTTTTTGTTCAGTGAATAATTTTCTCTAAGGTTAATAGCACCGTCTCGACTTCAGGTTGTTTATATCACTCCCTTACTGTTTAATATATTTTCTTTCCTTGCTAACTTCGTGTCAGCTCTTTCGTTGCAGCGCGACCTCCATACAATTCCTCTACCCTCTTCGTTTGGGATTGTAGTGCTTGATTGTTCAATTTTTCATTTTTTAATTCAAATGTTTTCGTCCTACTGGTCGTACAAATGTTATTTTTGTATCCGGACTGTCATGTCGAGCCCGCCGGTATATAACCATTATTAACTCTTGTTTACTATCATGCTGGGCCACTAGGCACTGGACTTTGTCTTATATATATTTCTTTTTTCTTTGTGTCAAAATAATACAAATTTGAAGAAATAATAAATAACCCCTCACCGCAATAGAAATGTTTTCTGTTAAGCTCGATTCGTTATTGTAGTCGTGCCTGTTTAATAGCCGAAGACTTGAAATCTTTACGAAGGCCACTTAAAGTTTCCGCTTGCGTATCCGTAAGTAACATCATTACAGTTCATATTGATTATCTTTTATGTATCGATATAAATGTATTACCATTCTAACATTTTGACCATGATTCCATACCATTTTTGTTATTATTTCATTTATTATTTCATTTATGCGATTATATATGTATATAAATATCATGAGATGGAGGATTTTCGATACGGCTTTTTATGCTACCACATCACACTTCATCTAAATAGTTTACAGAGTCTATTTCAACGTTATATAAATAAATTTAGTTACTGTCATTACAATTAATGTTGTATATGTTCTTCCAAAAATTTTCTTATGGAAATTTGGACTGTATTGTTCCAGCAGGGCTCCGCCCGACAATATATTTCATTTTTTTTCTTTGAACTATGTAATCTATATGTACATACATTGTCCCTCTGGTAGTTATTTTTCTTCAATTTAATTTGACACAGATGAGAGTTACTAGAACTCTGAAATTCTCTAGTAACAGTTAATATACTACCAGTATTTCCCTAAATTTCTTTCATAAAGTTTCATTTCAGTTTGACAACAAGAATGTTTTTAATATAACCATTATATCTGACAACTATTTGTTCTACTTTTGATTGCAGGAAATTATGCATAACTTATATCTATGTAAATCGTATAATTCAGTTCAACTAAAGCCAAAATTTAACTATTGAGCATAATTCGACCATAGAATTATTGAATGTAATATAATGTTTGCCCAGAGGATAATTTTGAGTTGTAGAAATAAAATTTCAGTATAATTTATTTTTCCATTATCTATTATTTACTTCTAGACAATGGCTTGGTTTTCTGAATTCTAATAGATTAACTTTTGGGTTATGGAAATCGTACATGAGACTTCCCTCTAGGTTAAAATTTTAGAAGCGGATTAAAGTTAATCTCCTACACATATTTTTTTTTTTTTTTTTTTTTTTTGAAGAACTATGTATCCTCAGATTTAAACCAACAATGGTTTAGAGATTCGGTTGGATTCTACTTCATAGTTGTTAAATTCTACAATCATACAGAGTTTCAGGGATAAATTCCTTATGATCAATTCTGTTAAATGTAGAATTTATATACTACTATATAGAAAAGTTTTTCTCTCTTTTTTTCTTTTTATATGTAGCCAATTCATACTATATAAAAGAGAACATCAGAAATTTTAGAGACATACTACTCATGCAATTGACCAACCTCCCAACCTTAGAGTCCTTTTGTCTCCCAGAACTCACCCCCGAGCTGAGATCATCCCCTTGCCACAGATCAACCTCTAATTTGTAGAAGAGCAGCTTATTTAAGCTATTTTTCCCAAAGCCTGTTTCTAATTCTGCGTCCAGCATCTCAGGATGCTTTTCTTACTGTTTGCCTAGGCTTCCTATTTTAGGGGTTCTTTAAAGCTGTTTTATGCTTTTCCTCAGCTTTTCCAGCTTTTCACCTCTTCCCAACTACTTTCCTTATCATTGGGGAATTTAGATTCTTCCTCAAAAATCTAAATTAGAAATAATTCCTTTCAAGGATTTTTGAAAGATTGTGGGAATTTAGTTGCCTTATCCATCCTCATGGATTTAACAAGTGATCTCAAAATCTCATTTTGGTCAATCTTCACAAAACCATTTTCTTCATTTCCTGAATTTAAATATTTAATTACATTCACAAAATACTTATCCTTTGGGGTCCACTCCCCTTAGGATTTAAAGTTCAAATGTCTAGCTTTGAAATTCAACTACCTAAATTGGGGGTGTTACATATTCCCCCTCTGAAAATAAACACCGTCCTCGGTGTTGCTATTCAACTACTAGAGTTCATTTTTCAAACAAAAATGGATATCTTTCCATCATTTCAGCTTCTCTTTCCCAGGTAGCTTCTTCGGCAGTAAAGTGCTTCCACTGCACCTTTACTCTTGCTACCGTTCGGTTCCTCAATTCAATTTCTTCCCGCTCCAATATTTGAAGCGGTTTTGGCAGAAATTCCCCTTCTGGTTCCACATGTACAACAGTCCAATCAACTATGTGAGAAGCATGATGCAAATATCTTTTTAATAACGAAACATGAAACACATCATGAACTCTAACATGGGGTGGTAAGGCCAGCTTGTAAGCCACTGGTCCCACCCTTTCTAATACTTCAAAAGGACCACAATATCTAGGAGCCAGTTTTGCACAAATTCCAGCATAAAGTGTGCTCTTTTTGGGTTTAATATGCAAGTACACATGATCCCCCACTTTAAATTCTCGGTGCATTCGTTTCTTATCAGCATAGTTTTTCTGGCGATCCTGTGTTGTCTTGATGTTTCTTTGTATCTGTTTATTAATTGTTTCCATCTCTTGTAAGGCATCTGGCCCCAACATTATTTTATCCTCTGGTTGGCTCCAGCTCAAAGGAGTACGACACTTTCTTCCATATAGTGCCTCAAACAGACTCATCTTGATAGAGGATTGGTAACTGTTATTATAGGAAAATTCAGCTAAATGCAGATAATCTTCCCACTTTGATGGCCTATCCATCACATACATTCTCAACATATCCTCTAAAACCTGATTAGTTCTCTCAGTCTGCCTGTCAGTCTGAGGGTGATATGTTGTACTAAAATTCAACTTAGTGCCCATACCTCCAAATAGCCCTTTCCAAAAAGCTGCTGTAAACTTAGCATCTTGGTCTGAAACCATTACCTTTGGAACTCCATGAAGCCTTACTACCTCCTTCAGGAACACATTCGCTACTTGAGCTGTTCCAAAGGTAGATTTCACTCGTATAAAGTGGGAAGCTTTTGTTAGAGTGTCTACTACTACGATTACAGAATCATGCTGGTATTTGGTTTTGGGTAATCCTGTTATAAAATCCATGGAAACTGTGTCCCATTTCCATTCTGCAATTGGCAAAGGGTTTAGAATACCAGCAGGATGCTGATGTTCAACTTTAGCTAGTTGACACTCCATGCATCTAGCTAAATATTCTGCTACATCTCTTTTCATTCCTGGCCAAAATAGCTTCTTTTTTAAAGCGGTTAACATTTTCTGATATCGAGGATGCCCTGCATCTGGCTGTCTGTGATATTCATCCAAAATTTCCCTTTTTAGAGATGCTACATTGGGAATATACAATCTGTTTTTATAACAGATCAGCCCTTTTTGGTTTTGAGTGAAATCAGTTTTCTCCTTTTTCTGTAATATCACCAAGAGTGTTTCATAGTTTGGATCTTGATTTGCTGCCTTTCTTACCAACTCTTCTACTTCGATCTGGCCACTACTTCCAATGCTATTTATATTTTGACAAGCATTCCGGCTTAATGCATCAGAAATTCTATTTTCTTTCCCCTTGATATGTTTTATGTCCATTTCAAATTCACTTAGAAAAGACAGCCATCTAGCTTGTCTCGCATTCAGATCAGTTTGGGAAAAGAAATATTTGAGGCTAATATGATCAGTCATCAAGGTAAAAAAATTTCCCAGGAGATAGTGTCGCCACATTTTCAAAGCATGAATAACAACTGCTAATTCTAAATCATATGCACTATAGTTCTGTTCATGTATCTTCAGTTTCCTAGATTCATAGGCAATAATGGAATTTTCCTGTAAAAGGACTCCTCCCAACCCCTCTCTACAGGCATCTGTACATACAACAAATTCTTTATCAGGATCTGCAATCTTCAAGATAGGGGCTGTAGTGAGTTTTTGTTTTAATTGGTCAAAACTTTTTTGACATTTCTCAGTCCATTCGAACTTAACACCCTTCCTTTGTAATGAGGTTATGGGATGTGCTATAGCAGAAAATCTCTCGACAAATCTGCGATAATAGCCTGCAATCCCCATGAACGACCTCACTGCTGAAACATCAATTGGGACAGGCCATTCTTTAATAGCTTTTATCTTTTCAGGATCGACAGTAAGGCCTTGTTCGGAAATGATATGGCCCAAGTATTGAATCTTGTCTTTATAAAATTCACATTTACTGAACTTGGCATATAACTGGTTTTCTTTGAGAGTTTGTAATACTATCTTCAAGTGCTCTTTATGTTCTTCTTCATTTCTGGAGTAGACTAAAATATCATCTATGAACACAAGTACAAATTTATCCAAGTACTTATTTAACACACTGTTCATTAGGCACATAAAAGTGGCAGGGGCATTTCTCAAACCAAAAGGTAGGACTACAAATTCGTAGTGACCATACCTGGTTTGAAATGTTGTTTTGCTGATGTCTTCTTCTTTAATTCTGAGTTGGTGATAACCAGTCCTTAAGTCAATCTTTGAAAATACTGAAGCCCCTCTAACTTGATCGAACAAATCATCTATTCGGGGTGAAGGGTATCTGTTTTTAATGGTCAGCTTATTCAGTTGAGGATAATCAATGCACATCCTAAAAGTTCCATATTTCTTTTTCACAAATAGGACCGGTGCTCCCCAAGGTGACACACTTGGTCGGATATAACCTTTATCTAACAGTTCTTGCAATTGCATTTTCAGTTCTATAAGTTCAGGGGGACTCATTCGATAAGGGGCTCAGGAGACAGGTGTTGCTTCTGGCACCAGATCGATTGAAAAGTCAATCTCTCTTCTGGGGGGAAGATGAGGGATCTCATCTAGAAAGACTTCCTCAAATTCTCTTACTACTGGTAAAGCATCCAGCAGATTTCCTTCATTTTTCTGTTCTATTTCCTCCACATGTACTGCATAAACTTGATGCCCTTTTCTAGCTGTTCTTTTTAATTGTAGTGCTGATATTTGCCTTACAGAAATGGGTTTTGGTTTTCCTTGGAGAACAAAAGATTTTCCCTCCTCATCTACACAATGCAAAGTCTTATCCCAACAGTTCATCAAAGCTTTCTTCTTTTCCAGCCAGTCCATCCCTATCAGCATGTCATATGATCCTAAAGGCAAAATATTCAAATTTACTTCTGTTTGAAAATCATTTAATTTGATTTCGGTTCGGGGCAATTTATGTGTTACCTTTCTCTTAGTTCCAGTGGCCAGCTGTACCAACCATGACTGCTGAAATTTTTCAGTTTTAAGATTACATTTTTATACAATTTTTGGACTAATGTAACTCAAAGAAGCACCTGGATCAATCAGAACAGTAACAGATAGGTAAGAAATCTTACCCTCCATTTCCACCATGGTTGCTTGATGTTCTGCTTGCCGATTTTCCAAGGTTGCATTGATAGTTGGTATATTTCTGGCTATATCATTTACTGTTGTCGCTTCTCGATCTCTCATGATCATGTGAATGTTTCGATGAGGATAGTCCCTCAAAAGATGAGGTTCTCCACAGCCCCAACATTTCAGGGGTTCTCTCATTTTAACTGTCCCTTCCTTTTTACTGTCTCCATCTATTTGTTTGGAAGCTACTTGGGACTGAGCAGTTTGACTTTCTTTGGGTTTATTAAACTTTTTCCGCTGATGATCTATGCCAAAATTCTTTAAATAGGCTGGTTTCTGTTTCCTCCCTTTGAACTCATTCCTATTTACCCAGCTTTTCCCTTGTTCATTTTTTCCTTTGAACTGTTGGTAACATAATCTAGCTTTTCTAACAGCTTCGTCCATTGTTTTTGGGTTTTCAAACTGAATTTTCTCTTTGTATACAGCAGGTAAACAATTCAGAAACCTTTGTACTTTTTCCTTTTTTTCCCTTATGTAGGGTACATATCTCAGCAGATTTGTAAACTTAGTAACAAATTCATCAATAGTAAGTTGTCCCAGTCTAAGTTCATGAAATTATTTTGCTTTATCATCATAGTAACGTTCATTTAGGTAGTGGTTTTTGAACTTAACCTGGAAATATTCCCAAGTAACTGTCTTTTCATCAATGGCATGGACCATTTTCGTCTCCTCCCACCACAAGGTAGCCTTACCTTGTATTTGGTAAACAGCGAATCTGGCCTTCAGATTGCTTTCATATTCATAGACTTGGAAATACTTAATCATATTCAGCAACCAGGCTTCAGCATCTTCCTACTTTTCCCCATCATAGGAGGGAGGTTTGAGCTTTCGGAATTCCCCCTGTAATTCCCTTTTCTATTTATATTGATGTCTAGCAACATCATCATCATCGAACTCATCAATCTTCCTCTTTCCGGAACCCTCGCCTTCTTGGCTGTTCCGTGACATTAGCTCTCTGATGAGCTTTTCCTGCTCCTTACTGGCTGATGACAACCTGTCATTTTGGCTTCTCAGTTCATCCAATTCTCGTTGCAACCTATGCAACATAGCCATCAGTGGAGCATTGGGATCTGGTGTGCTATACTCATCACGCAGATCCACATAAATTTCTTCACCTTCTACCATTCCAACACCACTGCACACACTTTACAACATAGATCAGTAAAAAAAATAACAAAAATTTCCACAATACTTAATTATACAGGGAACACTCATCAACAGTGAGCACCATGACAACAGCCCATTTTTTTATAACTTGGGCTCCGATACCATTTGTCACGTCTCCCTCTCTCTATATCTCACAATTTTTATTTTTTATTTTTTATTTCCCTACCCTAAACATGGTTATAGTTTTCCATAGTTGAATTTTACTTTATCATATAAATAAATATATATACATATATCCATATTTATCTTGTGGTACAAATAAACATATACCAATATTCAACTAAATAAATATATGTATAAATAAACATATATCTATATCAATCTTGTAATTATCATTGGCGAGCGAATATGTTTATTTTTATATGCCGCCCTTAACACATAGTGGAGATACTATCATGATTACTCTCTTTGCGAACGAAGGTTTAACGAATAGCCCTTACTAAATATACCATAGTCGAATTTCATGATTAGCGATGGTTGAGTTACGCCTATGTGTACTCCTACGGACCTCCCTAATTACTTTTGACAGCGTAACTCTATGATAACCGTACTTTGTAATAGCGACCTTCTTCCTATCCTTTCTCTTCATTCTTAAAATTTTTATGGTTCCATGACAGCGTTACGGCTTGCTTCAGGTTCAAAAAACGTTTTTTTTCTAGCTCCTTCATGTAATCTGTGAATACGGTGCTTTTGACAGTGTGACGCATAGAAATTTCTGTGGGATTCATAATGGTTTAGGGTTTCATGGCATTGAACGCTCAGATCGAGAATAGAGTTCTACCTATTCGGTACTCGACCTGTCGTTTTATATAATTAAATAAAACTGGAATAGTACCGATTTCACCCATCAAGTTTATTTTTACAATCCCTCTCGGGATTTACTTCCGTCTTGCAACATTCTCTTTACGTTTCGCAAATTCCATACTATTACTTTTCTATCACCTGAATCACATCTAGACAGTCATCGATTTTCATTGTTAGGGTTTACGGTTCTCGTTTTAAACCTTATACCTTCCCTTAACATTCCAGTTTCCAGGGGTTGCTATTCTTCGTCTTGATTTCTCTGTTTCCTCTACCGACAATGGGAGTCTGTCTCTATGAGAAAATTATACCAGGAAAGGAAGTCATCATCGGAAACCTGGTAAGCGATTCTTAGTTTTTCTTCAGCGTTCTTCCTTTTGTGGGTTATCTGCGTATCGTAGAGGTGATTCAGCGCCTAATTCTCAGGCTAATACGGGGAATTTTACTTGTTATTGCCATTGTTTTCTAACGATTTCTCCCATTGTTCATTTAATTAACCTGGGTAGTATGATTATAATAAAATTTTCCAGTTTCGTCTGCCTATTTAGTTCTTAAACATTACTAGAGATTAGCAGTTCGTATTGATATTACTAAATCCTCATTTACGAGATGTTTACAATTCCTTTCTTTTGTGTGTGAGGGATTGGAACATCCGGAAATAAGCATTTGTATTTCCAGCGTTTTCTGTCTCGCTTATATCACAGTTCAGTCTCAGTTGGACGCGGTCGAGATTAACTTTGCCGCCAACTTTGTTGTTCAGCAAATAATTTTCTCTAAGGTTAATAGCACCGTCTCGACTTCAGGTTGTTTATATCACTCCTTTACTGTTTAATATATTTTCATTCCTTGCTAACTTCGTGTCAGCTCTTTCGTTGCAGCGCAACCTCCATACAATTCCTCTACCCTCTTCGTTTGGGATTGTAGCGCTTGATTGTTCAATTTTCTGTTTCTTAATTCAAACGTTTTTATCCTACTGGTCGTATAAATGTTATTTTTGTATCCGGACTGTCATGTCGAGCCCGCCGGTATATAACCATTATTAACTCTTGTTTACTATCATGTTGGGCCACTAGGCACTGGACTTTGTCTTATATATATTTCTTTTTTCTTTGTGTCACAATAATACAAATTTGAAGAAAGAATAAATAACCCCTCACCGCAATAGAAATTTTTTCTGTTAAGCTCGATTCGTTATTGTAGTCGTGCCTGTTTAATAGCCGAAGACTTTAAATCTTTACGAAGGCCACTTAAAGTTTTCGCTTGCGTATCCGTAAGTAACATCATTACAATTCATATTGATTATCTTTTATGTATCGATATAAATGTATTACCATTCTAACATGACGACCATGATTCCATACCATTTTTGTTATTATTTCATTTATGCGATTATATTTGTATATAGATATCATCAGATGGAGGATTTTCGATACGGCTTTTTATGCTACCACGTCACACTTCATCTAAATAGTTTACAGAGTCTATTTCAACGTTATATAAATAAATTTAGTTACTTTCATTACAATTAATGTTGTATATGTTCTTCCAAAATGTTTCTTATGGAAATTTGGACTGTATGGTTCCAGCAGGGTTCCGCCCGACAATATATTTCATTTTTTTTTCTTTGAACTATGTAATCTATATGTACATACACTGTCCCTCTGGTAGTTATTTTTCTTCAATTTGATTTGACATTTGATTTGACACAGATGAGAGTTACTAGAACTCTGAAATTCTCTAGTAACAGTTAATATACTACCAGTCTTTCCCTAAATTTCTTTCATAAAGGTTCATTTCAGTTTGACAACAAGAATGTTTTTAATATAACCATTATATCTGACATCTATTTGTTCTACTTTTGATTGCAGAAAATTATGCATAGCTTATATCTATGTAAATCGTATAATTCAGTTCAACTAAAGCCAAAATTTAACTGTTGAGCATAATTCGACCATAGCATTATTGAATGTAATATAATTTTTTCCCAGAGGATAATTTTGAGTTTAGAAATAAAATTTCAGTATAATTTATTTTTCCATTATCTATTATTTACTTCTAGACAATGGCTTGGTTTTCCGAATTCTAATAGATTAACTTTTGGGTTATGGAAATCATACATGAGACTTCCGTCTAGGTTAAAATTTTAGAAGCAGATTAAAGTTAATCTCCTACACATTTTTTTTTTTTTTGTTTTTTTGAAGAGCTATGTATCCTCAGATTTAAACCAACAATGGTTTAGAGATTCTGTTGGATTCTACTTCATAGTTTTTAAATTCTACAACCATACAGAGTTTCAGGGATAAATTCCTTATGATCAATTCTGTTAAATGTAGAATTTATATTCTACTATATAGAAAAAAATTTCTCTCTCTTTTCTTTTTTTATATGTAGCCAATTCATACTATATAAAAGAGAACATCAGAAGTTTTAGAGACATACCACTCATGCAATTGACCAACCCCCCAACCTTAGAGTCCTTTTGTCTCCCAGAACTCACCCCCGAGCTGAGATCATTCCCTTGCCACAGATCAACCTCTAATCTGTAGAAGAGCAGCTTATTTAAGCTATTTTTCCCAAATCATGTTTCTAATTCTGCATCCAGAATCTCAGGATGCTTTTCTTCCTGTTTGCCTAGGCTTCCCATTTTAGGGGTTCTTTAAAGCTGTTTTATGCGTTTCCTCAGCTTTTCCAGCTTTTCACCTCTTCCCAACTAATTTCCTCATCATTGGGGAATTTAGATTCTTCCTCAAAAATCTAAATTAGAAATAATTCCTTTCAAGGATTTTTGAAAGATTGTGGGAATTTAGTTGCCTTATCCATCCTCATGGATTTAGCAAGTGATCTCAAAATCTCATTTTGGTCATTCTGCACAAAACCATTTTCTTCATTTCCTGAATTTAAATATTTAATTACATTCACAAAATACTTATCCTTTGGGGTCCACTCCCCTTAGGATTTAAAGTTCAAATGTCTAGCTTTGAAATTCAACTACCTAAATTGGGGGTGTTACAAAGTGTGATAAAAATGGCATGCACTATAGGCAGAGCTCGCAAGCCGTATAATCAAAAGTTTGGAAATAGGTTTCAGTCTCACACTAGTTTCTACATAAGGAAGCCATATTATTTACATATTATTTCCTGTATCAAATGGAGACAGTGAAACCGCTCAAGAATATGCTTTGTATGAAGGGTGGAAGTAGAGATTCAAGTTATGCATACAATTCTCCATCCGTCCAAGTAATTCCATGGTTGAATTTTTAAATTTTCTTTTCATTTAGGGAGAATGATTCAGTTGATTCACTTATACCCATTTCACTACAATGACACAAAATTAAAAATGCTGGAGGCCCTTAGACCCATTCTAGAGCATGGAATCGCCGACAACCTCAGATCTATCATGAAGACTAGAGTTGCAGTGTTTCACATTGCAGACTTGGGGTGTGCAACGGAGATAAATATTTTTCTTACCGCGGACACTATTATCACAAATATCAAATTTACTTTGGCTTTTGTTTTATTGTTTAAAGTTTTTCAAAATTCCATGGCCATTGCATTGGTTTTTATTTATGTTCAGTTGTTTGTTTTATTGTTTTTTTTTAATGTTTTTTTAATTCATTGATTTGTTAATATATATATATATATATATATAGATGTTAACAAATCAATGAATTAAAAATAAATAAAACAAATAACTGAACATAAATAAAAACCAGCGCGATGGCCATGGACTTTTGAAAAACTTTAAACAAAACAGTTTATTGAATTTTTTTTTTTCATTTCTTTTATTTTAAAGTGTATTTCAAAATTAAATCAAATGAAATGATGAAAACATAATTATTTTTTTATTTTTTATATTTTTTTTATAACATAAGAATTCTTTTTTTCTAATCCTCCAGATCACATAAAGCACAAGAGGAGGGCATACTCGAGAAATTATTAATTGATTTTTTATTTTTATTTTTTTTATATGTAAGAAATAAGTTCTCTTAATTACACTTCCCCGGAAATGGCACCAAAATGTTGAGTCAATTTAATGTCTTAAATTTCTAACATAGATTATCGACCGGGGTTAGTAAGCTGATGAAGTGTGGTGCATTGTATGTGCTTGGTTAACCTTTCTCTTACTTTGTTGTTTTGTATTTTATATTGTTTTGGAGGGTTTTTGTTCTTTTATGTCTAAGAATTTTTAATCTAAAGCTATGAAAAGATTTAAATGAATCTAATGAATTTTAAGAAGGAAGAAAAGGGAGTGTTGCTAAGTTAATCTAATTTTCATAAAAATAAACCAAAATTTGTTGGCTAGTTAGGATCTAATTTGGAAAACAAAGCATCTATTTTATCTTATTATTTGTCCTATTCCATGGATTTAAGTCTTAAAGCTAAGAATGAAATTGGAGTGCTTGAAAGTAAAGGTGGAAAATGAAATAACTAATGTACTTCTGTTTACTCCAGCATTTAATTATGAAGTATGACCTTCTTGAAAAGGTGTGTTAAGAAACTTTATGTACTTTAAATTCTATTGTCCTAGAATAGTAAGTAGAGTATGCAGAGGAAACATTTAATGTATCTTTAGTTACTCTAACATTCAATTATGAAGTGTGATCTTCTTGAGATGGTGTTAAGTAACCAATTATACCTAATGATATAAAAAACCAAATAAACATGCAGAAGGTAACTCATTAATTGCATTCATCAAACATTCAATCATTCAATTTTGAAATATGATTAAATAAATCTCCTTCGAATGATCTTTAGGAATATCAGTGATGCAACTAAGTGAGGATCTGAAAGAAAAATGTGAAAGCATAAACAACTAATGTATATTTGACTTTCTCCAACATTTCAATACGAAATACTACCTTCTTGAAGTGCCGTGTAAGAATTCAATTATGCCTTAATTTCTAAATTCCTAGAAAAAAAATAACAATGTGCAGAGTAAATTCAATCACTGTATGAATTATACATTAAACCATTCAATTTAGGATCATCATCATCTTGAAATGAATTTTGAAAACATCCATTAACACAATTGATTGATAATTGTAATCTTAGAAGACAAATAGCAGAACTGTAAAGAAAACTAGATAACTGTGAATTCCTATTACTCCAAAGAAATCCTATTTTGGAAAATAGATAAGACACTACTTTCTTGAGATGCCTATTAGGAAACATAATATTACATAGTGAAGTAAATATACATTTGAAAATAAAATAAAAATTACAATGGAAAACTAAACTGATTGCATGAATCCAAGTAAAACAAACTAATGAATCTTACAAATTTATAAAGGGATGCAAATGGTTGATCGAGGCCCTTCCATTGTCCAATAGCATTCCAACTCACAAAGCTTCACATTCTGAAACTCAATAATAGAAAATAACTTTCTTTATCACAACTTAACATAATGGAAATCTACACTCATAATCTCATTACATCAATAGCTCTTCACTTTACATCCCATTCCATCCCAACCTTGTTACGAAACATTATATAATTCTTTCTCTTCTTCCCCTATTTTTCACACACCTTGATAGGAGAAATCTTCCCCTATTTATACAAAAATATGAGAATTTATCTCATTAATGAGAGGCCATGAATCTGTCCCTATATCTTAGAGTTACAATCAAAATAGGAAATGATAATACACATGTCTGCTTAGAGTTTTAATACAAATAGGAAATGAGACACATATCCTCATGATCCCATGATCTTCTCCACTCAAATTCGAATTTTGTTTTGGGAGGCCACATAAAGTTATTTTCTAAGATTCATTTTGACCTACACATGGCAGCAATCTCATCCCACTTGTTAGGTATAAGCATATGCACATTATTTTCTAATTTTAACCACAAATTCACTTAAAAATGCTAAGAATTAATAAAGTTTGGAAAAACATAAATGTAACCCAATAGTGGTAATTGTAAGGTAAATGTAATAAAATGGAGGTAGAGTGAAGGTGATAATATGGAAATATAAGTGAAAATGTAATGGATGTGAATGACAATTTCAAGGCCCAACAACATGTTTAGGGTTAGAAATGCTAATCAAATTCTATTTTTGAAGAAAAAGTTGAAGAACACTAAGATGGGAAAGGGAGAATCGATCCAATCATATTTCATGAGGCTTGTAGAAATTAAGAATGATCTATTAGCTATTAGAGAATCCATAGTTGACTGAGAGCTCCCTCTCATTTCTCTTGGAAGACTTCCCCAAACATGATATATATATTCAATATTACTATTCTCAATAATAATATAATTCCTGATTTTGATGAATTGTTGATGAGATGCACTCAAGAGAAGACAAGGATGATGGGGAGGGACCATCCCTCTAATGGAAATTGAAGTGACCCTACTTCTTTCACCACTCATGCAAAGAAGAGGAATAATGTTGGTTTGAGAAATTAAAATCATTAAAGAGATGGTGCTAATAGAATATAAGAATTCAAGGTGGCATTCATCGATAGAAATGTACACATTTGGAAGAGGAACTTCAAAGAATATTTCACTCTTAGGTTCAGGGTTGACACACTCTATCAGGTTGGAGGGAGTCTGTTGGGTGCCATGACATGTGACACAACTCTTCAATTTGAGCTATGCCATCAAATTTTTGAACACTTTCATTACAAATCCCTTCACGAAGAAAGGAAGGGTGTGACAGGGATGATCAATGTCAAAGATGATCATGAAGGTGTATGTCATGGTTTTGCTGAAGGAAATCATATAAGGGGACCATTCCCATCAATTATCAAGAATACATCTCATATTTTGCAATTGATACATTATGATCTATCTGGTATGATGCCTGTAACATCCCTAATAGGATGCTTATATTATATCACTTTAAAGATGAATTATGATGCAACAATTTGGCATACTTATTGAAGAAGAAGCATGAAGAATTCAAGTGCTTCTGTACCTTAAAGTCCTTGGATTAAAATCAAACAGGTAATAAGATCAAAATTTTGAGGACCGATAATCGAGTCGAGTATGAGTCGAATGAATTTAATGAATATTGTAGGGAAGTTTGCATTAAGAGGGAGACCACTACTACGTATACTCCCAAAAAATATGGTATTGTTGAAAGGAAGAATAGAACCATTTTGGAAGTTTCTCGTGCCATGCTTTATTACCAAGCTCTTCCAAATTTCCTATGGGGAGAAGCTACCAATGCTACTATGTATGTTCAAAATAGATGCCCACATTCTGAATTGGACTCCAAAACGCTCGTAGAAGTATTTTATGGTAAGAAGACTGATGTATCTCATTTTATAGTTTTTGTAAGTCTAATTTATTTTCATGTGCTGAAAGAAAAGAGAAGCAATTTGGATGCTTCTGGAAAGAAGCGAACATTTGTGGGCTACAGTGAAACCTTGAAGGAATATAGAATCTATGTGCCTGGACAAATAGGAGTGGAGATATGCCATGATTTCACCTTCGAGGAAGATGTTGTGCTTAAGAAGGTTAGAAATATTCTTATCTCAAAGGAAGAAAAAGAAGAAGAAGAAGCTCAAAGGAAGGAATAATGAAAGGATGAACCGATGCCTGATGTTCAAGGCCCAATGGATCCTATAGATCCAACTTCGTGAAATAAAGAATACTCTCATGGATTAGAGACACTCTCTAAGATGCTGAGAGACACATTCCTCAAATGGGAACATTTCGTGAAAGGGAGAAACTGAATTGGTACCAAGGGTACCAAGTAGCCATGAGAATTATCGTACAATATAAGCCTGGAACATTTGAAAAAGATGTGGAGCATCAAGTTTGGAAGGATGTTATGCATGAGGAATATGAGTCGATCATGAAGAATGATGTCTGGGATGTGGTCCCTAGGTCGAAGGAAAAATCTGTTGTCACCTCGAAATGGCTCTACAAGATCAAGAATGGAGCCGATGGAAGTGCTGAAAAGTTCAAGATAAGATTTGTTGCCCGAGATTTCTCTAAAAAACAAGGCTAGATTATGATGAAATATTTGCACATGTTTCTCGCTACACCACAATCTGAACGATCACTTCCATTTTTTCATCTCAAGGATGGAGTCTACATCAGATGGATGTGAAGATTGCCTTCTTACATGGCTCAATCATGGAATAGGTCTATGTATAACAACGTCTGGGGTTTGAAGTGTGAGATAAAGACTCACATCCATGTAGGTTGAAGAAAGCCCTCTATGGGTGGAAGAAATACCCAGTGCTTGGTATGAGAGGATTGATAACTACTTAATGAAGTTGGGATTCACTCGAAGTGAAGCTAATCCAAACCTTTATTTTAAGTTTGATAATAAAAAACCTATCATTTTGGTTCTCTATGTGGATGATCTCTTCCTGACAAGTGTTGACCCTCTCATTCATCAATGTAAGAGCGAGCTAGCTTCCGAGTTCAAGATGAAGGACCTAGGACTAATGCACTATTTCTTAGGCTTGGAGTTATGGACAAAGCCAAGTGAGATTTTCCTTTCTCAATGAAAATATGTTGTGAAGCTGCTAGAGAGATTTGTGATGGTGGACTACAAGTCCATGACTACTCTGATGGAAATCAAATTTAAGAATTTGTGTGGAAGTGTTGTTGGGCCCGAGTTGGTAAATCCCACTAAGTATTGTCAACTCATGGGGGCCTTTATTTCCTTAGTGAAGTCACGTCTGAACATATTTTTTGCAGTGAACATGTTCAATCAATACATGGTCGAGCCTCATCACATTCATTGGATTGGGGCCAAGAATCTCCTGAGATGTATCAAGGGAACAATCAACCATGGGTATGAGGCTCCATGGATATACCGATGCTGATTGGGAAGTCAGTGTGCTGGATCATAAAATAACATCTAGACATTGCTTCACACTAGGTTCTGATTTGATCTTCTGGATGAGCATGACACATAAATAGGTTGCCTTGAGCACCATCAAGGATGAATACATTGCAGAAAGTATGGCCTGTTTTGAATTTGCTTGGTTGAGAAAGCTCTTTAGTGAGTTGTTTGGGCATGTGATGGATACCACCGTGATCCTTTGCGACAACCAAAGTGAGACTTGTCATTCTCAGAATCCTGTGTTCCATGACCGATCCAAGAATATTGATATCAGGTACGAATTTTTCTGGGACATGGCACAGTGAGGCACGATAAGGCTCCATCATATTGGGGTTGATGAGCAGCTCGCAAATATTCTCACGAAGCCCCTAGAGAAGGTAAAATTATTAACCTTATGTGAGAAGGTTGGTATCGTGGATATACCTTATTGTGAGTGTCCTGCTTGATTTGGACTATGAGATTTGGGAGCTTTAGGGGGCTTGGGGATGGCTACTTAGAGCTATAGGAAAACACAGAGCTAGGTGCGCCTTACCTTGTTGGTGTGCTATTTCCCCGTGATTATTATAGTGAGTTGGTTCACCCTCTCCTTGATCTATGCCATGCATACATCCTACCCATATAGTTTGGGACTCATGGGATTTACCTCTCATTTTTCTAATGAGTTTGTAAATGAGGGTATTTACCAATAGCATTATTATCAGACGTGTCAGGTATTTTCATACTCTCTATGTCTAGGATGGGATGTGTCCAACAACATGATCTAGGATTGAGTCTGATTTAGATTCTTACCTCTAAACTGACTTCGGGTCAGTATGTGACTCACTCTTGAGTCTAGTGGATGTTCTTACCTATAAACTGACTTCAGGTCAATGGAGAGTGGAAAGTCCTTATGACTCACTCTCGCTCATATATTCTTATTACAGTAGAGTAGAGCAAACAAAGTAGAGACAACAGGATGGCACAAGATTGCATTATGATATATGTAATACACGATGGCACTAGATGATAGGATTGCACAAGTGGACAGATGGAGTTTTCCCTAGTTGAGAGGGAGTGTTATATTGGAAAATAGGGCCAAAATCCATGTTGCACTACTCATATGATGGATATGATATTTTTTTTGGATTCCTATTTTGGAGAGGTGAAATATTGATCTAAAGATCATTTTGTTTGGATGAGTGGAAGTTGTATTCTAAATTTATTTTCCACACGTGCAAATTGTCAAGGTCGGCTAGAATTGTAATGTAGGATCACAAGCCGTAAAAGGTGTGTCACACACCCTCATTCATTGATATGAAAGGGAGAGACATGATTCTCATTTCATCATTCACTCATCTCACACATCTCTCTCTCATTTGATTGGTTCATACAACCTTAGAGGTTTCTCTCTCTCCTCCACACGTGTGAAATAGGGTGCGCAATTTCACATTGTTTTTAGGGCTTTTCTAGCAGCGTAGACCAACGTTGACTTTGGGTCAAATCTCACTGCCTGACTGCAATTTGAAAGCATAAAATATGATCTAGGAAGGCCACAACTAGAGGAACATAAATTGAGGTCAAACGTTGATGTTGACCGCAAAGTCAACTGATGTTTTCAATGTTTTGACGACAAATTTTAACTTATGCATTGACAATTTTGTGTGGATTTTTTTGGGCTAAGTATGATTTTTATTGAAGGCTGAATTTGACCAATTTTGACTAATCTTGATTGGAGGTTGAAGGGCTAGTTTGACCAGCAAAGACTTTGCTGGAAAAGGCATCCTGTTGACTTTTGTAAAATATATTTTAACTCTCTCTCCTGAATAAGAAGAATTAAAAATAATATTTGTGTCTCTTTTCTTGACTTCTATTATATAAATTTATTTTATGTTATATCAGAATTTAGTTTCAATGGTTATGTGATTGCACATCTAAAATTGAATTGGGCTAATAAGAAAGAATGAAGATTGAAGTGAAGATAGAACATACTATGGTTAACTAAAATTAACATAAGAGCGCATATCTAACAGTGGAAACTCTCTAGAGCTATTCAATATAGATGTTCGAGCCTTTTGTATCAATAAGTATCAAGTCAAATTGAAGAACCCCTTAAAAAAGAAGGCTTTGAAGAAATTAAATTATAAAGAGGGAAATTTGATTGCTGTAACAAGTGTAATGTGGCTAGAGCATGCACAGTGCATACCCAGACCAAGGGTACATATACTCACACTAGGTCAAGACCTATAAGCACCTGTGGTTCCCCCAGGTGTTGGAAAACACAACCAATCTAAGGGCCACAACTGGAGAATCCCTAAACCAGATTAGGGTCGTTCCCCCACGACGGGTTTTAGGGTGTGTTACTAATCGTAAGGGCATATCCATTATCATGGGCATCAAAACAATTGTTGTGGGAATCATTGACAACCTTAATTTAATAAACTTGTGCATTTTATAGTTCGTTGTATGCGAATTTGAGGCTCATATGTCACTAACCCTGTAGGATGAGTGAAGAAGTTGTTATATCATATAATCCTATGTGTGAATGGGAATCTTCTGTTAATGTCCCTAAAGAATATTGTGTGTAGATTAGTGGTTACATAATATATGTATTATTTTTTCTTTTGAGCAACATAATATGGAACTACGTGTGACAGGGGTATCATGGGCCCAACAACTTTACATGAAGTGAGAGACCAACCCCAAAAAGTAAAATAAAATTTTTTAATTAAATTTTTTATCATATATTTCACATTTTAGTTTTAAATTTTATGTTTCTAAGTTTAGTTATATACAACTAACACTTCTACCAGATCTATGGTATATTAATTGAGCCCAAGTTCCACCATGCAAAATGCCTTGATTCAAACCTCAATGGACTTCAACCCTATTTGAGATGAATTTCCCAATATTGACAGGGGTATCCACATTTGTATAGGTTGTGTCAAAGTGAACAAGGCTCCTCTCTCATTGTATCTAACAAAATAATTTCTCCGAGTCAAGAAAAATCTTGCAATGACACCCATGCACATTGGCTACATAGCAACGAATCGATAGGTGACCATCACAAAAGAAGAAATGATCAATATTTGAAAATAATGTATAAAATATAACATGTAATTTTTTTTTTGTATTTTATATATTCTCTCCAAAAAATAGTTGGAATGGAAAATATATAAGTATCACCTCCAAAAAGAATCTTGTTCTTGTGTTTCTTTCAGAATCCGATTGTAATTTTAGTTTTGAAGAGAATATGCATTATCCCATTCACCTTGCTACAAGACTACCTAATGTGGGATCTTACAAATGAATAATATTAATTCATGACACCATGTGGATGATTTTGTAACAGTTAGAGGCAATCGTGAAATAAATTACTTGTTTATAACTACCAATAAAAGGGATTAAAAATGGGGACATAGAACAAGACAGGAAAATGGATGAGGTAAGAAATGTTCATAATTGAAACTATTTTGAAATGTGGGAAATGATAATCTATACACATATATCCCATTTATTTATTTTCTTTATGTTTTTTTTAATAGTGATGGATAACGATGACACAAATTCTTGATGACAATTTTTATAGGCAAATTTTGGAATCACTACCGAAACGTAGATCAGTACAAATTAGGGTCTATCATACTCTAAATTAGTTGCTGCTTGCCTTAAACAAATCATCCCATTGTTGGTTTTTATCCATGAAAGAATCACTACTTGAAGTCCAAATAAAATTTTCCATTGAGCCACCAACACACCCCTAGAGTGTATTAAGTGATTTGTAGAGAACTTACTCCCATGCAAAGTAGTGTTGAAGAGCACCTAGGCCCAGTTAACAGTGTGTTCATTGACTGGGAGTGAATTGTTCAAAGCATTCTGGGAATCTTCCCACTTTCTAGTGACTTCTAGAAGTGTTTCCATATATCATGCTATTTGATAACCTCAAATATGAACACCATGGAGCCATTAAATCACTTTTCCTTTTATCCCATTGAACAAGGAAAAATCTTCATCCATTTATGGAAAATAAATTCAATGAACAATTAATTATAAACTACCCTCATTTCTTATAAATTGAGCACTGATCATAGTGCAAAATGGGAGCAAGAGTTTGAATTTGTATATTTATGATGGTGAGATTATAGCTCTTTGAGGTATTGTTTGCAAGTAATGTTATGCTACTGGAGTAATTTTTCTGATGTGATCATGATAGGACTGAATCTGGAGAGAGTTGACATGAAATCGATCCAACTGGTTCTAACTTTTCCTTCTATCGTATAATAAAATATTTGTTCCTTTCCTAATACATGTGTTCATGTTTGTATATCTGTATTTTGAAATGCAACTGATTCAGTTTGATTAAGATGAATAGATCATATGTCTTTATGTCATTTTCTATCTTTTGTTAGTAATTGCAGGTATCAATCAAATGAGTTCAATTCGATTGGGAGATATGGAAGTGACAAAATGGAGATGAAGAATAGCGAAGGATCACAAGTAGGTGTTCTTATATTATATATTTATCTTAAGGAAAAGGTCAACAGTCTTTCATTTCTTGTTCTAAGTGTGTCCACCACACTTAGGGAAACTTATCTATGCATAGGTTTGATTTCAGTAAAACAAATTGTTGACTCCACTAGGGAACGATTGATCCTCCTTGGTGGTTTTATCCTTACTTTTCAGCCTCTAGTAGACTTTAATTTCTTCATTACAATAATTTTAATGTGTTGTGGTGAAATCAATGTGTTTGCTTGCCTATTTTTGAGATTCCTCTGGCATCAATGCACTATTGGTCTTGACAAAGTGCTCTACAAATCACTGTTGGCTTAGAGACAGTGCTCTAAAATCCACTATCTCCCACTCAGGGGTGAATTGCTCATGTGACCAACCAAAATTCATCATATTTTGGTCTTTCACCATCCAATTCAATGCCTTGTTTGCTGGGTTTTCAAGTGTCTGATTGCCTCTAGAGTCAATATTATTTCTATTAGAATTGCTCAATTTGGATGTTTGTTTGTTCAATGTTTCTTCTTGTTTTCTTTATCATTGTTGAAATAGCTCCAAAGTTTAAAGTTTACATTTGATCAGTTCTTTATTTTCGAAAAGAGGAATTGTCGTACTTGTCTTAGTTTATTTGGAAAGTATTAAGTTATTGTTTGTGAATCTCATTTTATTTTTCGTTCATTCACAATTAAAATAAATAAAAAATAAAAACATGCATTTGCATATAGGGTTTCTGAGTGTTGCATAGGAATAGTTAGGGAATTTTCATTTAGATGTGATTATTGCTAATTGCTTACGATATGATTTCTCTATCCCTTGTAGCTAAGGTTTTAATTATTTAAATTGAATCAAAACGAATGCTTATGATCTTAGTTGCATTCTAGGAATTTAAAATAAAACATGCGGTGAACCTAAAAGGAAAATTTTTAAGCAAGATAAACTTAAAATTTATCTCAATTAACCTAAGGGAGCATTTTCACTTAACAATAACATTTATAGGTAAAGGCTAGAGATGTGTTGCAGTGTCGTAAAACATAGGAGCTATTGTTAATTATCTATGATACATTTTGATTGTGATACCTCATCCCATGTACGTAATTATATCGGAGCTCATCCACGTACCTTTAGTATATCGAGCGGTGTTCTAGTATGAAATGTATAAGGGGATGCTCTCACTGTGCAGTTTCACATTAGAGAACGCTAATACGGATTGGGCCTCCACGTACCATCGAGAATATTTGGGAGGACAACATTAGGTTTCTTTCCATCCATACGTAACCAAGTTGGCCACCTTGTACACTCTAATACACTGAACAAAACATTCAAGGAGATTTCTTGTACGTACAAAAGTCCTTGGTTTTCTGGGGCAGTATTTTAGTTCACAGTTGCTTGGTAATCCTTTTGACTAGCATTACCCTCCTTTTGTTTATTTTTTTTTTTAATAAAATCAATTAAAAATCATGGAAGAAGATCAACCCTTTCCCCGTCGTTCACATGGGGCAGCGAATAAACCACCTTTACCACCAGAAGCTACACCTAGTCGGTGAAGGAGAGCTCTTCCCATTGAGTCCAGTACCCCTGGAACCTTTGGTGCTTCATCTTCATCTAATTTTCCAGAGTCATCTGGTCCTTTGAGTACCAAGTCTCAATTCATTTCAACCGATCCCGGTTTATCTATTATCGTTGAGATGAAACCATCAAGGTTACCTAAGGACACTGAAGTTGAATACAGTGAAACGGTAAATCCATAACCCCAACTTGTTCAACCGGAAGTTGATTCAGAAACTATTTTTATTTTACCAGAACATCTTGATCCCGAAGTTAAACAAGAAGAAGTTTATCCCATTTATAAAGACGATCAACCAACTCATTCTCAGTCATTTGTAACTATCGAGTCTTCCTCCTTACCGCAGAGTATACTGCCTGAAATTTATCTCGGGCCCGATGGTGAAGTACTTCCACCTAGTTTGATTTCAATTGAGGAAGAATGTTAGGAAAATACAACCCCTTCAACTGCAACTAATTTTGTCTCAGGGCTTCATCTTTATCCGTCTTTTCCTCGTCTAACCCACACTAATCTTGTTGATCCTTCTCAGTCTCAAGTTCTCGTAGATCATTTAGGGTATTTACTGGATTATTTTACCATGGATGAGATAGCATCCTAGAATGTACCATCTATTATAACTGTGACAACATCTAATATTTCTACCTCTTCGATGTTTTATACCACACCTAAGTCTTATCTTTACGGTTGTCCATCCATCCCATGGGGTTACCAATATTTAAGTGGAACCTACTTTGGTGCCTCCTCTAGTCCATGGAATTCGCCCATGTTGTCATTTGGAATTTTATCGGGTTCCTCTCTTACGAATATCGAATGACCTGATCCTTTGTTTACATCTTTAGCTCAATATCAGGCTGGTCCATCCAATTACCATCCATATTATCGAGTTTCTACTAGACTCCCATCATATGAAGTTTAGTATGCTCCATATCTTTATACTCCATTTTCTAGGTGGAAACCCCTGTTTACCCCATATGGAAATACTCCTTCTTTTTTAGATGAATCTTTCACTGGAATGCCTGTTTGTCAATGGTAGCCTACCTTGCCTATTCAACCGCAAACAGTTGTGTACCAATATCAACCAGCTCATCTTGTTCCATCTGTACCTACTATGACTATTATTACTACCTTGGTCATAGCTCAACCTTCTCATGCAGGTCCTTCAACCCTTAACCCTCAAGTTTCTGGTTTATAGACTCTGTCTTCCCAGACTGGTTTACATCAACAGTCTGTATTAGGAATTTCACAACCACAGTCTAGTTTACCTTTGTATGGAATAGGTTTCTACTAGTCCCATCTATTCACAACCTGTTCCAACCTATCCTAGAAGGCAACAAATGTATTATCAAATTCCATGGAAGCCACAACAATAATTCCAACAGTATCAAACCTATCCTAGTCTCGGTCAAAAATCCTATGCTGGGTTTGGTCAATAGAAAACTTATCCATTTTCTGGTAAACAAGCCTATTAAGGGTTTGTTTAACAAAATTACCCCTATTAGGGTTACTAGGAGCAGATTACTTATACTAGTGCACAACGACGTATTGCCCAAGAAATTCCATCTAACCTTGGTTATGCTCAACCCAATATAAACCAACAGTTGTCATTTGTTGCAACAATAGAGTTACCTGATTTAAATTGGCTCACTAATGATCCCATTCATTATTTACCTTGGTGGTCAATGATTCCTCTTAAATTACCCTCTAATATTCCCAAATTCAATGGAAACTCTAGATAAGATCCATCTACGCACGTTATGACTTATCATTTATGGTGTTTCTCAAACTCCTCGAATGATGATTCTATTAGACTCAGTATTTTTCCAGCAAATGCTCACCGGTCCGGTTGCAAAGTGGTATATTGAATTACCAAGAGCTTCTTTTGATAACTTCACCGCTTTGGCCACTACTTTTCTAACCCACTTCCAGATACGCATTATATATGAAACTGGAACGGAAATTTTGACCAAATTTAAACAAACAAATGTTACTCACATATCAGATCACATTCATGGGAGGCGCTTTCGTCGTCGAATGGCTAAAACCTTTGTTCCGAATCAGATTTTAGCTGAGTGGTTTATATTGTCCTTGTTGCCATCTATCACCAAGAACGTGTCCAAAGGTGGTGTTATCACCTAGGAGAAATTAATTGCTTGTGCCCAGTATCTGGATTTGATTTATATTCAGTCTGACACACCCTATGAGAATATTTTTAATGCACCATGACCAAACTTTATTGTTCCTCCTCCTCCATCTAATAATGACTTGCATGCCTGCGACAGTGTGATTGGTTCCCCTATCACCTAACCAGCAAGTTGACCATCTATTTCCACACTTGTTGTGTCCAATGAAACCCCTACTACATCTGATCCTATGTCTTCTTCCAAAATATATGTCGTGTCATATGACAAGGACAAAAGGGACAAGCAACTCGAAAGTAAGAAGAAAGGGGAAGATAAGAAAAAGAAAAATTCACCCTAGCAGGGAAAATCATCTGATACACTTGCTACTTCTCGAAAACCTCGTTACCCTTGTTTGATATGTAATGAGGAGCATTTTACGTGAGACCATCCTCACTGCTTAGAAGTCTCAAAACTTCTTAGGACTTCTCATGCATGTGTAGGGTTGACAAACCCTTTTCCGAACCGAAAACATATATGGTTGCTACAAATCCCGCTTCTAGTTCAAAAGTGCTTATGTTATCCGTAGCTAAGCGCAAACTTTATGTTTTGGTATCCTCTTGGTAAAGATTACAGTAATCCTCTTTCTTCGTCAAATGGTCAGGCTACATATCAACCTACTACTTCAACTTTGAATTCGTCTGATTCAATTCTGCCACCTATTATTCCTAAGTTAACAATAAAGGAGCCAAAGGGAGTTGTTCATAAATCAAATTTCAACCCTCGAGCTCATGAAACTCAAAATTATAAAATAGTCGAAGATATGGCTCAGCCACCTTTTTCTATGTCAACGCTTAAGGTTCTTCAGAATTTTCCTTTCCAAAATCATGATTCTTATCTACAATTGGTGGAATCGATCCAACAGACTCTAATCTTGTAGTCTTTAACCATGCAGTCTATGTGCCACAATTGCTAGCACATTTAGCATTTTTGATCCAAGTAAGTGTCCTGAATTGCCTCATTCATCGGAATATTATTGATGAAGGTGCATCTACTTGTATCATGTCTATGAGTTGTTGGAAGTCACTTGGCTCACCACCTTTAGCACAATCACTTATGACGTTGAAAGCTTTTGATGGTCATACATATAAGCTTTATGGAATTCTCAGTAACATTCAAGTCGAACTAAGGGGGGGGGATTCTACTATTGAAGTTGAGGTCGTTGATAGACCCTTTGACTATAATATCTTACTAGGAATACTGTGGGTTTACGCTATGGTTACAGTTATATCTACTTACTTTTGCATGGTATCCTTCCCCCATAAGGGTGGGATCACTATCATCGATCACTCACCTTATTTTCCTCTGGTTCCTAGGTAACTCGATGTGTTCCATTCATTAACAGACCCCCTCCATCTCTTCAAAATATTGGTAGACGACTCTTTAAGGATTCTTCCCTAATGGGAACCTTTTCGTTACCGTCACCTGCAACATCAGCGAAATAAAAAAAAATAGAAAATTACAATAGGATATCTTCCACTTCATATGATTTATGGAATGTTCTCAATGTTTTCGAATAGATAGGCTGTGTGTAAATATGTCGCTAAGTCCAATCGAGCTCTCATAGAAATCAATATTTTTGTCTTGTGTGGCCAATCCTGATCCTTTGTTGTCGACTGTTTGGATGGATCGTTCATTGGATTATTGTACTTATTTTGACCATTTTTCACATATGTTCTCAAATTATGAGAGCATTATGGAATCAATGATGCCAGAAGAAGAAGCATGGGTAGAATTTCATCACTGACCCCATCTTCCAGATTACATTGAAGATAGTCTAACTGAACTATATCACCCTAATGTTAGAAAATTATATATTACAGAGAAATGAAGCACATAAAATATGCAGAAAACACAAAAAAATTAAAAACATAAAACGAAAGAGACACAGATATATGTGGTTCACCTATTTTGGGCTACGTCCACCCCGAATAGCCAGTCCTTCCTTTCTATTATCCAACAAAATGAAGAGACACAACCTATAGCAGAGCCACTATAATATCCTCTTTTCTCTCTCATATTTTCCCTATCTATTTCTCACTCTAATAATGCACATGCAATCCACAGTCACAATACAATACCCTCATACAAAGTGATGGGTTTCCTTCTAGGGAAAAAAACCCTAAACTAAACATAACTTCTACCATGAGATCATTTGCCTAATGAACGACCTATATTGACTAGAAATTACTATACTTTTACAAGGAAATTTTACATATATTTTTAGCTTCCGGGGCACTGCCCCTAAAACCCCCCGCTAGGTGGGGCTCCATAAAGCCACAGTTGCGCCACCATGGACCCCCCAGGTAGCGTTCAATTACGTGTGGCATTGCCGCCCAATTAAGATACAGAGGTCCAATGCAGTGATACAAAATAAATAAGATAATCAGGGTCCACAACCAACACCTACAGTTGTTTATTTCTTAACAAATTCCATTTCTATCCATGCCATTGATTCTGATTGAAACCCATCAAATATGGAAGAAAGAATTTCTATCAATATTTTCACCAAACCTGGTGTAGTAGAAAACATTCATGTTAGCACATATTTTTCTACATCTGAACTTGACACTTATCGTTCTCCTTTCTGTGAATTTTGTGATGTACTCGCTTGGTTGTATGAGGAAATGCCATGCATCAATTCTAGTATCATTGAGCACAATATTAAAATGTACCCTGATGTCAAACCGGTATGACATTGCCTACATATTTTGCATCCTAAGAAGGTTGTTGCCATTAAAGAATAGGTTGAAAAAATTTTGCATGCTGGTTTTATTTACCCTATTTCGCTTAGTGATTGGGTTTCGAACATTGTTCTCGTCATGAAGAAACAAGGGACAATTAGACTGTGCATCAATTATCGAGATGTTAATCATGCTTGTCTGAAGGAAAAATATCCAGCTCCATTTATCGACCAAATAATTGATGAATGTGCTGGACGTGAAATATTTTTCTTCATGGATGGTTTCTCTGATTACAATCAAATCAATATTCGTTGAGAGGACCAATATAAAACAAATTTTATTTGTCCCTGGTTCACATTTTATTATTGAAAAATCCATTTTGGTTGAAAGAACGTTGGGGAAACCTTTCAGAGGGAAATGAATTATGATTTCCATGACATCAAACACATTATTCAACCTTATCTGGATGACTTACCTACCCATTTAGGAAAACAGGCTGACCACCCAATGCATTTGAGAGCCATATTTTTACGATGTTGTCACTACAAAATATGCCTCAATCCACACAAATGTGTGTTTTGTGTTAGCTTTTGTCATTTTCTTGGTTTCGCCGTGTTGAAAGATGGAATTCTACTTCATCCCTTGAAGGTCTAGGCCATTCTAGATTTTCTAGCACCTTCCAACCTACTTAAGTTACAAAGACTCCAAGGGAAGGCTAACTTTCTAGGAAAATTAATTCCCAACTACGCCGAAATGGCTAAAGGATTTACTCGACTATTGGAAAAGGGGAATCCCTTCTAGTGGGATGAGATTGTGCAAGATTATTTTGGTGCTCTTAAAGATACCCTAATCTGAGCATCATTAATGTATCCCCCAAGTTATCAGAGTGATTATTTCCTGTATCTTTCCACTGTAGATACAACCATCACCATGGCTTTAGTCTAGGAAGAAGATGTGATTGAACATTCAACCTATTATTTGAGCCACAATCTTAATCATATGGTAGTTAATTACACTTATGTTGTGAAGATATCTTTGGTAGTCGTTCAAGCTATACAAATATTTCACCACTATATCTTGCTTCGAAAGACCATTTTCATTTCAGATTGCAATCCTTTGACATACATTCTATCACGTCAATTTCTGGGGGGAAAATACTCAAAATTGATAGTCATTTTGAAGGAATTTGATTTGGAATTCATCAAATCCAAATCAAAGAAGTATTTGGTTTTCACTGAGCTACCTCCCCTCGAGTAGAATTGAGTCTACATCGGAACCATCCATTTTGGATGAGTCATTGTTTCTGATTGCATCATATGACCCGTGGTATGGATATTTTCTAATCTATCTCCAGACCCAAAATTTCCAACCCAATACCTCTCGCTCACAACAATGACATATTCGATACCAATCCAAATATTATTTGACCATCGACGATACACTTTATCGTTGTGGTGTCAATGTGATTTTACGTAGCTGCCTCATTCATGAGGAGGCCAAGAAATTTTTAAATTATTTCAACACTAGTACCTGTGGTGGATATTTGTTTGGTTTTTATACTGCACGAAGATTCTTTGTGCTCGTTACTTATGGCCTACCATATTTCGCGATTGCAAGTTCAGAATTTGTCATGCTTGCTAGATATTTGATTTTAAAACTCATGTGCCACCAGCGCCAATGCATCATGTGATCGATGTGGGAGAATTTTCCAAATGGAGCTTTGAATTCATGCATGTAACCCTCGCTTGGCCAAGGGGCATGGCTATATTATTGTCACGATTGAAAATTTTACCAAGTGGGCCAAGGCGATGCCTACATTTAACAACACAGGTAAGACAACTACATTGTTTTTCTTTAACCATGTGGTTAGTTGGCTTGGTGTGATGCAAGTCATAGTTACAGATCATGGAAAGCACTTTCAGAACTACATGTTGACTGAGCTTACTGCCAAGCCAGGACTATCGCATGATAGTTCTAGCCCTTATTATCCACAAGCTAATGGACAAGTTGAAGCCATCAACAAAATTCTTAAGCGTATTCTTCAATGAATGATTCGTGTTCGTAAAAAAAAAATAGAATTTAATATTGTACTTAGCTTTGTGGGATAACTAAACCTCGATGAGAAACACAACCAGATTTACTCCCTTTCAGCTAGTTTATGGTCTGGAAGCTATCTCACCGATTCAATGTGAAATTTCATCAGTGAAACTCGCAATTAAACTGATACCTAACACTTTTGGCAAAGAGGCACATATTTTAGATATCATCCATCTAGATGAAACATGTTAGGAAGATAATAAGATAGGAAAGGGAAAATTTGAACCATTATGGCATGGCCCCTTTATTGCAAATTTTTTTCTGGCAAAGGGCACCTATGAGTTAGTATATTATGACGAGATTCCATTGTCACAGCCTTGGAATGGGTTGTATCTTAAACGTTACTATGCTTGATTCTATGTAGTAAACACTGTATGATATTGTATATATGCTTTGATTGTGTGCATGTCACATTATATCTTTTAATATTTTTCATGTGGTCAATAATCTGATTTGAAATTTTTTGCAGATGTCAGAATCTTTGAAACAATTTGTTTGTTATGCTGATGGTGCTAGTCGTAGTACGCACAACATAACTTTTGCAACATGGCCCATTTTCGGTCCAAGTGGTTAGTTAGTGAGTTTCCAAGGTATTTTTATCGATCAATCCACCAACAATATCGCCGAGTATAGCGCATTGATCAAACTCCTCTTTGATGCCATTTCACTTAGCATTCATCGCGTCATCATTAGGCTAGACTCAAAACTTTTCATACTATAACTTACTAATGTTTATACTATATGAAATATAGCTATTCATTGCATGTTCCTTAGACTTCATATTTTGGAAAGAAATTTTTTTTACATACAATATCAACAAATTTCCAGAAACTTTAACACTTTGACTGATTCTTTAGCGAATTGTGTGTTAAACAGACATTTTCAACATTTGTAAAAATATATTTTCAATTCACATCACACAATTGAATAGGATTTCACATAATGATAGGAAAAAAATAAAATTAAAATAGGTAGATAATCGAGAATTCTACAAAAAATTGTTTCTGAGACACGTTTGTTACATGACCGCAAAATGTATTTAGACATGTGATATCCTAAGTAGATCTAGTGGTGCTCATGGTAGCAGGTCACTGCTTGAGCTATCATGCACAATAGCCTCATCCATCGGCTAGGCACACCAATATTATGGCGCTACAACCTCATCGGTAACTCCTCAATTTGGATATCTTGTATCCTGAGAGTCAGCCCCTCTACATGCTATTGTAACTCAACTAGAGTCTCGGTCAAATCCAAATCCTGAAGGACTGCTCTTCTCGTTCATATGCATGCTATGGATGATTCACTGGTCGAAAAAATACCCACATATGCATACATAAAACATCTTTAGTTTAGTCCTGGAAACATGAAAAACACAAAAATTATGTTAAAAAACCAGAAATCGAAAAACATGGTCAAAACATTTTACCTATAGCACCCCATTGAGCAGCTACTGGTAACATCAAATCTGGGTCTCTGCAAAAATCCACCCCTGTCTATGGATGGTCTTATATGATGATATGTTGTCGTCGTAGCTAAGTCAAGAATGCAGTAGAGAATGAGATTGATGAATGGCCATCATGTCTCAGCCATCACCTCTACCTGCCGCTACATCCATAGATCACTAGGACCAACTACACCCAGTGTTACATGATTTGGCAGAGTCAATGGGATTTTCTCCAGACTGAAACTGGTCAGGATTGATCCATAGATATAATTATTCTTGCTATAACTTTTCATTTTGGTCATTTGTTATTTCCATCTGAGAGAGTACTACTTCAGCCTAGTTGAACACTACCAGCTTGAGACACTCAAGTGCATACTGCATGTATGATCTATTCACAACATGAAGTGTCACACTACCAACTAACTTTGCGATGGTGACAGGAGAATTCACAAAGGAATATCCCACGCATCCCTGATATTTATCTTTCCATCCTTGCTAGGCTCTGTACCTAGTTGAAAAAACTGTCAAATGTAATCCTTCACTGTCTCACCTCCACAGACAAAACCCGCAAGGGAAATGGAGGCACCACGTCTCGAAAAACCTATCAAAAAGTAAATATCATTGACCAATTTTGGGAGCACTTTGTCCCCAATGTGAAATGGCCATTGTGCCAGATCCCATGAGAGAATCAAGTAATGCAATAGTTCTAAATGTTTCATTATGCTTGATAGTTTAAAGTACTTGAGTAACCCATAGTCTCTGAGGGCTCTCACAGTGCGAGGATCATTCAGGGAAGCCATATCCTATTCCTCATGTTCACTTTCTTGCCATGTAATTTACATTTTGATCCGATCAAAGCCTACAATCAAAGCATAAGCTTATTTAGGATCCATTTCATGCAAACAATTGAAGATATTTTGGTCATAAAACACAAAGAAAATTCTCAGTTTTGCGGAACACACCCCTGTTCCCTAGACAGAGCATTGCAGAGCACCTGGGCTTTAGCTCAATTCCTCCGCAACACACCTTTTGACATTCAAAGGTGTGTTCATCCTAGGGAGTTATATATTTACCCTAGGAGCCAAAAAATGCTAAATTTGTTTCCTGAAATTTCAAAAGAATGATACCAATATAAAGAGAAATTTCAGATCTCTTACCTCGTCCTAACAGGGTGAGAAATGATCCACAAAATTTGTCACAATCAACTATTGAATTTTGAGGGAAAAACTATCTCAGAGCACTAAAAAATTGAATGGTAAATGTGAAATAGTAAAATGACATGGTAAATTCTTATTTAAATAGTATTTTCAATTATTTGATGCATATTTAATGAATCGAATATATTTTTACCTATTTTTTAGTATTAAACATGTATGTTTAATTAGTTTTGTGGTTCTCTAGCCAAGTTTGCAACTAGTATAGTGAAGTTGACGTGCATGATCCTAAGATAAACTTTGACCACACAACACACATTTACCTATTTTTCAAGCTCTATTAAACATCGAAAAATGAACCCCCTTGGAGTCCTTTTTCAACTCTTTTCAGCTCCCAAAACATGAAAATATTGTTGAGCACTTATCCTTTTGAGCTTGTAAAAGGAACTGAAATGAAATCTACTCAATATAAGTTTAACCCTCTTCCCGATTGGGATAGATTATTTAGGGAAAAGGAATGCCCTAGTCTAATATGTCTAGGAGGTTCTCTCAGGTATCATTTATGCTTTGTTGGACCTAAGGGACAAATTTAAGAAAAAATAACTTGTGGAGTTTCCTTTTCATCCGTTTTTCAAACTCTCTAAACATGAAAAAGGATTGAGTTTTCATTGTTGTTAGACTCGTTAAAACATCAAATAGAAATATACTTTTCCATCAAGACAATATCAAGTTTCACTTTTTCTAGACTTGTTAAAACATCATATGGCGATGATTCACCCAAAGGGTGGAATTATACATTAAGCATATGTTATCCTCCTCAACCTTGATATAAAATAAAGAGGTACTGGTCAGCAATGATTGGCGAAAATTGGAAATGGATAAATGAGTTTATGGTAGCAAGTTTCCCTTGAACAGGAGACTTATTCACTTCATCTTCTTGGCTGTTGGGTTGGGTTATCTTCTTGATGGTCTATCATACCAACCACCACTTTCGTTTTTGGTCAATGCTACCAACTAATTTAGTGTTTCCAATATGTTTAAGAGAAGTCACTCATTAATTCTTGATCCTTTTCAATACTCATAAACCTTCATTTCATGACCACCATCCATGAACATTGCTTCATCAATTACATTATGTCTCTAAAATCATTACTCTCATTTCTTGTTGTTGATGGGGGATACATCAAGGCCCTCCTATGACAAGTCATTTCTTGTCGACATCAAATCATTATCCAGGAAGTTGACTTAGAAACACCCTTCCAGTACCTTGAAGCTTACACACATCAATGGCAACTTTCTCCCTTTCGACAAAAGGTTGACATCACTGGCCTTCGACCGAAAGACTTTTTATGGTGTTCTACATCAAATCATCTACTCACACCATGAAGATTGTACTGCAATACCTTGAGATACATTATCACCATCGGTGGTTTCTCTCACATATGTTAATGACTTACATCATTGGTTGGTAATCAGACAATGTCTTCCCATGTTCGACTTCAGATAACATATACGCATGGTTAGACTCGTACTTGAATGATCAAGTGAACAAGAGAGAAGACCCTGGATCTAGTTTCATCCATATGAGCTACATTTTAGGAGTAGTACCACATCATCCGTACGATGGATTTACATAGATGGTCATCCAATCATGGGTATATATTTGTAGATGACTTTCTGATCTATATACATGTTATGATAGTTTATGTGCTAAGTATGGGTGTGCCTCCCCCAACAGTTCATGTCCCAAACTAAAAAAATATCATGATGTAATGTATTTTAATTGATGCAGGTCCCTGTCTACTTCAGATCCTACTCATCACATCATAAAACATATCTTTCAACATTATCATTATTCTACTTCATACTTTAGGGGGAATTTGTTAGAGGTCCATTTGGGCATATTCTGACACATAGGAAATATTTAAGAATAACTTAGTCTAGTGTAGAGTTAGGTAAAGTGTGTTTCTATACTATGTACATTTGTAACTTATAATACGATGGTCATGATTTGTAGTGAACCGACGGTTCTCTCTCTCCTTGGTATTAATGACACTTGATCCATGGCTTGACACCCGATTGGTCCATGATCTCTATTTAAAGAGCATGGAGGGTTATTTGTCCTGTAAATGTTTATGAGAGAAAAAAATGTAACTTTTCTTTTTATATTAATAAATTTCCTGACATGGCCGCATTGGTTCAGGCCGTGGACTATTTCCCTCTTTGAGGGTTTTAACCATGTGATAATACTGGTGTACTAATTTTTGATCTGTTTGTGAGCGGTAACCTTTGTTTTTTGATCTAAGGAACTTACCCTGTAAATTCCTACATGGTATCAGAGTTATTTTGAGGGCCACATCGATTGTTGATTCAAATCCAAAGTCGGTTTGACTGCATGTGACTGGCACTTTCTAGATATATTATTTCTAAACATTTTCAGGCCTAGAGAACTACTCTGTTGTGTCTAGAGTGTCTATTACAATGAGGAATGGCTTTCATTTCATGTGAAAAGGTTTCCAATTGCCCAAGTTATGTCAGTTTAGGCTTGGAGGTATGTGGGAGGTATAAAGTATTTGTTTTGCAGTTATATTTCTTAATAGTTCTGCTTATTTTAGTTTCCTATGTTTATTTTGGTTTTTAGGTTTTATTTATTTTCTGGATATATACCCTCTTATCTGTGTATGCTTTTTGCTCTATGTTGTGTGTGATCTCAGTAAATATGAAACATGAGGAAGGGATTGTTTTTTCTATGTATGCTCTTTCCCTATGTCTTTGTGCGATCTCGAGAAATTAGAAATAGTGAAAAAATTGATAGTTTTCGGTGTTGACCATGTCAGTATCCTGTCAAAATTCTAACCAGTAATTTCACTTAAACCTTTCGAACCCCCCTCCTTCTTCCCTAAAAATCATTTTTTTTCCTGTCGCTGCCTTTTTCTTGCCTTCGAATTACATTATAAAGGGATGAAATCACACTTTTAATATGTTTAAAGGCTTAGCCCCTCCAGCCATAGCCCCTCTATCTTTTCCTCCACATAACCCAGGCACTAGACCATGCGCCAGACCAAAAGGCGCTTATCAAATGTATATCGGGCACATTCTGAGCTGTAGATATGTACAGATCAGACGACATTCATTCATCTCTGCCGCACCCGTAGCCCACCTGCCTACAGTTAGATCAAACCATAAATCAACGTCTCGTATCTCTCCCACCTTTGTTGTCCCCGCACCCAAAAACACTGTTAAAAAACGGTGGTATTTATCGCACCGCCTTTCGGAGGTGGGCGGTATTTCTCAAATCAGAGGGATTCCATACATTGTTTGTCGTGTGTCCATGCATACGGCTCCAAAACCGCCATTCATCGCATGTTATTCTTTGGCAAAGATGCGCAGCGATATCGCTGTCATCCATCCGATCTGGGGGTCTTCATCCAATAGTGATCGCCCTTCGAAGCTGCATGGAAGTTAACAAGGGGAAACCGTACCCCTCGCCCACAGTCCATCACCCTTCGATGCATTTTCTGTCCTCAATCTCTGCCGAGATCGGACGGCCCTGATCACTCTCCTCCACATCACTCATTCCATGTGTGTGTCGCATGTTTTCTCCTCCCACTATATATTCCAGTCATAGGTCAAAATTTCGTTGTTTTACGTTAAAAATCTTTTCCCAGTTCATCTGCCATCATTCCACTACAATTTTCATCACCACCCCACACGCTTCAACCATTTCATCACATCGCTCTGTTACACAGTCATCTCCACTACATCACCATCCCCATGCATTTTTTTCTTGACGAGTTTGCGGGTTTTGCAGTTTTATAGCGACGGAAAATTGCCATTATTCACAGCCTTCATTACAGAAGCTGAGAATGCATCGAAGGACCAGTTTTTAGTGGTGAAATTTATGAAGAAAGCCCTGGATAGTTGCTACGACATGACATCCATTAAAGAAATAGGGTTAGACTTTGGCAAATTTCCCAGTGTCATTCAGGAGACAGATTTCGCAGATGGAGACATAAATGTTGCGGCAAAGAGTATCAGTGGAAGGTAGAGGATTTCAACATTTAGCATTTAAGATTTTTGGCCGTAATTCCAAGTTTAGGAGACAAAGGCACCAGATCAAAGATATCCTGGATCACATATAGGGTACGATGCACAAGAAACAATACCCTCCAGGTTTTATTTCAGCAGGATTTTCTCTCAAGAAAAGACATAATGTTCATATGGTTTTATTTCTATACCGTGTTCCTGAAGAAACTTTCACCCAGTGCATTTATTTCAGAAAATAACCTACAGAGAACGTACATAACCTAAAATTCATCAAGAAATTATGGGCTTACATGTTCCCACCATCTTTCTTTAATTAGGCAAATTAAATGATCATCACCTACCTCTTTTACTAGGTTTTTGTTTCTTCTAAAAACCCCAAGAGAACGGATTATTGAGGGTTCCAGATTTATCAGAAAATTGTGCAGTAAGAGAATTTTTGTATACATTTTGTAAGAACTCTTGTATGAAGGCTCAAATCCTGTTGGGTTTCAGTGAGGAGGAGTTTTATCTTTAATGAGGATTCTGGTCTTTGGTATTTCACAGTGTGTAACTTCTCCCTTTATGTTTTAATTTAATGTTCCATCTTTTTTTCATCCATATTCTTGTATCATGTTTTGGAATGCGAGTGGCTCACTTTTTTTGGTGTGAATTTATCCTAGTAAATACTCATGCTGGAAATAGTCAAGCGCTTTGAATATGGCTCATGCATGATATACTGTTCCATTTTCATCTCAACCATATTTCTGCTATACTAGTTTCTTTGGGAGGGTGTTTTTAAAATGCTATTTTCATGTATGGATTCTTAAATTGATAAGCCCATATATGGGGATATTGTGTATCTGGATATCATCTCAATGACAACTAGTATCCTCTCACTTTTCCTTACACAGTAAACACCTTTAGATTATATATCTCTGTGAAGTATTTCTGAACCGGCCCGCATTACAGTAAATTGTCTCTGAATTGGCTAATGCTTTTGTATCAGAGTTTTTACACTTTGCCTCTGCAGTATCTCTTTTCTTGTGTCAAGTTTCTGAGAGTTTGGTCCCATTCAAATTAATTTCCTTGTTTACAACAGATAGCATGAGAGCCTTTTGTTGATAACTCCCCATGTTATATTACACTCTCCTTGCTATATAAGATGTCCTAGGCACTGGTCTTTGGCAACTCAAGGCTGTCTCTAGGAGTGACAACATCTTTCTGGCACCGTTGCCGGGGAATGAATTTAAGAAAATAAGAATCCCTGGGCCTCGAAAAAAATTTATTCACTCTCTAAATAGGTGAGCATGGAGAGTTGAGATTTTTAGATCCCTCACCTTGGCGACTCCACATCCATTTATTAGATAAATCTATTTGCAATCCTGGCTCCTTGAAATCCACACCTGAGGTCAGATACATCTCAGCCAAAGACATCCTCTGTGTCTGACCTAGGGAAGATCATACATAGAAGAAGTTGGATGGAAAGGCGATCAGTACGCACTGAAATCCCTGAATTTTCTGTAGAAGACTTTCCATCCTCTTCCTCTCAAGAAGTCCAAGCAGAAAATCTCGACTCCACTGTGGGAGATACTGACTATTATTATTCAGATAGTCCACCCCGAGGAGGTGTCCAATTTAAAGATAATTTTCATCCTACTCCTAAGGTTGAAGAGGTCAAGGAAGTCACTGAAATATCTACTGTTAATAGACCATTGTTTCCCTCAACACCTCAAGCTGTAGTCGAGTATATTCATATTATTATTCATTCTCCACTTCCACCTCCTCCTCCTCTTACTCACCAAACTATTGCACTACCTCCACCCCCTCCAATGGAAAATGTTCCAGGATTATTGATAAATAAATATGCCCCTCTGGCATTACACCAAGTGTTGAATGATATGCCACAAGATTATCTGAAGATTTTACCCCGATTCAATGGGGAAAATGAGATTGATGCTCAGAAACATCTTGAGGTCTTCTGCTCCTTTGCAGAAAATTTTAACGTGGAACATTTAGATGTGGTCTTAACTTTGTTTGTCCAATCTCTTGACGGTGAAGCTCGAAAATGGTTCAAGACATTGGCAGGCCGTTCTATTACCACTTGGGAAAATATGGAAGACACTTTTCTTAGGAAATGGGGAGAGAAGAAAGACCATGGTCATAGTCTTACTGAGTTTAATACACTCAAGAAAAGACATAGTGAAGGGGTGTTAGAATTTATCAAGATATTTAACAAATTGTATCTGAGCCTTCCAGCAGATATGAAGCCTCATCAAACTGCTGCCAAAGTTGTTTTTGTAGCAGCCTTTGATTCAGAATTTGGTTTCTCTCTCAGAGAAAGAGAGCCTGCTACTCTAGATGATGCTCAGCCAGATGCACTAGAGTTGGAAGCAAACTTTTCCTCCACTGGAAAATCAAAGGGAAAACCTGAACAAGATACCAGAAGAAGGGGAAAAGAGGAGGTATCTACCTCTTATCAAGACAGAGATTTAGCTAATGATAGAAATGAAGAAATGAGAAAAATGATTAAGAACCTTTCTGGTAAGTTGGTCAAGCTTGAATTGGAGGCCAAGAATTCAGCCTCCAAAAGTTTTCAGAATGCTCCAAACAGAGGTTACAATCCTCAGTATAGGAAACCACCCCTGCAAATATTGCCAAGGGAAGCAAAGGAGCAACAGGATCAGGTGCCACAACCATTGTACCTGAAAGGTCCAGTAGATGATTCTACTGAAGACACTGCCTATGGACTGGAGGATGCAAATCTTGAATTTTCAAATAGTGATGGAGAAGAATGCCCTTTGCAAGGAAATGATGGAGCTAAGTGCTCATTACAAGAAGAAGAAAATACCAAAGACACAGAAGAAGCAGAAATTGATCATTATTGTAAAAAATTTGCTGATTTCATGCAAGCATAGTTCAATAGAAGATATGATCTCAGATCTTCTAGGAAGAGGACTCATACTCAAGATCAAGAAGAGGAGTTACCCTAGAAGGAAGCACCTGCTCAGAAGGAGTCAAAAATGCAGAAATCCACAGACAAAGGTAAGGGACCTCTAAATAAACCTTTGCATTCTAATGATCAAATTCCTTCCCTTTCAAAAGCGGTCATTCCCCATAATGAAAATTCTGTGTCAAAAGAGGTCAAAACCCCAGCTAAAAATAAAGAGTCAAAAGAAGTTGTAATAGAGAAATCCCCTCCTGATTTTAGTTTGCAAAAAGAACTTGAGAAGGTCAAAATCCCAGTTCCCTTGACTGAACTACTGAAACAACCAGCATATCAATCTCAAGTTACCTCTTTTATGCTCCCTCTAGAAATAGCACTAATCCCAGATAGTCTCAACCTTCAAGAAGAAATGCCCATGGTTGTATTTGGCCCACATGTTGAGGAAGTAGATGCTTCTACTCCTCCTTTCTATGTGTCTCTAGTGATTCATTACCTTCTATTACACCACTGTATGTTAGATTCCGGAGCTTCCCATAATCTATTACCTTTGTTAGTCATGGAACAACTAGGATTAAAAATCACCCATCCATACAAGGACCTTTATTAATTTGATTCCAAAAGAGTTAAATGCCTAGGGATGATCAAGTATTTGGTGGTCATTTTGGCCCAAATCCCACCAAAAAGTGTGGTGATGGAAATTGTGGTGGTGGACATCCCAGCTCGCTTTGGCATGTTGCTGTCAAGGTCCTGGGGAACAAAAATTGGTGGGGCAATCAAGTTGGACTTAACATATGCCACTATCCTAGTTTTTGGTGGCTAGGAGAGGAGATTATACAGAGAAACTAGATTTGTCAAGATGGTTACAAAGGCTGAAAACTCTATTAATTCACTAGTCTACAATAAAGAAGGATATTTCTCATGTTTGATGCTAGAAGAAGATCAAGATTATGCTCATGAACAATCCTTCTGCTAGATCAAGACTGAGCAACCCTTAGAGAGCCATGAAGCAGAAATCTAGACACTACATTTTGATGGAGAAAATTCTAAATAAGGTAATGGAGCAGGAGTACTATTAATTTCTCCTACAGGAAATTGGGTGCCATTGTCTTTCAAAATAGAATATGAAGCCACTAATAATGTGGCTGAATTTGAAGCACTTCTGTTAGGATTGCAGACAGCCAGGAGCATGAATATACAAAGCTTAAAAGTTCTAGGAGATTCAGAACTGGTGGTTAGACAAGTCAGGAATCAGTGTCAAACCAAACATCCTCGACGGAGGGCTTATAGGAATGAAGTATGGGACATGGTGGAGAATTTATTCTTAGCATTTAATATCCAGTTTATGCCCCAGGAACAAAATCGAATGGAAGATTCTCTTGCTGTGGCTGCTAGTACATTCTACCCACCTCAGAACCCTCTCTTGAGGTATGAAATCGAGGTACATTATCGACCATCTATCCTAGATAACATCAAGCACTGGAAGGTATTTGAAGATGAAGAACAAATGAAGATACTCCTGGAAACAGTAGGAGAATTCTCAAATATGGAGATTGATGATTGTGAAGAAGAGGAGATCGGAGATACTTCAGAAAATAATTGGGAGGAAAAAATGGCAGGTAATAAAGTGTTGCAGCTGAAGGGAAATGTTATACCTACAGGGTTGGTGCCTCTAGAAATATTATTTGACAAAAATGATGTCCCACTGCAACCAAGCAAAGTGGTATAATAAATTCAGGTAGAAGACCTGAATCTTGGTACCAGGGAAAATTTTAACGATGGAAAATTATCTTGAAGTTTAAAAAATTGGCGAATATCACTAGTCCCTAATATGAAAACTATAAAAAATTTATTGATGTATTTGTAAAATTATTCAAATTTTTAATGACATTCTATATACTCTCTATATAATTTTGGCGATTTTTAACGTAGAATAATTGTATATTGTAAAATTTGGGCGAATCATTTTTATAAAAAAATGGAAATTAGCGAATCGTTTTTTTGGAAAAATCATGGAAAATTAGCCCACCTGCAAATATTAGCCCCTAAAATTTTCCATTTGGTACTGATGCTGATCCCAAAATTGTAAAATTATCTAAGAAGGTCCCAAAAGAATGCAAGGAGCTATACTTGAAATTATTTTAGTCTTACAAAGATGTATTTGCATGGTCTTATCAGGACCTAAAAACTTTTGACATCAGTATAATGCAGCACAAAATTCCTCTGAAGGGAGATGCAAAACCTCATAAGCAGAAGCTTAGACAGATAAATCCTCTGTTGCTTCCCTCCATTGAGAAAGAAATTAAGAAGCTATTCAAGGACAAAATACTTGTGCCACTAAGGTACTCTGGATGGGTTGCAAACCTTGTCCCTGTTCGAAAGAAGAATGGATAAATAAGGCTGTGTGTGGATTTCTGAAATTTAAACAGAGCATCCCTAAAAGATAATTATCCACTCCCCAAGATGGATCGCATTCTGCAAAAAGTGGTTGGAGCTTCTAGGATGTCAATGATGGATGGATTTTCTGGTTACAATCAGGTGGTTGTGCTTCTAGAAGATCAGAAGAAGACTGCTTTCACCACACCATGGGGTACATTCATGTATGTCGGGATGCCTTTTGGGTTGATCAATGCAGGGGCCACTTTCCAAAGGGCCATGGATATTGCTTTTGTCGGGGAGTAGGATAAATTCTTGGTGGTCTACCTTGATGATATCATTGTATTTACAAATAACGATACTTAACACATTCAGCATCTATGTAGAACTTTTGAGAAATGCAGAAGGTATGGTCTTGCTCTCAATCCACAAAAGTCTTTATTTGCATTAGAGGAAGGCAAGATTTTGGGGCACATTGTGACTAACGATGGAGTGAAAATAGACCCTAAAAGAGTAGAAGTCATAAATGGTATTTCTCTCCCCATGAATAAGAAGGAAGTGCAAGTGTTTCTAGGGCATATCAATTTTCTGAGAAGGTTCATCCCTAACTATGCTGAGATAGTTATACATATAACTGATATGCTGAAAAAGAATAATGAAGTAAGATGGTCACAAGAATCGCGAGAGGCCTTTGCCATAATTAAAACTGCATTTGCTGAAGCTCCTGTGCTAGATGGGCCAGATTACACCAAACCATTTATGGTCTTTTCCCTTGCATCACCTCATACAGTAGCTCGAGTTCTGTTGCAGAAAAGTGAAGAAAGATATGAGCAGCCTATTGCCTTTTTCAGTTAGGTGCTTCGAGATGCAGAACTGAAATATAACATATTGGAAAAGCAAGCATATGCTCTGGTGAAATCCCTTAAAGCATTCCGCATGTATATTTTACAGTCCCACATCATTGAATTTGTGCCTACAACAACTGTAAAGGACATCCTTATTCAGGGAGATAGTGAAGGAAAAAGTAGGAAGTGGATTGCCAAAATACAGGAGTATGATCTAGACATCCGTCCTACCAAGCTGATCAAAGGACAAGGGCTAGCCAAAATCTTATCAGAATCAAACTATCAGGATCTGGGGATAAATATGTCTATGATAGTAAGTGAAGAGTCTGAGAAGAAAAAGAGTAGCAGGGACTGGAGATAGCTTCTCAGAAAGCACATCGAAAATATCTCACCAGTCCATGGTATAAAGAAATAGTGGAGTATCTTCTGACACTCAGCTGCCCTCCTAGCTGTGACAAAGCTAAGTACCGATCACTAAGGTTAAAATCACCAGAAATACATAGTTGCTAATGGGCAGCTATATTGGCGAGATCCTTCAGGCATCCTACTCCTGTGTCTCACAGAGGATGAAGTAGAAAGTATAATGGCTGAAGTCCATGAAGGAATCTGTGGGGGACATTACAGCTGGAGGGCTAGAGCTCACAAAATCCTGAAGGCTGGTTTCTACTGGCCTAAACTATTTGGAGCTGTTTTTAGCTGGGTCAGAGCTTGTGAGAAGTGCCAAAAATTTTCTGAAAGACAGAAGTTAGTAGCTCTGCCCTTGATTCCTATTCATGTAGATGAACCATTCAAGAAATGGGGAATCGATTTTATAGGAGAGATACACCCACCTTCAAGTGGAAATCATAAATGGATATTAACAACCATAGATTATTTTACAAAATGGGTGGAAACCATACCTGCAAGGAATGCTACAGATGCAGTAATAATAAAATTCATGGAAGAAAATATCATATCCAGGTTCGGTTGTCCTACTAGGATAGTGACTGATAATGCTCAGGCTTTCAAATCTGCAAAATTTATGAGTTTCTGCCAGCAATATAATATCATATTGAGTTACTCTATAGCCTTCTATCCACAAGGAAATCGCTTGGCAGAGTCTTCTAATAAAACTCTGGTAAGGGCAGTGAAGAAGGCTATCAATAAAAATTAGAAGAATTGGGATTCCCAGTTGAAGTTGTCTCTGTGGGCTAATAGAATTACCAGTAAGAGAGCAACTGGGAAGTCCCCATATGAATTGGTATATGGGCAAGCAGCAGTATTCCCTATACAATTAGCCATACCAGTAGCATGCTTCATGCAAGAAAGTCAGGAGGAGCCCAAGGACATGACCAAAAGAATAAATCAGCTGGTGGAATTGGAAGAAACACAAAATCAAGTAAGTCAAAAGCTAATTGAATATCAAGAAAAAATGAAGTGCCTGTTCGATCAGCATGCACAAGACAAAAAGTTGCAGATTGGGGATTTTGTGCTTAGATGGGATATCCGAAGAGCTGAAAAGGGAAAACATGGTAAATTCGATCCTCTCTGGTTCGGTCGTTTCAAAATTGTGGATAAAGGGGACAACAATACTTTCAGGTTGGAAAATTTACAGGGGGACTTGCTTGACACCCTTGTGAATGGTCAGTTTATTAAACCCTACTTCCAATTATGATTCAGCCAGGGAGAGCCTGATGTATCATATTGTATATTAGTTTTGCTTTTCTCTCTATTTGAATAATGTGGGTGTCACGATAAATCGTGAAGTGAAAGTTCGAAGTGCTGAAGGATAGAGTCTGTATACAAGATGATCAGGGGGTCTACGAAGTTCCCGACATGCTTAGGGATGAACATGTCGTCCCTAGGTGGAGCCAATGTTGACCATGTGAGCATCCTGTCAAAATTCTGACCAGTAATTTCGCTTAAACCTTTCAAACCCCCCTCCTTCTGCCCTAAAAAGTCATTTTTCTGCCTGGCACTGCCTTTTTCTTGCCTTTGAATTACATTATAAATGGCCAAAATCACACTTTTAATATATTTAAAGGCTTATCCCCTCTGGCCCTAGCCCCTCTGTATTTTCCTCCGCATAACCCAGGCGCTAGACCATGCGCCAGACCAAAAGGCGCTTATCAAATGTATATCGGGCGCATTCTGAGCAGTAGATCTGTACAGATCAGATGGAGTTCATTCATCTATGCCACGCCTATAGCCCACCTGCGTATCATTCGATCAAACCATAAATCAACATCCCATAGCTCTCCTGCCTTTGTGGTCCTCACCCCCAAAAACACTGTTCAAAACCGGTGGTATTCATCGCACCCCCTTTCGGAGGTGGGCAGTATTTCTCAAATCGGAGCGTTTCCATACATTGTCTGCCACGTGTCCCTGCGTATGGCTCCAAACCGTTGTTCATCGCACGTTATTGTTTGGAAAAAGATGCGTAGTGATATCGCTGTCAGCTGTCTGATCTGGGGGTCTTCATCCAACGGTGATCGCCCTTCGAATCTGCACGGAAGTTAACAAGGGGAAACCGTACCCCTGGCCCACGGTCCATCGCCCTCTGATGCATTTTCTGCCATCGATATCTACCGAGATTGGATGACCCTGATCACTCTCCTCTCCGTCAGTTGACTCCGTACCTCCATGTCACCCATTCCACGTGTGTGTCGCATGTTTTCTCCTCCCATTATATATTACAGTCATAAGTCAAAATTTCATTGTTTTACGTTAAAAACCTCTGCCCAGTTCATCCGCCATCATTCCACTGCACTTTTTCTCGCCACCCCACATGCTTCAGCCATTTCATCACGCCACTCTGTTACATAGTCATCTCCACTGCATCACCGTCCCCATGCATTTTTTTCTTGACGAGTCTGCGAGTTTTGTAGGTTTATAGCGATAGAAACTTTCCATTATTCATAGCCTCCATTACAGAAGCCGAGAACGCATCGAAGGACTAGTTTTCAGAAGCGAAATTTATGAAGAAAGCCTTGGGTAGTTGCTATGATATGACATCCATTAAAGAAATAGGGTTAGACTTTGGGAAATTTCCCAGTGTCATTCAAGAGATAGAGTTCGCAGATGGAGACATAAATTTTGCGGCAAAGAGTATCAGTGGAAGGTAAAGGATTTTAGCATTTAGCATTTAATATTTTTGGCCGTAATTCCAGGTTTCGGAGACAAAGGCACCAGATCAAAGATATCCCAGATCACACAGACGGTATGATGCACAAGAAACAATACCGTCCAGGTTTTAATTCAGCAGGATTTTCTCTCAAGAAAAGACAGAATGTTCATATGGTTTTATTTCTATACCATGTTCCTGAAGAAACTTTCACCCAGTGCATTTATTTCAGAAAACAAGCTACATAGAACGTACTCACCTCAAATTCATCAAGCAAGTATGGGCTTATATGTTCCCACCATCTTGCTTTAATTAGGAAAATTAAATGATCATCACCTACCTCTCTTACTAGGTTTTCGTTTCTTCTATAAAACCCCAAGAGAACGGATTATTGAGGGTTCCAGATTTATCAGAAAATTGTGCAGTAAGAGAATTTTTGTATAAATTTTTTAAGAACCCTTGTATGAAGGCTCAGAGCCTGTTGGGTTTTAGTGAGGAGGAGTTCTATCTGTAATGAGGATTCTGGTCTTTGGTATTTCACAGTGTGTAACTTCTCCCTTTATGTTTTAATTTAATGTTCCATCTTGTTTTCATCCATCTTCTTGTATCATGTTTTGGAATGAGAGTGGCTCACTATTTTTGGTGTGAATTTATCCTATTAGATACTCATGCTGGAAACATTTAAGCACTTTAAATATGGCTCTTGCATGATATACTGTTCCATTTTCATCTCAACCATATTTCTTCTATACTAGTTTCTTTGGGAGGGTGTTTTTAAAACGCTATTTTCATGTATGGATTCTTAAATTGATAAGCCCATATATGGGGATATTTTGTATCTGGATATCATCTCAATGACAACTAGTGTCCTCTGAATTTTCCTCAGACAGTAAACACCTTCAGATTATATATCTCTGTGAAGTATTTCTGAACCAGCTCGCATTACAGTAAATTGTCAATGAATTGTCTGATGCTTTTCTATTAGAGTTTTTACACTTTGCCTCTGCAGTATCTCTTTTCTTGTGTCAAGGTTCTGAGAGTTTGGTCCCATTCAAATTAATTTCCTTGTTTACAAGAGATAGCATGAGAGCCTTTTGTTGATAACTCCCCATGTTATATTACACGCTCCTTGCTATATAAGATGTCCTAGGCACTGGTCTTTGGAAACTCAAGGCTGTCTCTCATGCTTGATGCTGGAAGAAGATCAAGATTATGCTCATGAACCATCCTTCTGCTAGATCAAGACTGAGCAGCCCTCAGAGAGCCATGAAGCAGAAATCTGGACATTACATTTTGATGGAGCAAATTCTAAAGAAGGTAATGGAGCAGGAGTACTATTAATTTCTCCTACAGGAAATTGGGTGCCATTGTCTTTCAAACTACAATATGAAGCCACTAATAATGTGGTTGAATATCAAGAACTTATATTAGGATTGTAGACAGTTAGGAGCATGCATATACAAAGCTTAAAAGTTATGGGAGATTCAGAACTGGTGGTCAGACATGTCAGGAATCAGTTTCAAACCAAACATCCTCGATTTAGGGCTTATACAAATGAAGTATGGGACATGGTGGAGAATTTCTTCGTAGAATTTAATATCCAGTTTATGCCCTGGGAAAAAAATAGAATGGCAGATTCTCTTGTTGTACCTACTAATACATTCCGCCCACCTTAGAACCCTCTCTTGAGGTATGAAATTGAGGTACGTTATCAACCATCTACCCCAGATAACATCAAGCACTGGAAGGTATTTGAAGATGAAGAAAAAATGAAGAGACTCCTGGAAACAGTAGGAGAATTCTCAAATATGGAGATTGATGATTGTGAAGAAGAGGAGATCAGAGATACTTCAGAAAACAATTGGGAGGAAAAAATGGTAGGTAATAAAGTGTTGCAGCTGAAGGGAAATGTTATACCTAGAGGGATGGTGCCTCTAGAAAGATCATTTGAAAAAAATGATTTCCCACTGCAACCAAAAAAAGTGGTAGAAGAAAGTCAGGTAGAAGACCTGAATCTTGGTACTGATGCTGATCCCAAAATTGTAAAATTATCTAAGAAGGTCCCAAAAGAATGCAAGGAGCTATACTTGAAATTATTTCAGTATTACAAAGATGTATTTGCATGGTCTTACCAGGACCTAAAAATTTTTGACATCAATATAATGCAGCACAAAATTCCTCTGAAGGGAGATGCAAAACCTCATAAGCAGAAGCTTAGACAGATAAATCCTCTGCTGCTTCCCTCCATTGAGAAAGAAATTAAGAAGCTATTTAAGGCCAAAATAATTGTGCCACTGAGGTACTCTGGATGGGTTGCAAACCTGGTCCCTGTTCCAAATAATAATGGAGAAATAAGGCTATGTGTGGATTTCTGAAATTTAAACAAATCATCCTTAAAAGATAATTATCCACTCCCCAAAATGGATCACATTCTGCAAAAAGTGGTTGGAGCTTCTAGGATGTCAATGATGGATGGATTTTCTGGTTACAATTAGGTGGCTGTGCTTCCAAAAGATCAGAAGAAGATTGCTTTCACCACACCATGGGGTATATTCATGTATGCCAGGATGCCTTTTGGGTTGATCAATGCAGGGGCCACTTTCCAAAGGGCCATGGGTATTGCTTTTTTCGGGGAGGAGGATAAATTTTTGGTGGTCTACCTTGATGATATCACTGTATTTTCAAAGAACGATATTGAACACATTGAGCATCTGCGTAGAACTTTTGAGAAATGAAAAAGGTATGGTCTTTCTCTCATTCCACAAAAGTCTTTATTTGCATTAGAGGAAGGCAAGCTTTTGGGGCACAGTGTGACTAAATATGGAGTGAAAATAGACCCTAAAAGAGTAGAAGTACTAAATGGTATTTCTCTCCCCAGGAATAAGAAGGAAGTGCAGGTGTTTCTAGGGTGTATCAATTTTCTGAGAAGGTTAATCCCTAACTATGCTGAGATAGTTAGACATATAACTGATATGCTGAAAAAGAATAATGAAGTAAGATGGTCACAAGAATCGCGAGAGGCCTTTGCCATAATTAAAACTGCATTTGTTGAAGCTCATATGCTAGCTGGGCCAGATTACACCAAACCATTTATGGTATTTTCCTTTGCATCACCTCATACAATAGCTGGAGTTCTATTGCAGAAAAATGAAGAAGGATATGAGTAGCCTATAGCCTTTTTCAGTCAGGTGCTTCGAGATGCAGAACTGAAATATAACATATTGGAAAAGAAAGCATATGCTCTGGTGAAATCCCTTAAAGCATTCCGCATGTATATTTTGCAGTCCCACATAACTGCATTTGTGCCTACAACAGCTGTAAAGGACATCCTTATTCAGGGAGATAGTGAAGGAAAAAGGGGGAAGTGGATTGCCAAAATACAGGAGTATGATCTAGACATCGGTCCTACGAAGCTGATCAAAGGACAAGGGCTAGCCAAAATCTTATCAGAATCAAACTATCAGGCTCTAGGTATAAATCTGTCTATGATAGTAAGTGAAGAGTCTGAGAAGAAAAAAGAGCAGCAGGGACTGCAGATAACTTCTCAGAAAGCACATATAAAATATCTCACCAGTCCATGGTATAAAGAAATAGTGGAGTATCTTCTGACACTCAACTGCCCTCCTAGCTGTGAAAAAGCTAAGTACATATCACTGAGGTTAAAATCATAGAAGTAAATAGTTGCTAATGGGCAGCTATATTGGCGAGATCCTTCAGGCATCCTACTCCTGTGTCTCACAGAGGATGAAGTAGAAATTATAATGGCTGAAGTCCATGAAGGAATCTGTGGGGGACATTACAGCTGGAGGGCTAGAGCTCACAAAATCCTGAAGGCTCGTTTCTACTGGCCTAAACTATTTGGAGTTGTTTTTACCTGGGTCAGAGCTTGTGAGAAGTGCCAAAAATTTGCTGAAAGAAAAAAGTTAGCAGCTCTGCCTTTGATTCCCGTTCATGTAGATGAACCATTCAAGCAATGGGGAATCGATTTTATAGGAGAGATACACCCACCTTCAAGTGGACATCATAAATGGATATTAAAGGCCACAAATCATTTTACAAAATGGGTGGAATCCATACCTGCAAGGAATGCTACAGATGCAGTAATAATAAAATTCATGAAAGAAAATATCATATCCAGGTTCGGCTGTCCTCCTAGGATAGTGACTGATAATGCTCAGGCTTTCAAATATACAAAATTTATGAGTTTTTTCCAGCAATATAATATCATACTGACTCACTCTACAACCTATTATCCACAAGGAAATGGCTTGCTAGAGTCTTCTAATAAAACTCTGGTAAGGGAAGTGAAGAAGGCTATCAATGAAAATTAGAAGAATTGGGATTCCCAATTGAAGTTTTCTCTGTGGGCTAATAGAATTACTAGTAAGAGAGCAACTGGGAAGTCCCCATATGAATTGGTATATGGGCGAGTAGTAGTATTCCCTATACAATTAGCCTTACCAATAGCACTCTTCATGCAAGAAATTCAGGAAGAGCCCGAGGACATGACCAGAAGAATAAATCAGTGGTGGAATTGGAAGAAACACGAAATCAAGTAAGTCAAAATCTAATTGAATATCAGGAAAAAATGAAGTACCTGTTCGATCAGCACGCAAAGGACAGAAAGTTGCAGATTGGGGATTTGGTGCTTAGATGGGATATCCGAAGAGCTAAAAAGGGAAAACATGGTAAATTCGATCCTCTCTGGTTTGGTCCTTTTGAAAATTTTGGATAAAGGGGGCAACAATACTTTCAGGTTGGTAAATTTGCAGGGGGACTTGCTTGATGCCCCTATGAATTGTCAGTTTCTTAAACCCTACTTCCAATTCTGATTCAGCCTGAGAGAGCCTGATGTATCATATTGTATATTAGTTTCACTTTTCTCTTTGTTTGAATAATGTGGGTGTCATGATAAATCATGAAGTGAAAGGTCAAAGTGTTGAAGGATAGAGTCTGTATATAAGATGATCACGGGGTCTACGAAGTTCTCAGCACACTCAGGGATGAACGTGTTGTCCCCCGATGGAGCCAATGTTGACCATGTCAGCATCCTATCAAAATTTTGACCAGTAATTTTGCTTAAACCTTTCGAACCCCCCTCTTTCTGCCCTTAAAAGTCATTTTTCTACTTGGTACTGCCTTTTTCTTGCCTCTGAATTACATTATAAAGGTCCAAAATCACACTTTTAATATATTTAAAGGCTTAGCCCCTCCAGCCCTAGCCCCTCTGTCTTTTCCTCCACATAACCCAGGCGCTAGACCATGTGCCAGACCGAAAGGCACTTATCAAATGGATATCGGGCGCATTCTGAGCCGTAAATCTGTACAAATCGTACGACATTCGTTCATCTCCACCACACCCGTAGCCCACCTGCCTACAGTTAGATCAAACCATAAATCAACGTCTCGTAGCTCTCCCGCCTTTTTGGTCCCCGCGTCCAAAACACTGTTCAAAACTGGTGGTATTCATCACACCGCCTTTCGGAGGTGGGTGGTATTTCTCAAATCAACGCGATTCCATACATTGTCTGTCGCGTGTCCCTGCGTATGACTCCAAAACCGCCGTTCATCGCACGTTATTGTTCAGCAAAATATGTACAGAGATATCACTGTCAACCGTCTGATTTGGGGGTATTCATCCAACGGTGATCGCCCTTCGAAGCTACACGAAAGTTAACAAGGGGAATCCGCACCCCTGGCCCATGGTCCGTCGCCGTCCGAGGCATTTTATGCCGTCGATCTCTGCCGAGATTAGACAGACCTGATCACTCTCCTCTCCGTCGGTTGACTCTGTACCTCCACATCACCCATTCCACGTGTGTGTCGCATGTTTTCTCCTCCCACTATATATTCCAGTCATAAGTCAAAATTTCATTGTTTTACGTTAAAAACCTCTGCCCAGTTCATCCGCCATCATTCCAATGCACTTTTCATCGCCGCCCCACACACTTCAGCCATTTCATCACGTCGCTCTGTTACACAGTCATCTCCACTACATTGCCGTCCCCATGCATTTTTTTCTTGACGAGTTTGCGGGTTTTGTAGGTTTACAGCGACAGAAAATTTCCATTATTCACAACCTCCATTACAGAAGCTGAGAACACATCGAAGGACCAGTTTTCAGAGGTGAAATTAATGAAGAAAGCCCTGGGTAGTTGCTACGACATGACCTCCATTAAAGAAACAGGGTTAGACTTTGGAAAATTTCCCAGTGTCATTCAAGAGACATATTTTGCAGATGGAGACATAAATGTTGCGGCAAAGAGTATCAGTGGAAGGTAGCGGATTTCAACATTTGGAATTTAAGATTTTTGGCCGTAATTCTAGGTTTAGGAGACAAAGGCACCAGATCAAAGATATCTTGGATCACATAGAGGGTACGATGCACAAGAAACAATACCATCCAGGTTTTATTTCAGCAGGATTTTCTCTCAGGAAAAGACAGAATGTTCATATGGTTTTATTTCTATACCGTGTTCCTGAAGAAACTTTCACCCAGTGCATTTATTTCAGAAAACAGGCTACAGAGAATGTACATCACCTCAAAGTCATCAAGCAAGTATGGGCTTATATGTTCCCACCATATTACTTTAATTTGGAAAATTAAATGATCATCACCTACCTCTTTTACTAGGTTTTTGTTTCTTCTATAAAACCCCAAGAGAACAGATTATTGAGGGTTCCAGATTTATCAAAAAATTGTGCAGTAAGATAATTTTTGTATACATTTTGTAAGAACTCTTGTATGAAGGCTCAGAGCCTGTTGGGTTTCAGTGAGGAGGAGTTCTATCTGTAATGAAGATTCTGGTCTTTGGTATTTCACAGTGTGTAACTTCTCCCTTTATGTTTTAATTTAATGTTCCATCTTGTTTTCATCCATCTTCTTGTATCATGTTTTGGAATGTGAGTGGCTCATTGTTTTTGGTGTGAGTTTATCCTAGTAGATACTCATGCTCGAAAAATTCAAGTGCTTTAAATATGGCTCATGCATTATATACTGTTCCATTTTCATCTCAGCAATATTTTTGCTATACTAGTTTCTTTGGGAGGGTTTTTTTAAAACGCTATTTTCATGTATGGATTATTAAATTGATAAGCCTATATATGGGTATATTGTGTATCTAGATATCATCTTAATGACAACTAGTATCCTCTCACTTTTCCTTACACAGTAAACACCTTCAGATTATATATCTCTGTGAAGTATTTCTAAACCGACCCGCATTACAGTAAATTGTCTCTGAATTGTCTGATGCTTTTGTATCAGAGTTTTTACACTTTTCCTCTATAGTATCTCTTTTCTTATTTCAATTTTCTGAGAGTTTGGTCCCATTCAAACTAATTTCCTTGTTTACAAGAGATAGCATGAGAGCCTTTTGTTGATAACTCCCATGTTATATTACACACTCCTTGCTATATAAGATGTCCTAGGCACTGGTCTTTGGCAACTCAAGGCTGTCTCTAGGAGCGACAACATCCGGTAAGGCTAACCGAAAATATAACGTTTTTCCGTAAGGCTTGCATTTTTTTTTTTTTGCTCGGATTTTTTTTATTTTGTGTAGGAAAAAGCACACACACCGAATATTTAAAAAAAAAAAAATGTTCGTGCAACTATCCAGCATCTACAACTCAGTTTTTTCAAAAAGGCATAACTTCTTCATCCGGAAGCCATTTTTGGAGCTGTTTTTTTTTTAATTAGCCTAATTTTTTGAGATCTTTCCATTGGAGAAATTAGTTTTAGCTTTTTTCAGCTTCATTTTAAAAAAAATGGAAAGTGCATGCATGATTATTCTTAACAGCACTAATTAGTTCCAATGGCTACCTTACATGATAGATATACTTAGAAGTAAAGGGATTTATAGAATAGCCACAAGACAAGAAACTAAACCTTTCGATGATGATAAAGTCGTTAAATGGGATAATAAACAAGATAAAGCATGAGGGTTGATAGGAATGTCGATTTCTCAAGATCTTCGATTTCATATCCTTGACATTGACATCCCTCATGAAGCCCTGGAAAAGCTAAATACTATATTTGGAATTCTTGCTAAGCTTGGACTTGCATACTTTGTATTTGTTTCCACCTTCCATTCCACTGGAGAAGCCATCATTTCTTCATGAACCACCGACAAGAACCCCTCTTTTGATGCCTTTTTTGATTCTTTGATAAGAGAACAAGAAAAACCCTTACACCTTTGTCTTATCACTTATGGAAATGCTTCTAAGAAAGCCTTAGCAGCCCAACAAAAAACATATCAAAATAATCCCAAGAAGCAGTATCCTAAAAATTATGGTCTGAAACCAAACAACGGTCCTAAGCAATTTCAGCCACAAACTAAAAAATAACTTCACCAAAATGATAAGGAAAATAAAAACAAAGGGAAAAAGACAGATAGACATTGCAACTTTTGTAATTGTGATGGCCATATAGAGTCCAAATTTTTTAAGAATATGTAAGCCTTAGAAGTAGCAATGAAGAAGCAAAACATCTATTTGGAGCACTCTTACCTTCATCTTTAGTAATGGAACTTTTTGCTTGTGGTTGTCATGCTTCAAGATCTGGTTATGCATTAAATGTATCTTCTTCTTCTCATTCTCATTAGTGGCTCATTGATTCTATAACTTCTTACCACATGGGAAAAAATATAGCCATGTTTTCTTCTTTAAATGTGTTGGGGTTCCCATGTTTTGGCAAGATTGGCAATACCAAAAGATGAGACAACATAGAACCACTTTCGGACCTTAGGATCTAGCCCTCGTAGGTCCAGAGAGGGATCTCTCTATAATAGTCAAGGCATATGGCTTTGAAGCTCAAGTTTAAGATATTAGGCTAGTTATAGGCACAGGGTTTGTTTGTTTGATTTAGAGTTTGATTGTTGAGAATCAAGAAGGAAGGGTTCGTCATAAGACAAGGCCACGCAACAAAGGATATAGACAGAGGAGAAATAGTCCAGGGAATACCAAGTCCATTGGGTAATGGAGTCAAGAAAGGATTTACTTGCTATTCAACATGCAAGCTTTCAGTTGGGCTAGTCATCTAAAGCCTTGGATCCTAAAGATGACAGTAGGAATGAAACATTAAGGACTGAAGATGAAAGGAGAAGAATCGTCCAATTATGTCTATAGATCAGGTCAGAGGTCATTTAACTCTAGACCTTCTTGAACACAATCAGGGGCAGCATGAGGGATCTTAGAAAGGCTTAATGGAATGGAAAGATCCTAGTGAGGCAAGGACAAAGCTCTAGACCTCCCAGTGTTCTCAACACATTCGATCAAATCCCAACAAGAACATCTAAACATGGATTTCCTTAATTAATACATCAGAGAGCAGGCAATAACATCCACTACACTGGTTAAATCCATTGAAATCAATATTCAGATAAACATATAAGTAGAAAACATATAGGGCTGGGAGAGCAGCAACATAAGGCACCTAACATGGGTGAATCTTACGCCAAATTTCTGATGTGAGCCAGAAGAACTGAAATGAAATGAAATAAACACAGAGATAGGAAAACATCACCATAGCTTTAGATCAGGATCCAAAGGAATGTGCTCATTATATTAAATATCAACACCAATCAGGTACAACATAGCCAATAATTTGGTCACTTAATCTGAATACATCTCACTCGGCCTACGTTACAATTATACACAGAGTTCTTATTTCAGGAGGAACTGCTTACATTTCTCTGATAACTCATCAACCACCTTTACAACAACTTCCTCATAGTTTTTATAGCTGAAAAAGAGCAGAGGAAGTAGGTTGAACACTAAATATAACATTAAATTCAGAAAAGAAGGAAAGCGCTGAAACCCATTCTGTTTGGAACTCTGAGCCTTAATTTTTGGCACTCTTTGGAGAAAAGGAGGGTCTTCGTCAGGCTTCATTAATTCCCGGTATGTTTCAGATGCATCCTGGTGTAGTACCTTTGGTGAATAAACAAAATGGTAATGAAAAACGGACTGGTCCGCTTTACTTGAGCAGCAAATGCTCGGATCTCCTTAGACTGTGTGCTGAGCGGAGATCTCCTCTGGAGCACGGCATGTAATCAAGTGGTAGGGGAAATTCATCCTTCTTCGGACGAAGACATTCTGCCGGTGTGGACACCTGCCCTTCATTAAATTCTTTGCCTCTGACAGTGGAAAACTTGCGGTCGCCTCCATACTGTGCAGTTATGGTGGCGTTTCAACCCTTGTACTCTGCAGAAAAAATCACAACTATGTGAGGAAAATCAATGCAATGGAAGACCGGTGGAGCGAAGGGCGAAAAATATGATAGCGCGGCGATGGAATGGAGGCTTTCACCAAACAATGGTGACAAAATGCAAAGGAATGCGAAGGGAAGGCAATGACATGCGATGAGGAGGAACCCAGCCACAAGCGGGTGGTGATTTGCTTCGAGCTGTTGGATCTTAAACCTAACGGTTGGCCAAGGTTTAGGCGGGGAATCGTAGTCGCGATGGACGATGGGGGATCGCATACTTATAATTTGCAATTGCGATCGAGGAAGGGGAAACGGTTGGGAATGCGATGACGGTTGGGTTTGCACGGGAATCAACGATGGAGGATTTGCGACGCGATCGGATCGAATCGCAAATATTTGCGATGGATCACTCGAACGGATAAGTGAGAATGCGATAATGCGACGGTGTGATTATGTGATCGAGCGATGGTCGCATCGCAAATATTTGCGATGGATCCAATGAACAAGCGAACGAAACTGCGATGCGCGACTTGCGATAGGCGGCGGTTATATAATGTGATATAAACTTTATAATAAAGTTTATAACAAACAAGCGAGGTATGCAAGGGGGAAGGCTATAAAAGCATATTTTGTATTAAAATGGTTTATAACGCGATGGAAGTCGGAAAAGAGGGGAAGAGGGGTCCAAGGCCTTTAGTAAGATAGGAAAGTGGGTATTTGTCCCTTTAAAGTGATCTGAAGGTTAGGAAGGGAAGTAATAAGGGAACAAAGGGGAAGATGGCCTACAAAGGGTAGGGGAAAGAATTTAAAGGGGATTTTGAGGGGAAATGAAAGGCACGTGGGGAAAAAGAAGGGGAGACAAAGGGGATAGAAAACAAAGGCTTAGGGGAATGAAATAAGAGGGAAAAGGGGGCCTTTGGGCATCTCTTCACAAACATAGAGGCTTTATGATGGGAATCAGCAGAAGGGAATTTATCAGAGGACATAAGGCACAAGGAGGCTTCAAGGATGATGTGTTTTCTAGGGAAATGCATTCCTTGAAGGCTCAGAAACATCTTAGCCCCTTATTTTCTTGTCGAAAATTTATAGGGGGCTAACAGTGGCTCCACATGGGGATGGCTTCTTCTTGAAGGAGTCAAGAATTCAGAAAATAAATCTTTGGTGTAGGCCAGCTCCCGGTTGCTTGGCACATCTCTTTCTCTAATCAGCTGCCACAATGTGAATATGTTACATCAGCAGAAACATTTTCCCCAATCAAACTTCCTACCCGCACTACAATCCTAGCATTTTTCTTCTTTAGGGTGCATTTGAGCTAGCAGACCCTTTACATCATTTTATTTTACAAACAGAAAATAAACCTATTCTAAATCTACCCTTATTGCTCCATGAGACTAGATTAAACAGTTGGTCCCACAGCGTTTCGCTACCTACACTACCACCTGCTAGGATTAGACTGTCTAGCAGGTTTCTCCTCTACATTCTAAGACAGAAAATGAAACAACTAACTACCTGATCATAGACTGAGCTTTATTGAGCTTTTCCTACCTACCCTATTCTAACTTGACATACTTACAAGACTAGCTTACAAACACTGTCTTCCAATGTAACCAATCCATCAAGTGATCCCATGGCTGGTCCTTCTTGCTCAACTCCTTGAGCATGCTAGATAGGCAGGGCAGCTCCCACTCTTTTTGTTCAATAACAATAGCTTTGAAAAATTTTCCATCTGTTTGCAACATGCTTCTCAAGAAGACCTTTGATCCTTCTTCAAATGTATGCAGGAAATGTGCATAAGGATCATGAAAAGATACCTGGCTATGAGTATCTGGCAGGCAGGCTTCAACCAGGATCTCTTCTTCTTCCACTGGATCAAGAATGAGACTCTCCTGAGAAAGGGAATCTCCTTCATCTTCTTCATTTTCTGAACTGGAGGACTTATCATAGACTGTAGCTGTGTCCCCCTGGAGCTCTAACACATTCTGATCCGGTGTGCTGAGCTCTATGAAAAGATTCATGTATTCTTGAGCAGGGATGTACCCTTTTGCTTCCTCTTTTTTAAGAGAAGGCTCTTTTCTTTCAACCCACTCAAAACCCTCTTCTTTGCTTTCGTCCTCATCTTTTGAAAGGAAAGACTGCTGGTTTCCGACCTTACTGATGATCTGTGGTAGAGCAGAATAAAGATTCCAAGAATCTTCATCTGCTGATATATTGTCGCAGCTCTCCTCATCAGTGTCATAGATAGGCTGACTGGTTTCATTACCTCTCTGAAATTGTTGGCTCTGGTTTTCTTCCCATGAATCTAAGGATGATGGTCCTGCAAGCTCAGCTTCTCTTTGAAAGCACTCACCCTCAAATAGATCATGAAAAGGAAAATCATAACTGTAAGTAATATCACCCTTCAAACCTATCAGACTTTCAGCAGGTATTTCTTCATTCCGATCCACAGAGGAGTTTTCTGAAACTGAATCATCAAACTCATAAGATGAGTGAGCAAGGGAGTGTGTCCTATAGAAGACTTCTGGGGTGGACTGCTGGTTTAATATTTGATCAATCTCCTCTTCTGTCAAAAGAGGAGCTTCCCTCTCATTACAGACAGAAAAATAGCAGTCTCCTTTCTCTTGTGTAAGCTGATTTGGAGGCTGGATATTTCTTTGAGCCTCTTCTTCCACATCAGGCTCTGCCTCTTTTATGTGGTCTCGTGTTTCTTCAAGGCAGCTTTCCCTATCAGCCTTTGCTAAAAGGTCCTGATATTCTTTGATCATCATAACACAAGGCATAGGTAAGAAATCAGGCAATTCCTGATTATCTTCCTCCTCATATTCTATAGATTCTTGAGTATCATACGTGTCGTGCTCATTGTCTAGGTCTTGAGTTTGTTATTGTTCTGTAGAAGGCATAGGTTGTTCTGAATAATCATCATTTGCATTCATATTAGCCATATGCGTTTCCAGCACTTTACCAAACATTTCGGTTATTTCACATAATTTATCATAAAAAGCATCATACTTTGTATCTCTGTCCATGTTTGGATCTATATTTATGCAAAGAAGGCTACTGCTTCTTCTCAACCAGTTCAGAGTCTTCTACCAGTGGAGTCATTTGGTCTTTGGATCATAGGGAAAGTGGAGTCACCAGGTGGATGTATATGAATGTTTGAAGCAGGATGCTGTCCACCATCAGCAATTGAAAGCCAATCTAACCAGAGACTGAAGGGTTTCTAAGGTCCTTGTGATATGGAATGAAAAATGCTTAGAATCTCCCCAGTGGAGTCACCATTATGTTGGGGTTCCCATGTTTTGGCAAGATTGGCAATACCAAAAGATGAGACAACATAGAACCACTTTCGGACCTTAGGATCTAGCCCTCCTAGGTCTAGAGAGGGATCTTTCTATAATAGTCAAGGCATATGGCTTTGAAGCTCAAGTTTAAGATATTAGGCTACTTATAGGCACAGGGTTTGTTTGTTTGATTTAGAGTTTGATTGTTGAGAATCAGGAAGGAAGGGTTCGTCATAAGACAAGGCCGCGCAACAAAGGATATAGACAGAGGAGAAATAGTCCAGGGACTACCAAGTCCATTGGGCAATGAAGTCAAGAAAGGATTTACTTGCTATTCAACATGCAAGCTTTCAGTTGGGCTAGTCATCTAAAGCCTTGGATCCTAAAGATGACAATAGGAATGAAACATTAAGGACTAAAGATGAAAGGAGAAGAACCGTCCAATTCTGTCTATAGATCAAGTCAGAGGTCATTTAACTCCAGACCTTCTTGAACACAATCAGGGGCAGCACGAGGGATATTATAAAGGCTTAATGGAATGGAAAGATCCTAGTGAGGCTGGGACAAAGCTGTAGACCTCCCAGTGTTCTCAACACATTCGATCAAATCCCAACAAGAAAATCTAAACATGGATTTCCTTACTTCATACATCAGAGAGCAGGAAATAACATCCAACACACTAGTTAAATCCATTGAAATCAATATTCAGATACACATATAAGTAGAAAACATATAGGGCTGGGAGAGCATCAACATAAGGCACCTAACATGGGTGAATCTTACGCCAAATTTCTGATGTGAGCCAGAATAACTGAAATGAAATGAAATAAACACAGAGATAGGAAAACATCACCGTAGCTTTAGATCGGGATCTAAAGGAATGTGCTCATTATATTAAATATCAACACCAATTAGGTACAACGTAGCCAATAATTTGGTCACTTAATCTGAATACATCTCACTCGGCCTACGTTACAATTATACACAGAGTTCTTATTTCAGGAGGAACTGCTTACATTTCTCTGATAACTCATCAACCACCTTTACAACAACTTCCTCATATTTTTTATAGCTGAAAAAGAGCAGAGGAAGTAGGTAGAACACTAAATATAACATTAAATTCAGAAAAGAAGGAAAGGGCCGAAGCCCATTCTGTTTGGAACTCTGAGCCTTAATTTTTGGCACTCTTTGGAGAAAAGGAGGGTCTTCGTCAGGCTTCATTAATTCCCGGTATGTTTCAGATGCATCCTGGTGTAGTAACTTTGGTGAATAAACAAAATGGTAATGAAAAACGGACTGGTCTGCCGTACTTGAGCAGCAAATGCTCGGATCTCCTTAGACTGCGTGCTGAGAGGAGATCTCCTCTAGAGCACAACATGTAATCAAGTGGTAGGGGCAATTCATCCTTCTTCGGATGAAGACATTCTGCCAGTGTGGACACCTGCCCTTCATTAAATTCTTTGCCTCTGACAGTGGAAAAATTGCGGTCGCCTCCATACTGTGCAGTTATGGTGGCGTTTCAACCCTTGTACTCTGCAGAAAAAATCACAACTATGTGAGGAAAATCAATGCAATGGAAGACCGGTGGAGCGAAGGGCGAAAAATATGATAGCGCGGCGACGGAATGGAGGCTTTCACCAAACAATGGTGACAAAATGCAAAGGAATGCGAAGGGAAGGCAGTGACATGCGATGAGGAGGAACCCAGCCGCAGGCGGGTGGCGATTTTCTTCGAGCTGTTGGATCTTAAACCCAACGGTTGGCCATAGTTTAGGCGGGGAATCGCAGTCACGATGGACGAGGGGGGAACGCATACTTATAATTTTTTATTGTGATCGAGGAAGGGGAAACGGTTGGGAATGCGATGACGGTTGGGTTCGCACGGGAATCAATGGTGGAGGATTTGCGACGCGATCGGATCGCATCGCAATATTTGCGATGGATCACTCGAACGGATAAGTGAGAATGCGATAATGCGACGGTGCGATTATGCGCTCGAGCGATGGTCGCATCGCAAATATTTGCGATGGATCCAATGAACAAGCGAATGAAACTGCGATGCGCGACTTACGATAGGCGGCGGTTATATAATGTGATATAAACTTTATAATAAAGTTTATAACAAACAAGCGGGGTATGCAAGGGGGAAGGCTATAAAAGCATATTTTGTATTAAAATGGTTTATAACGCAATGGAAGTCGGAAAAGAGGGGAAGAGGGGTCCAAGGCCTGTAGTAAGATAGGAAAGTGGGTATTTGTCCCTTTAAAGTGATCTGAAGGTTAGGAAGGGAAGTAATAAGGGAACAAAGGGGAAGATGACCTACAAAGAATTAGGAAATAATTTAAAGGGTGAGGGGAAATGAAAGGCAAGTGGGGAAAAGGAAGGGGAGACAAAGGGGATAGAAAACAAAGGCTTAGGGGAATGAAATAAGAGGGAAAAGGGGGCCTTTGGGCATCTCTTCACAAACAGAGAGGCTTTATGATGGGAATCAGCAGAAGGGAATTTATGAGAGGACATAAGGCACAAGGAGGCTTCAAGGATGATGTGTTTTCCAGGGAAATGCATTCCTTGAAGGCTCAGAAACATCTTAGCCCCTTATTTTCTTGTCGAAAATTTATAGGGGGCTAACAAAATGATTGTAACACCAAACATATTTATTTTGGTGACAATAGATGTCTTAGTGTTGTAGGATCTGGAACCATTCATCTATGTTGTGTAACCAACTCAAAAAGAGAAGAAAAGAGATATAAACGCCTTAGAAATGAGCCACTTCGAGGGGGCAACCTCCAATACATTACATAAATGAACAATTCTTGGATGATACAATTCACAAAACCTCCTTTCTATATATAGGAGTCCATGGGGGCATAATGTAATCCTAGTGGGCCACAATGTAATCCTAGCCGACCTAACAATAATAATTTAAGGGCACAATAATAACAAAATGGGGGTTACAAGGGTACAATAATAACAATAAAGGGTTTACACTAACAATAATAAGGGGCTATACTAGTGATATAGGGACCTAACATGCCCCTCTCCTTCAAAAAAAGTGTTGTCCTCAACACTTGAGTAGCTCCGCGTGCTTCTGTATAAAATTCTCATCCTCCCATGTAGAATCTTCAGTGGGTAAGTTCTTCCACTTGATGAGATACTCTCAAATTGATCGATTCCGTAGTTTTCGAGTTCTTGTTTCCATGACCGCTTCTCGTTCCAATATGATTTTTCCTTCCTCATCAAGTTCTGGCAATATTGTTTGAACTGGAATATTTTCACCTATAACCTTCTTTAAGCATGAAACATGGAAAACTGGATGTACTCGCGAAGAAGCAGGAAGCTCCAATTTGTATGCCATAGTGCCAATCTTTTGCAACACCTTGTAAGGACCATAGTATTTTGGCGATAATTTATTATCCTTCTTAGCTTGCTTGAGGGACATTTGTTTATATGGTTGTAGCGGTAAAAATACCCAATCTCCTACATCAAAACTTCTCTCGCTGCGATGTTGATCTGCCTGTTGTTTCATTCGATTTTGTGCCAAATTCGGGTTATCCTTTAAGAGTTGGAGAACTTCTTGCTGATGCTCGATGTGATCTTCCACTGCTTGAACCTTCGAATTTTCCCTTAAAGATGATGTGATGGATGGTGGATGATATCCATAAAGTGCCATAAATGGGGTCATTTTTGCTGCAGTATGGAAGGAAGTGTTATACCACCATTCAGCAAGAGGTAACCACTTGACCCATTGTGTTTGTTTATCAGATACAAAACAATGAAGATATCCTTCCAAACATTTATTTACGATCTCAGTTTGACCATTAGATTGAGGATGATAATATGAGCTATGAGCTAATTGAGTACCCAAGCAAGAAAATAACTCCGTCCAAAAATTTCCAGTAAAAATGGGATCTCTGTCGCTCACAATAACCCTTGGGCTTCCATGTAGCTTTTGAATTCTATCCATAAATGTAGTAGCAACTGTACTTGCTTTAAATGGATGAGATAATGCACAAGAGTGTGCATACTTGGTAAGTCTATCAACTACCACCATGATGACACTCTTTCCTTCGGACTTAGGTAAACCTGTGATAAAATCCATTGAAATCTCCTCCCAACGTTGACCTGGAATGGATAAAGGTTTTAGAAGTCCTGGGGTCTTAATTATTTCCACTTTATTCTGTTGGCAAACCAAACATTCCGCCACAAACTTTCGAATATCAGATTTAAGGCCATCCCAAAAAAATTCTTTCTTCACCCTGTGGTAAGTTTTTTAAAAATCCTGAGTGTCCTCCTAAAGGAGAAGTGTGCAATTCCAGAAGAATCTTTTGTTTTAGTTGGGAATTCTTACAAAGATATAAGCGATCTTTGTACCATAAGGAATAATTTTTCCAACTAAATGTATCGGATGTACTAGGATCTTGCTGCAACTTTTGAATGAGTGTCCACACTTCTTCGTCCTTCTTCCATTCATCCCTTGCTTCGGTTATCCAATCTGGTTGGATAATAGAAATGGCACAAAGCAATGCTTCCACCTCTTCATTCTTTATTGAGAGTGCATCTGCAACAACATTCAGCTTTCCTTTTTTGTAGATTATTTCAAAGTCGTAACCCAACATCTTTGTGACCCATTTTTGCTGTTCTTCTGACGATAGTCTTTGTTTCAAAAAGTGTTTAAGACTATCATGATCAGTTTTTACCTTGAAGTGTCTTCCCATTAGGTAAGTTCGCCATTTCTTTAGTGCATGTAGTATTGCTAACATTTCCTTCTCATAAATAGGGTTCTGTAAATACTTTCCTTTGATTGGACGACTTTCAAAAGCAATGGGTCTTCCTTCCTGCATTAAAACTGCACCAATTCCATTTCCTGAGGCATCACATTCCACAATAAAGGTTTTGTGAAGTCTGGCGTAGCTAAGACCGGTGCTAGGCACATTTCCTCTTTAAGATGTTCAAAGGCCTTAGTTGCTTCAGGAGTCCATGAAAATGCATCTTTCTTCGATAATGTTGTTAGAGGTGCTGCTATTCTCCCATAATTCTTAACAAACTTGCGATAATACCCTGTTAACCCGAGAAATCCTCGCAACTGCTTTATGGTTGTGGGAACTTTCCATTCCTTAATGGCTTTAATTTTGTTAGGGTCCACTTTAACCCCCTCGTGAGATACAATATGACCCAGATATTCCACCTCTTGTACTCCAAAGAAACATTTGGACTTTTTTGCATATAATTGTTTCTCCTGCAATAGTTTGAGCACCCTGTCAACGTGTTCAACATGATCCTTCCAAGACCTGCTGTAGATTAGTATATCATCAAAAAATACTAGCACAAATTTTCTAAGGAAGGGTTTGAAAATGGAATTCATCGACCCTTGAAATGTAGAAGGTGCATTGGTAAGGCCAAAAGGCATGACCAAAAATTCATAATGACCCTCATGAGTTCGAAATGTTGTTTTTGGAATATCTTCGGTCTTCATTCTAATTTGATGATATCCTGAACGAAGATCCAACTTGGTAAAATAAATTGCTCCATGTAATTCATCCAATAATTCATCAATCACGGGAATGGGAAATTTTGTCTTTAATGGTAGAAGCTTGTTGAGCTCCCTATAATCGGACACATTCGCCATGATCCATCCTTCTTGTGTACCAACACTACGGGAGCGAAAAAGAACTTTGGTAGGTTGAATTATACCCGCCTCTAACATTTCTGCAATCATACGTTACGATTTCGCTCTTTTGGAAGTAAGGATATCTATAAGGCACGATGTTTGGAGGAACACTTCACGGAATCAAATGAATAGCATGATCATGATCACGAATAGGTGGGAGTCCTTTGGAGTTTCAAACACCTTGAATGATTGTCCAAGACTTGTTGGAGAGATACTGCGAGAAATAGATGATTTTGATGTTGGAACTTCTAGTGAGCATAATTGTGCAATTAAGCACCATTGTTCTTTCTTCTAGAAGCTTTGTCATGACATTAGAGCTTATTATCCTTCACAGCTTTCGCAATACCCGTAATTCTTCCTTTTATGCAGAAAAATTTTCCAGAAAAGTTCTTGAAAATTAAAAGCTACCGTCCCAAAGATTGTAACCATTACTGCTCTGGTACAACATAAACCTCCATAGGAATGGCAAGCATTGGACTGATCGTACATATTCCCCCATGGTTAGCTTGATATTATGGCATTTTCTAGAGAAATTTATAGTTCCTCCATTTGCGACCATCACTTGACATTAGGAGTGTTTCAGGTACTGGGAAACAATTTTAATTCCTTGGCTACCTTGTAATGAATAAAATTATGGGTGCTACACGAATCAATCAACACTATTACCCTTTTCTTCTTTATATGTCCTTATCTTGAGAGTTTGAGAGTGGTAATTCACCGCAGTGCATTACCACCGATGATAGGATTCATTTCTTCCTCTTCTAGGGGCCAGTTCCACAATTGTGCTCTCTTCTTGTTCATTTTCTTCTTCTTCTTCACAATCTGTATAAAATAGCATTTCTTCTCGGCACACTTATGACCTTTAGTGTATTGCTATCTGTTGTGTAAACCCTTTTGCTCTTTTTCTTCCAATTGTGTGTTGTCAGCAGCATGTAGGTTAGGAAATCTAGACGTATGTACTTCCTTCTTTATAAATTGAGTGGTAGGCTTCCTTGTATGCATAATTTTACATTCAACTTTTCTTGCCAACACGAATACCTTCTCCAATGAATCGAGTTCCAAAATGCGAACTTCATGTTGGATGTTATCCTTTGAAGTGCCTAGGGAAGAATCGATCTGTGTTCCTCTGTAAGATCGATTACCCTTATATTCGAATTTTTGAAGTCACTCAATGTCTTGCTTACCTAAGCCCTTTTGTTTGAGATTTATCAATTGGGTAAAGAAGGTGTTACTCTTTGTATCCTCTTAATATTACTATCATTTCCTCAGTAAAAATTGACGAGTGACAATTTTTACGGGAGCAAAGCCATTGATACCATACAAATTTATTTTGTTCTAAATGTAAAGTTGCAATCGTACCTTTTGCGTGTTTTGCACGTTATGGAGATCAAAATATTGCTCCATCATAGTATCCATGTTACGGGGATCCTTTCCATCAAACTTCCTCATATCCATTTTTTGGAATATGGTGGTTCTTTCCGCCAACATTCGAGTTTATGGAATCATGATTAACATTTAAATTTCTCATCGGAGGTTCTTCTCCTATATTTCCGCCATTAGGAATCATTTACGGTTTAAGCTTGTCATCAAGCCTTCCATGTATGCTTTTAGATCATTCTTCATGTATGTCTTAGCTTCCATGCCGACTTCCATGCCATCCATCTTAGCTTCCAAACCATTCATCTTGGTTTCACGCCTTTCTTCAAAACTTCCATTTCATTTTTTGTTGTTCTTTGCGAGAGCGAAAATTTGTTGCATTTGCTCTTGTAATTTGACCATGTCATGTTGCCATTCTTCATCTTCATGAGTAATAGTAGAAGACCTTCTAAGGCTTAATGGGTGTTGAATTCTTTTAGGGGCCATTTCGGACTCCAATATTGATATCTATTCTACGATAGGCCCTTGCGATCAATTCAACTTCGTTCTTCAGGAACTTATCTGAATTCGGAAAAAAATACACACCTTTTACTAGCTTTGAGGAGCTCGATATTCAAATTGTATTATCTCTGTGCTTGAAAATCTTCGATATCTGAAATTCAGCCACCAGCAGTAGCCCTGCGAAGCTTCTTTCAAATGCCACGGGTCGACTTGATTTGATGTCAAAGAGACAATTTATTGTCCAATCTCCCACATTGACCCAGTGCAAAATTTGGTTCGATGAGAAGCTTCGAACTTGTACGACTTTCCACGCTGTCTTGTTTTGTCCTTTGTCTCTGAAATTGATAGCGAAGAAACTACGGGCTATGTACTTGTGACCACTTTTTACAACATAATCCAATCTTGAGAGAGAGTTATTGAACTTTCCCACGATGCCCTCTTTGAGATGGGGGGTCGAGAACTGAAAAAGCACTACCTTCCACAGATCATATCTACAAAAATATTTCAGACAAGTTCTGAAATTTTTGAAGAAATTGCCTCAGGATTTCAGCTTCGCACCATATGAATTTCGGACTCTGACCCTTACGTACAAAAATATTTATATGTGAAATGCCACGATGACCACTCTTTATGAGCACAGACAAATACCTAGCACAGTCAGTCTCCTCAAATATTGCAGACAAGATCTGAAATTTTAGACAACCTGCCTCAAGATTTCAGCTTTAGCACTAAAATTTCAGCTTCTGAAGCTTCGTAGGAAACAAATTTATGACGAAAATGCCGATGACCTGTTTGGAGCGGTAAACCTAGAATCTTAAAAAGCTCGATGCAAAATGTTGTGTAACCAACTCAAGAAAGAAAAGAGATGTAAACGCCTTATAAATTAGCCACTTCGAGGGGGCAGCCTCAGCCACATTACATAAATGAACAATTCTTGGATGATACAATTCACAAAACCTCCTTTCTATATATAGGAGTCAATGAGGCCATAATGTAGTAGTGGGCCACAATGTAATCCTAGCCGACCTATAATAATTTAAAGGGCTAATAATAACAAAATGGGGGTTACAAGGGTACAATAATAACAATAAGGGGTTTACACTAACAATAATAAGGGGCTATACTAGTGATATAGGGACCTAACAATCTAGATAATGGTTAGTTTAAGGATGTACCATGTCTTCCTACCTTGTCATGGAAACTTCTCTCTATTTATCAAATAACTCATTTAGGTGAAGGAAAAATAATATAATTCTCATCTCATGATGTTGTAATCAAAGACCTCAGATATCCTAGACATATTTTACCTATTATCATTGTTGATGATTCCATAAGGTTGTATAAGTTTGACAACTTTGGGTCATCATGTCTTCCCTCCATTTTTGTTTCTCATAATGATGAAGTGAGCAATCTTTGGCATCAGAAATTTGGTCACTTAAACTATCACTATCTTCAAACTCTATGTAAGGAAAATATGGTGACGGGTCTTCCTATGGTATCTTTCCAAGATGGTGTTTGCTCCGGATGTGTACTTGGAAAACATAATCATGATATTTTTGACAAACATGCTTCTTGTCATGCTTCAACCCCTTTGCAGCTTGTGCACAGTGATTTATGTGGTCGACTTCCTGTTGTTTCTTTCTCTGGTGGCAAGTACTTCTTAACTTTCATTGATGATTTTTCCACATGCACTTGGGTATACTTCTTAAATCTCAAGTGTGAATTTTTTAACATGTTCTTGGCGTTTAAGAACTTTGTTGAGAAACAATATGGACATCCAATTCTTAAGTTAATATTAGACAATGGAGGAGAATATGTTACCAACAAATTTATCAACTTATGCACTGAGCATGGCATCCAATTGCAACATAATATTCCATATACTCCACAACAAATGGTATATCTGAAAGGAATAATCACACCTTAAAAGAAATGGCTAATTGCATGCTTCAATCTAAAGGACTTAGTTTCAATTTTTGGGCTGAAGCAATTAACTGTGAAAATTACATAGTAAATCGCACTCCTACTAAGGTTTTAAGGAATATAACTCCAGAAGAAGCTTCGAGCTCAATCAAAACAGATGTAAGTCACTTTCATGTTTTTGGAAGTGATGCTTGGGCCCATGTTCTAGATGCGAAACATAAAGCCTTAGAACCTAAGAGTGAAAAATGCATTTTTGTTCGATATTCTAAAGATGTTAAAGGATATATACTTCTTCAAACAAAATCCAAAAATATAATCATTAGAAGAGCTGTAAATTTTGATGAAAACATATTGGCTTGTGAACCTCATTTGGCGGGTGTGCCACATTTGTCCTGCGATCCTGATTCAACATATGTGCCACCTCTCTCTCTCCCTTCTATTTTTAATAGCATTCCTTCTAGTTCAGATGATGACATCGAGGATGAAAATCCTCATCCACCTCTTGAATTTATTCCTTTTACTCCACAGATTCCAAGGTGGGTTTGCTCTACTCAGGATGCAGTAGGTTCTCTTGCAGGTGACCCTGCAAATTGACAACATACACATTCTTAGTTTAAAATAGCCTCTTCCTTACTGGCTCAAACTCCAGAAATTCCTAATCTGGAAACCTTTGAAGAATCCTTCAGTCATCCATATTGCGATCAAGCTCTGAATGAAGAATATCGTTCCTTATTGGCAAATGATACTTGGGATCTTGTTCCTCTTCCAAAAGGAAGAAAAATTTTCAGATGCACATGGGTTTACAAAACAAAGTTTGGACCAAATGGAGAAGTGGAGGACATAAATCTCATCTTGTTGCTAAAGGATTTTCACAAGTTGACGACATTGACTATACCGAAACCTTATCCCCTGTTGCCAAAATGAATTCTATCCACCTTTCTCTTTCCCTTACTACGTCCTTTAAATGGGAAGTCCATCAGATGGATGTTAAATCTGCCTTCTTACATGGAGATTTACATGAATAAATCTACATGGAAAAGCCCCCTGGTTTTATCCAAAACAACTCCAGGATTGTTTGTTGCATTAGGAAGTCTCTCTATGGTACCAAATAAGCTCCTTGGGCTTGGTATGCCAAAATGGATAGATTTATATTCGATAATGGCTTTTCTAGGTGTCATTCTGACAACACTGTCTACACCAAGAAAGTAGGTAAGTCCTTCACCATCCATGTTCTTTATGTTTATGATCTTATCCGTGTTGTTAGTGATCCCAACCAAATAAACCATGTGAAATCTAGCCTGAAAAAGAGGTTTTAAATGACATACTTAGGAAACTTGCATTATTTCCTTGGCCTTTAAGTCTAGCAATCCAAAGAAGGTATTACCCTCTCTTAGTTAAATTATGCCTCTGATATTCTACACCACTTTCACATGGATGAATATAAGCCAGCCCCTTCTCCCTTTTAGTTTGGATTCAAGCTTCCAGTCACTTGTACTACCCCTGAATTTGATACTACCTTATACCGTCAACTTGTTGGTAAACTCCTATATCTAAATGTTGGATGGATTAGTTATTCTTGTGAACAAGACAAACCTCCCAAGTGTCCTATGGACATCTAGAAAAAAAAGGACAAATAAAACTATCTTTCTCTAGATATGTTGTGATTTATAATTAAATGCTATAAAGGTTTAATGATCCTACTTTTGATCCAATGCTTGTTCGTAGTAGTAGTCCTTCAATCGCTCGAAAGAGTTCCCTTGAAGATATGCTATCATAAACAAGAAAACATAAAATAGCACCTGCATAGCATATATTTATAAATCATATCCATTATGGTGATCAAGGAATCCATAAAATAAACAATCAATTGATAGCTTATTGAGAAAAACGGATTTACTTGTATTAACTTAAATAAGGAAGAGCATTACAACCACGTCCACCTTGATGTTGTACAGGTCCTCCTAGGGTTTGGAGCAGGCATTTCCTTTAGTCAGATCAGCCTCGTACTCTTCCAACCGAGATACATACAGGTATTTAATCCTTCCCACATGAAATCTTAGCTAAAAGGGTCTAAGTTTCAACAGCACTTCGCCTCCAAAAATACTAAAAATTCAATTCATTAATGGTAACCCCTTGAGGCTGCCCTATGCCTCTTCTTATAGTGGAGAAGAGGAGGTTACAGCTCCATACAAGAAGGGATAGAATCCTCCTTCAAAGGGATTAGTTCCTTACATCAAGGGGTTAGCTTCTTATTGGATGGGATGCATGAACATGAAAGGAGCGATATTTCCAATGCAAGAATGTTTCTAGAAGCTTCCAAAAATGTCTTAAACTAAGCTTCTAGATTTTACTTGCACCTTTTTAAACTTTTACAGGGGTCCACACTTTCAATAAATAGACAGTGTGTTTGGCTCCGTAGGATTTATAGCCAAAAGTGCGACATGACAGGAAAAACTAGGAGAAAGTGCGGTACCAAAGTTTTAAGGCTTTAATGAGCTTTTATCTTAGTTTCAAGGCTTGAATTTGTGAACTTTAATATTGTAGACTTTCAAGGAAGTACTAAAATGTCATGGTGACAAATTTCAGTGTAACAAATTTCCCCCTAAAGTGCGAATTCTAATAATATTCGAAGAGTGATGTGCTTTATCATTTCAAGGATTAGCCTATGGACACCCCAGTCAAAACCCTGTAAAAACATTCAACGCAACACATATATATATATAATTGTTGAGGTAGGCATTCCCATACTCAAATAAAAAAATAACTAAACTTGTTCTGATATAGAAATGATTTTACTATTACATTAATAATGTAGACACAGCATGGACGCAGCCATTGGTAATGAATCGTCTACTGCATAATGAATAATAAAACTTCTTGCAGCCTGGATGGTGGAAACTAGATCCAGGGTCTTGATTTCTGCTTCCCGAACTAGTATGATTCTATCCATGCGATTAAATTCGTTGAAGTCGAACATGGTAGAAACCACTGGATTACCAACAATGATGTGAAATGTTAACAAGTGTGATAGAAAGAACCAATAATGACAATGGCTCTCAAACTACTCAATACAATCCATGAAATGTGAATATGTGATCTGAAGTCGAACATTTTATGAAATCGTTCGATTGAAGGTCAATGATGTAACCTGTCGTCGAAGGCGAGAAACCTGCCATTAAGGCATGCAGATTCCAAGGTACTGATGGATTATAGATCAAATTCCTAGATGATGAGTTGTCGTCGATAGAAAGTGATCCGTCATAAGCAAGCTCACGACACGAAACCATAGATCAAGTTTTGAAGAAATTTTTGTAAGGACTGACTCAGGGATGGTCAACGCGAATGAACACAAGTTTTTGCAGATGAATGGTTTGTTTGACTATCCTCCTGAAAAATAAACAAATTTAATATTCATCTATTCCAAAAAACTTATAAAAGGGAGTTTTTCAAGTTCATTTTTACCATTTGAATTTGGAGTGAAGTTTTTAGAGCTCTGGGAAAAAAATGCTTTGGAGAAGATTTTGTTGGGTGCGTGTTATATTCTTTCCATGAATAGCCCCACACGCTGTACGTTGCACCAGGCGCAGCAGGGGGGTCACAAGGAAAACAAAATTTTGGTGTGTGGTCCCACTTATAGGTGGACACACCCATGTTTTTTGCATGAGTTTGCACATGGTTTTTTGTGGTACGATGGTTTTCGACCCCTAGTATTTTGTAGATCCGGTCAAGGGAACTATGGTTATGTTGTAATCTAGGGTTAATGGATTTGGGTTTATGTATGCTTCGGCATGTATATATATGTGTTGTAACACTAAAAGGAATATAATGAAAAATCATGCTGGTCGTCCCGATTTGGGATCTAGGGGAAAATCTCTGTGTTTATCTGTTTTATGTTTTATGCTCTCGCTATTGTTTATTTTCTGTTATAAGATTCGTGTGCAGATAATTTCTGTTCAGGGTTAAAACCTACATTTGGTATCAAAGTTGTTTCAGCTTCAAGGGGACACCTTTGCTGCTGAGGTTTTTTTGTTCGGGCCTGAGGTAGACCCTGTTCAGTGGGAGATCTGCGGGATCGATTCTTGCGATGAAAGAAGATGGCAAGCAATGGAAAGATAGAGATCAAGAAATTTAATGGTCAGAGTTTTGAGTTGTGGAAGCTCAAGATGGAGGATCTGCTGGTGGATAAAGATCATTGGATCGCGGTAGATCCAGGTACTAAACCAACGGCAATTTCAGATGAAGACTAGAAGAAGCTGGATCGAAAGGCAAAGAGCACAATACAATTGTGTGTCTCAGATTCAGTATTGTTGAATGTATCTAGGGAAGCTATGATGAATAATTTGTGGGAAAAACTTGGGACTTTGTACCAATCTAGGTCTCTCCGCCAATAAGTTGTTCTTGAGGAAAAAAGTCAGATAACCCGAGGATGAAGGATGGACTCTATGGACAGAGCATCTAACCGCCTTCACATCGTGGTAAGTCAACCGTCATCCGTTGATATTAAAATCTCGTATGAAGATAAGTGCATCTACTTGTTATGTTCTCACTGCATTCGTGGGATAGTCCGGGTTATTGCAATAGTACCAACAAAGCAACTACCTTGAATTTTGATGACATTGTCTCAGCCTTGTTGTAGGAGGAAATGAGATGGAGAAATATGGAGGGCCAGAATGGAGATACATTATCTGTATGAGGAAGGTCCCAAAACAGACACAAGAATAAGGTTTCGAGTGGGAGATCCAAATCTAAATCTCCTGGAAATTTTGTAAAGGTATGTTGAAAATGCGGAAAGGAAGGGAACTACAAAAGGGACTACAGATCTAAAGCTCCTGAGGAAGGAAAGGGATCTGATGATGCTCCTTCTGCAGAGGGAAAAACCACCTCAGATGAAGGTGGGGATGTGTATTTGGCTTCTTCTTCAAATACACATGTAGATCATGAGTCATGGTTGATTGACTCAGGTGCATCCTTTCACTTCACTCCCCATAGGGAGTGGTTCTTCGAGTATGAGAAATAAGATGGTGGTGATGTCTTCCTAGGGGATGATAGGAAGGCCAGATTCGTTGGATGTGGAAAGGTCAAGATGAAGCTGCAAGGTGGAAGGATTAGAACACTTCCTGGTGTTCTGCATATTCCTACATTGGCCAGAAATCTAATTTCTGTAAGCAAGATGGATGATGCAGGTGTAAAAACAGTGTTCGAGAAAGATGCCTGCAAGATGGTTCGGGGAGCACTGGTATTAATGTGGGGAGTTCGGATTGGAAATCTGTACAAGCTACAAGGTAGCACTATTATTGATGGGTGTAACAGTTATGTGGTTCCTGAAAGTGGAGCGGAAAGCCTAGCTGTATCTGGAGAAAAGACCATTCTATGGCATAAAAGGCTTGGACATATTGGAGAGAAGGGCCTTCGGATACTACATAGAAATGGTATGGTAGAAGGTATGTCTAATTTCTCTGTGGATTTTGATTTCTGTGAACATTGTGTATATGGGAAGCAGAATCGGGTGAGTTTTCCTTCTGGTGCTAATAGGGCGAACAAGATATTAGAACTTGTGCACAATGATGTGTTTGGACCTGTATCAGTTCCATCACTGGGAAAGTATGTGTACTATGTTTCATTCATATATGACTTCTCAAGGAAAACATGGATATATTTCCTGGGGAAGAAATCTGAAGTCTTTGACAAATTTAAAGAATTTAAGGCACTGGTGGAAAACCAGAAAAAGAATAAGATAAAGGCACTGAGGACAGATAATGGTGGGGAGTTATTCAAGAATGAATTTGAAGAGTTCTGTAAGAAGTGTGGTATAGCACGGCAGAAGACTACTCCATACACACCTTAGAAAAATGGAGTTGCTGAAAGAATGAACAGAACATTGATGGAAGAGGAAAGAAGCATGCTCAATGGTACCGGGTTAGGACAAGAATTATGACCAGAGGCAGTGGAGACTGCATGTTACTTAGTTAACATATCACCTTCATCAGCGTTGGAGGATAAGACTCCACATGAGGTATGGACCGGTAAGAAACCCTTTCTTCTCACACATCTAAGGGCATTGATGTGATGCATATGTACATGTTCGAAAGGAGAAAATGACCAAGTTGGATAGTAAACCGAAAGGTGCATCTTTATTGGGTGCAAGTGCATAAGGATGGTTTAAAGGGTTATAAGCTTTGGAACCTTAAACAAGGAAGGTTGGGGCATGGTACTCCTAGACATGTGGTGTTTAGAGAGGTGAAAGATGTTGTTAAACATGAAGTCCTACCAAAGGAACCTGAGAAGATAGAGTTTGAGCTAAAGGAGGATGAATCAAACTCTACAATAGAAGAAGACTCATAAGAGGAAGAGCCACAAACTCCAGCTGTGAGAAGATCAGTTCGGGAAATAAGAAAACCAGAAAGGTATAGTCCATTTTCTTTCTGTTTTGCCTTAATTATAACTAATGATCACCCCAGAACTTTCAGGGAGGCAGTAGATTCAGAGGATGGATAACACTGGAAGGAGGCCATGGTTGATGAAATGGCATCCTTGCACAAAAATGAGGCATGGGATTTGGTGGAGTTTTCGGCTGGAAGGAAGCCCATCGGGAGAAAATGGGTGTTTAAGAAGAAGATGAATGTAGAAGACAAGGTGGAGAAATATAAATCTCGATTAGTAGCAAAAGGTTATTCCTAGATGTTGGGAATAGATTTTGGTAATATTTTTTCTCCTGTTGCCAAGGTTACTTTTTTTCCAAAGTTACTCTATTAGATTACTTTTATTTATTGTCATATACTTGATTTTGAGATAGAACAGATGGATGTGAAGACAACATTTCTTCACGGTGATCTAGAAGAGGAGATCTACATGAAGCAACTTGAATGCTTTATGGTGAAGGCTAAGAAATAATTGGTGTGTAGGTTGAAGAAGTCTTTAGAGCGGTTAAAACAAGCCAACATGATGTGGTATCAAAAATTTGATACCTATATATCGGGACTCTGGCTTCACCAGAAGCAAGGAGGATCACTGTGTTTATTTTAAATTAATTGGTGACCATGTTATTTATTTGGTCTTGTATGCGGATGATATGTTGTTGATTGGAAATGACAAAGAAACTATCCAAGATTTGAAGACCCAACTGTTCTCCAAATTCGACTTGAAGTATCTTAGTGCTGCAAAATATATTTTAGGCATGGAAATTAAGAGAGATCGAACAAAGAGGAAGCTCTCGTTAAACCAGAGGAAGTATGTCGAGACTATATTACAGAGGTTCAATATGCAAGATAGTAAACTGGTGAATGTTCCTATTCTTGTAGGTGTAAAGCTATCTGCTAAACAGTGTCCCAAGACACAAGAAGAAGGGGAGGATATGTCCCGTGTTCCATATGCAAGTGCAGTGGGTAGCCTAATGTATGCAATCGTTTGTACTAGACCAGACATTGCACATGCAGTGGGAGTATTGAGCAGGTTTATGTCAAACCCAGGGAAGGAGCATTTGATAGCAGTGAAGCGGGTTTTCAGATATTTGCGTGGCACTAGTGATTATGGCTTGTGCTACCAGGGAAGACCGGTATTGGAAATAATGTTGGAAATTCGTGGTTTTTTTATGCAGACTGGGCTGGAGATCTGGACCAAAGAAGATCTACAAGTGGGTATGTGTTTAGCCTATTTGGAGGTGCAATCAGTTGGATGAGTAAAAGACAGTCTGTAGTGTCTCTTTCAACTACAAAGGCAGAATACATAGTAGCCACTCATGCAAGCAAGGAAGCAGTTTGGTTGCAAATATTGTGTTCAAGTATGGGGTTGGTACAACAAGCTATAAGGATAGACTGTGATAGCCAAAGTGAAATTTTCTTGGCTAAGAACCCTGCTTACCATTCAAAGACAAAGAATACATTGATGTTCAAAATCACTTTGTTAGAGATATGGTTGAGGCTAACAAAGGGTGTTGCTGGTAAAGGTGGACACTTTGAAGAATGTTGCAGATGCATTAACGAAGTCTATAAGCACTCAGAAGTTCTCGTGGTGTAGAGAAACAATGGGTGTTGAAGAATTGGCCCAATGACTAAGCTCTCCTATGGCCCCCTGTGGAAAGAAAACAACAAGTGGGAGAATGTTGGGTGTGTGTTATATTCTTTCCACGACTAGCCCCACGCGCTGTATGTTGCGCCGAGCGTAGTAGGGGGGTCACAGGGGGGGCGGTAGCCCCCCCTTTCGGGGTCCAGGGCAGCGCCCCGACGAGATTTTTTTTGGTGTGTGGTCCCACTCATAGGCGGACCCACCCATGTTTTTTTCATGAGTTTGCACATGGTTTTTTGGGGTATGATGGTTTTCGACCCCTGGTATTTTGTAGATCCGGTCAAGGGAACTACGGTTATGTTCTAATCCAGGGTTAATGGATTGGGGTTTATGTATGCTTCGGCATGTATCTATATGTGTTGTAACACTAAAAGGAATATAATGAAAATTCAAGCTAGTCGTCCCAATTTTGGATCCAGGGGAAAATCTCTGTGTTTATTTGTTTTATGTTTTATGCTCTCGCTATTATTTATTTTCTGTTATAATATTTGTGTGTAGATAATTTTTGTTCAGGTTTAAAACCTACAGATTCTGGGCAAACCGACCGTCGAATTCGAAAAACGTCTATTTCAGGTAATCCACAACCTCCTTATCTTGCATTTCATCCATTCAATTTTTTAATTTTGGGTCAAAATTTCATTTTTGGGAGGAAAATATGCCGAAAAATCCACCCTTGTGGGTCTGCACCTAATGCATTAGGTACCTGCGGACCCCAACCTTTTTCTACAAAGAAAAATGGCAGGGCCCTGCACTTTTAACACAAGGCCCATGCGTATCTATGCACTGTCCCTGAGCGTAAAGTGCGAAGGCGCCATGGCAAGTTTAAAAACATATTTTCTTCCTAAATTACCCAAATTTTTTCTTGAAAATGATTCTAATCCTTCATTTTACTTGTTGTAGGACATCTACAATGCTCATTTGGCAAGAACGGGAGCATAAACAAGTAGATGAAGCAACAATGCTTCATCAACCAACTTTTCAAGCTTTAAGAGCATGCGGGCTTTAAAAATTTTGGGCTATCAGTGGCATGAGAGCTCAAGTGGATCTTCTTACTGTTGAACCTTTAATTAAACTGAGAGGGGGGCGGGGTGAATCAGTTTAATGCATTCCTGATATTTTAAAACTTTTCATTAAGCTATTTACACCTTCATTTCATATCCAATTTAATGTGCAAGTAATCTTAGAATGCAAGCAGCAAGTATTAGTTTAATATAGCAGTAGACTTAATATGAGAGTTGCAGTTATTAAGAAGATGATACATATCAGATTCAATACATAACTATCATGCACAGAGACACCAGATATAAGTGGAAACCCATAATGGGAGAAAACCACATCTTACTATTGTTGTGATGCAAAGGCAAGCTCCTACTCCCTCTCACCACTATTTTTCTGCAGGCACCAACCTACAGGAGGCTCCAACCTCAATTTTGCAAGCTACAACTTGCAAGGAAGCACCAACTCCCTTCAATTTTCTGTAGGCACCAACCTACAGGAGGCTTCAACCTTTGTCAGCTACAACTGACAGCTATTAAGCTGAATGTTTGTTGATTTACTCCAGATATCAGCTCTGTTCTGTATCTGCTCTTCTTCTCTTAATCTTCTCTGCTTTATTCTTCTATATTCTGCATTCTCTATATCTGCTCTCTCTCTCTCTCTCTCTCTCTCTCTCTCTCTCTCTCTCTCTCTCTTCTAACTCACCTTTTTCATATCAAAATGATATTACTTATAGAATTTCTTGATGACTGTTTGTTTTCCTCTAGGAATTCGAAATGGATGGTCATACCCCTTGGTCTTCTGCCTCCTCATTTCTTTATCCAACTCAATTTAAAATCATAATAATATGTACAAAATTTCATGCTACAGTGGGATTTTGTCTTTTCCTTAGGATACTTGCCTTTGCATCATAAACAATAAAATAAAAAAATAATTACATCATTTACATTCACATTCTAAATTACATATTTCAATATCACTCAGCTCCTCTTCTGAACTTTGGCTTACTGGATTTTGTCTTTTTCTACTGCTGTTAAGAAACTATTCTGCATCATCTTTGTTTACTGTCATCTGTACATTTCACCTGTTCTCTGCTCTTCTGAATCCCTGTATTTTTCTTGTTCATTCCAATTATATAACCGTTGTATGTACAACTGTCTTTTAGTCAAACTTAAATATAACTCTGCATTTTTATAAACCCTTTTTAATCACACGGATATATCAGTGCTCCCAATATTTACCATATGCCATCAACTGTATAATCTTTGGTTTCATTTTACAGGAAACGCTTTGCCTTATTAATAAAACAAATATCTGCTCCCACTTTTTAATTGCATTCAAAGTTTCTTGTCCAACTATTTTCTTGTTGGAATGTAATTTCCAACTGCCACCAAGTCGCAGGCGGCTGCATCGTCACTCAACGCAGAGGTTTAAAAAGCGCACTGGTTGGCAGAGATCAACGGAGTGCGGGGGGTCAAACAGCGCGGGGGTTAACGGGATGTGTACCCCCCGTAGTTGACCAATTGATCGGGCATTGACCACAAATCAATGACCAATATTTACTACGGGGCCTCACACCAGCTACTGCGTATGGAAAGATAGCAGCCCCCGTAACCTTAATATATATCAATGCAAATAACCCGGCGTCGAGAATATATATATATCTATATATACGATCAATCTTATCATATAACCCTCGGTGATAAATATTTAAATTATATTGTATTTAATCCATTACACAGGTTAATATGTCTCCGTCGTTATACATAAGTTCTTTTATACTCCGCTGGGCCTTATACTAAATTAATAAGCCAACTTCATTACGTATATTTCTGTCGGGCCCACAATGCCATCAACCGCCAATCGAATTCACACAACATACATGTCTTATTGTCCATACACCTTTATTAAACCTCATGCAAGTCTTGTGATCGCCCACCATTGGATAGCCTTTTCCCAGATCAACGGATCTTATTCATTTCGTTGGGCGTCTTCCGCCGATTGTTAATGCGCGAAATTTCATTTTAATCAAAACCACTTGGGACACACGTCGATTCCTTTATGGAATCGCTCCACACTTCGGGAATACTACTTAACGTTGAAAGGCAGTGCGGAATTGGGGAAATCCACTCTCCAAAACCACTCACGGGTTCCACAGTGTTTGACCAAAGTTAATGCGAGTTACATTCTCCCTCGCATTCGTTGACTCCGGGTTTCGATCCTTTATGATTTCAATTATATATATATTCTTTGATAAGACTGTGGTTCCGCCTCCAATATATATATATATATATATATATTCTTTATGGTAACGCAAAGTTCCGCTCTTTTATAGGCTCTGTTGTATGTTTCTTATATGTGTACTTTGTCATGAAATCTCATTCACCTCTCGTCAATTCTCAGAAGGTGATCAAAACCCATATTTCAAATTACTGGCAGTGCTTGCGCTGACCTCAATACGACCAAGGCACATACAGTTTGCACAATCATTGACAATTTATCCCAAAATGACAAGGTACATAGCTACACATTATCATACCCTTTCCTTTCTGAATACACAGGCAGACTCGTAGCTTGATTTACACAGTCTAGCTTCTACAAGAACTTAAGGGAGATTCACACAGGAGTATCACCAGTAAATACCAGTATTCTCCATCCCACTTTATCCAACTGAAAAACATCCAGATATTTCATTCGATGGCTATTATCCTCCTATTCTGTTGCTGAAGAGGTTCTCTGCCTCTCTCTAGCTCTCGGGCTCTCCCTCTCCAGTCCTCTTCAACTGCTACCTCTCTATCTCTTTTGCCTTATGGATATTTCCTTTGTCATCTCCTTTGCCATCAATGACAACATTTCCAACAGTCTCCCCCTTTGGCATTGATGGCAATACATTTTCTCTATTTTCCTGTTCTTTCTCCTGTTGTTTGCTCTTCCTGTTTGTCTACTCTTCCTCCCCCTTTGTCATCAATGGCAAAGGGTTGCTTTTTGTGTTTCCTCTTTCTGAGTTATGTTTAGGCTCTCTTCTGTTAACTGTGTACCACGCTGCTCCATGTATAAGACTTGTTGAGAGAACACTTTGAGGATTATCAATTTTGAATGTACATTGTAAATTAATACAGTTCTTTCACTTGTATAGAGTTAAGATTGAGAATAATGATACTTCATAGACTTTTGATGCTTGAATAATGCAGATAATTCTAGGATAATAAATTGGTATTCTTTTGCCTTAATCCTTCGATCCTTAGGACCTAATTCATGCTTTCTTTGTTGGTTGTTCTCCCCCTGAAATGATATTTTCATTTTTGTTCTCCCCCTGAAGTTGTGATTTTCTCTTTATATCAGAGAGTAGCATCTGCAGATACTACCCCTAGTTTATCTCTCAAATATTGAAATGGTTCTCTAGCAAGAGGTTTGGTAAATATATCTGCTATCTGTTCTTTTGTTGGTACATATTCCAGCTTTACTATCTTCTAAGCCACTTGTTCTCGGAGGAAATGATATTTGATTGGAATATGTTTAGTTTTTGAATGAAGTACAGGATTTTTGGATATACTTATAGCACTTGTATTATCACATTTGATTGAAATAGGTTCATCAATGCTTACCTTCATGTCTTGAAGAGTTTGCTTCATCCACATGAATTGTGTACAACATGCTGCTATTGCTATATATTCTGCTTCAGCTGTAGACAGAGAGATGGATGTTTGTTTCTTGCTTAACCATGCCACCAGACTTTCTCCTAGATAGAAAGCACCTCCACTTGTACTTTTCCTGTCATCAACACAGCTGGCCCAATCTGCATCTGTGTATGCTGTTAAAGTGAAGTTTTTGGTTTTAGGATACCAAAGTCCATACTATGTAGTTCCTTGTAGATATATGAATATTCTTTTGACTGCAAGAAGATGATTTTGTTTAGGTGCTGCTTGATATCTAGCCACTAGTCCTACTGCTAGCATGATGTCTGGTCTTGAAGCTGTCAAATACAATAGGCTTCCTATCATGGATCTGTAGAGTTTTTGTTCTACATCTGCAGACCCATCATCAGTACACAGCTTGCATCCCGTGATCATGGGGGTAGTCACAGGTTTGCAGTCCTCCATTTTGAATCTTTTCAACATTTATTTTAAGTATTTTTCTTGAGAGATGAATGTGCCTATGTTCTTTTGCTGAATTTGCAGTCCCAAGTAGAAACTGAGTTCTCCAATCATAGACATTTCAAACTCTATTTTCATCTCATCAGCAAACCCTTTTGCTAGTTCATCTTTGTTGCTTCCAAACATAATATCATCAACATACACTACAACAATCAGGAGTTCATTTTCATGGGCTTTTATATATAGATTGTTGTTTACTCCACCTCTCTTAAAACCCTGTTTTTGCAAATATTTATCTAGTATTGAGTACCAAGCACGAGGAGCCTGTTTCAGTCCATATAGGGCCTTCTTCAGTCTGCACACATAGTATTCTTTGTCTGTCAAGGAGAAGCCTTCTGGTTATTCCATGTAGACTTCTTCTTCTAAGTCTCCATTCAGAAATGCAGATTTTACATCCATTTGATATACTTTGAAGTTTTAGCATGCAAATGCTAGAAACATTCTGATAGCTTCCATTCTGGCTACAGGAGAAAATGTTTCATCGTAATCCAGTCCTTCAATTTGTGAATATCCTTTGTAGACAAGTCTGGCTTTATTCCTGATTACCTGTCCTTCCTCATTCATTTTATTTTTGAATACCCATTTTGAGCCCATGACATTTTTCTCAGTAGTACTAGGAACTAGTTTCCCGGGTATTTTCTCAATTTGGTCCAATTCTTCATTCGTACATTTGCAAGACTTGTCCTTGCTGGCTTCTTCAAATTTCCTTGGTTCTATTTGTGACAACATGGCTATGTATACTTCTTCTCTACATTCAGTTAGCTACCTTCTTGTTTGCCTCCTACATTCTTGTCTCCTGTAGTTTGATCTTGGATGGTTCTTTTGAGTGTATCTTGAGGAGGTTTTTGGGTTGATCCGGCATCTTCGTGTTTTGCTTGTTTCATCATCATTTTGATCTTCTTCTTCATTGTTGTTGTCGGTCTTGCCAGCAGTCTTGTATCTCTAGTATTGTTTGGAAGTTATTCATCAAATCTCACATCAATACTTTCCCAACTATCTTTCGAAAGGGTCTTGTTGCTTAGCACTTTGTACCCTTTACTTTTTGGAAGCATATCCTAGAAATATCCTTCATCTTTGCTCTTGCATCAAATTTGCCAAGATTTTCATCATTATTCTTTATGTAACACTTGCACTTCAAAGATTACGAAATGTTTGGTTGAGGTATTTCCATGCCATAGTTCATGGGGAGTCTTGTCTTTGCTTGGCCTTAAGTGAGCTTTATTAAGGATATGTCTTTAACGTGGCTGCACAGCACGCCGGAAGGCCCAGTATGTCTCTCTTACATGTGCTTAACATTCATTTGGCTGGATCCAGCCATGACTTCTCTGCTACCACTCCATCTCTAACAGGTGTCCACATGATAGTAGTGTTGTTTATCTTGTATTCATTGCAAGGTCACACAAAGTCATCAGGTAATTCACCTCCTATGTGATCATGCATTTCATCTTTGCATCTGTCGATTTACTAATACCTAAATATTTTAGAATTTATGACACCAAATTGATACAGAAAAATATTATCCTTCTTGGAAAATCATCTATTATCAGCCATAAAATGGAACTCTCCTTGGTGATTTTAGTTCTGCAGACCACGGATCATGTGCACAAGTTGTGGTGGTCTTCTTGTTGATAACTCTTCTTTAGATTTAAAGGATGTGCGGGTTTGTTTCCCAGAAATTTGTGAATTTTCATATTGTGTTTGAGGGCCTTTATTTATGGCATATCTCTGGCTTGACTTTCTTTGCCACTCGATCCTAATGATATGGTCGAAGGGCGAGATGTCCCAATCTCTGTGCCATAACATGAATCCTCGGGTTGCTAAGATGACGAGGCTTCATCCTCCTCTTTCACTATGTACACATTATCTCTTTTTGAACACCTTTGGTAGAGTTTTTTCCTTTGTGCTTGATACGAATACACAATATTGTGCTCTAAAGAGAACTTCACGACCTTTATCACACATCCCAGTGACACTTAGTAAATTTGCTTTCAGCCCATCTACATATATGTCACATCTTGAGCCTTTCCTCTGCCATTGTTTTTATCTTTGACTCATCCTTTTCCCTTGATCTTTCTGGGATTGTCATTTCCAAAAGTGACATTGCTGATTTCTTTTCATCAAGAGTTAAAAACTTGTTTGTCTCCTGTCATGTGTTTAGAAGCGACCATAGTCCAAATACCATTGACTCTTCAAATCTTGAGCGATTAAAAAGCCAAGTCACATTTATTCACCTTCTTTGTATCACTGAGCCCCCTTTTGTTTGGTATCTTTTGTGAGGTGATGAATTATATCCCTTTAGAGAACACTTGGAAGATATATGTCCAACTTGATTTGCATACCTAACATTTTGATTATAGTTTTTGCGGGGTGAGCATGAACAAAATTGCTTTGACTCATAAACCTCCTTGAGGTATTGAACATCGGTCTTTGTCCATACTTTCTACATTCAATAATTCTATGGCCAAAATCCTTACAATAAAAACAATAACCTAGAAATTACTTGCATGCACAGTGTGAGTTGTCTCTTCCATGCTTGCATATTTGCTAGTTTGAATCATTCCTCCTTGGATGACAATATGTAGCAATGTGTCCCGGCTTTATGCTTGAGACATAACGGGTGGCATTCTTCATAGGAGCGAGAATCTCCTTTGATTGCTTCCAAATTTGATATAATGTCCAAGGGAATATATGATCCTTTCTCTTTGTTGTATTATTTGTTACAATCTTTGTTATTAGAGGGTTCGTATTTGATGTGTGTCTTTCTCATTACATGTTTCTTCCTTTGTAGGAATTATTTGAGTTGCTTCATCAGCCTTCTTTGCTTTCCTAGTGTATTTTTGTTTTCCTTTTCTTTGCCTTTACTTGATTCTCCTTCATAGCCTATCAGTTTTAAGTAGAGGAGATATTTGAGCATGGAATTCATTCAACTTACCGAACATCATTTTGAGAAGGTATATAAAGAAACTTTTTGTTGGTACTTTCCAATTTCCTTCTCCGGACAAAGGAATTTCTTCTTCCGACTTCTCTTGTTCTCGAGTTTTATCTTTGATTTGTGAAGTAACATCTCTTCTATCTTCTTGGCTTCTTGACTTTACCTTCGGTACATGAGGACTTAAGATTTTCTTCTTTCACACATTTGAGAGAATCTCTTTTGTTTTACGCATTTTTAATTTAAGTCACAACTAGTCTCCTCAGGAGCACTTCTTAGCTCCCCTCAAGATGTATTACCCTTCTTCTTCTTCTTCTGGCAAAGGTCCTTGAATGTTCTGGCCATCGGTAAAAATTCATAGGTTCCCTCTTCTCCACGAGGGTTCATACGAGTCTTTGGTCTGCCTTGTTGTCTTGCTTGATCATAGAAGGATTTATTCTCTTGAATTTCTTTCCTTACGCAATTCTTTGATGTGTCTTTCTATAAAGTTCTTGAGCTTGATTTCTTACTTTCTTGTGAGGACATTTAACGGCATCTTGTCGACTCTTCACAGTTAAAGCATTTAATAGGAATTTTACCTTTGTATCTACCTAAGCCTCTATCCAATTTCTAGACAAATTTAGCCTCTTCTTCATCGAGCGAGAGCATATGTCTTCATTTTCTTCTTTCTTCTTTTTGTTTTGAATCTTGCCTCCCTTGTACTTGGCTTCTTGTGGAGCCTCATCTCATATCTTTGTAAAATTTCTAGCTAGGCAGTTCATGGTGAGTCTCCCAATCAAGTTTGTTTCTTCTATTGCGAACACCTTGGGATTGAATGCGGATGGAAGAGATCTGATCTTTGTACAATTATACCTTCTGGTATTGTTTCTCCAAGAGCTTTTATCATAACAATTTCTGCAACTTTTAGAAGAGCGCAACATCTTCATCATCATTCATTTTTAAATTTTCAAGGCGGAAGCTCTTATATACTTGAATTTTGTGATTAACCTTTTTTATTTCCCTCATGGATATTCTACTGAAGTGTCCCACATATCTTTAGCGAGTCTTACTATGCATTATTTTTTGATAAACTCGACTTCACATAGTCCATTTAAGATTGCATTCATTGATTTTAAAACTATTTCTAAAGAATTTCTTTAGCTTCTTTCTCTGTGTCCGATTGACTTTGTGACATATCCAATTTCTGACATCCCAAGCTTCTAATCCTAAAGACAATAGATAAGCTTTCATTCTTATTTCCAAAAGGCATAATTTTGTAAAGAAGGCTTTATTGGTTGAGAGCTTCCTTCTTGACTTGCCATATTGAGGGCCTAGGATCTCCTTTCGGTTGTTGAAGCCGATATCACGAACTTGGCTACGATACCAATTGTTGAACTTTAATTAAGCGAGAGTGGGGGGGGGGGGTGAATGGAGTTTAATGCATTCACGATCTTTTAAAACTTTTCATTAAGCTATTTACACCTTCATTTCATATCCATTTAATGTGCAAGTAATCTTAGAATGTAAGCAACAAGTATTAGTTTAATATAGCATTAGACTTAATATAAGAGTTGCGGGGTATTAGCCGAGATGATACATATTAGATTCAATACATAACTATCATGCACGAGACACCGGATAGTGGAAACCCACTTAACGGGAGAAAACCACATCTTATTATTGTTGTGATGCAAAAGGCAAGCTCCTACTCCCTCTCCCCCTTTTGTTTTCTGTGACACCAACCTACGGGGCTCAACCTCAATTACGCAAGCTACAACTTGCGAGGAGGCACAAATCACCCAATTTCCTGACTGCAACCTACGGGAAGCACTAGCCTTTGTCGAGATATAGCGAAAGCTAATGCAGGCGAATGTTTGAAGGTTACTCCGGATATCGGCTGCAATTGCATGTTGGATCTTCTTCTCTTAATCTTATCTGTTTTATTCTTCTATATTCTGCATTCTCTATATCTTCTTTCTCTCTCTCTCTCTCTCTCTCTCTCTCTCTCTCTCTCTCTTTCTCTCTCTCTCTCTCTTCTAACTCCCATTTTTCATACCAAAATGATATTACTTATAGAATTTCTTGATGACTGTTTGTTTTCCTCTAGGAATTCGAAATGAATGGTCATACCCCTTGGTCTTCTGCCTCCTCATTTCTTTATCCAACTCAATTTAAAAATCATAATAATATGTACACAATTTCATGCTACAGTGGGATTTTGTCTTTTCTTTAGGATACTTTCCTTTTCATCACAAACAATAAAAAATAATTACATCATTTACATTCACATTCTAAATTACATATTTCAATATCACTCAGCTCCTCTTCTGAACTTTGGCTTACTGGATTTTGTCTTTTTCTACTACTGTTAAGAAACTTTTCTGCATCATCTTTGTTTACTGTCATCTGTACATTTCACCTGTTCCCTGCTCTTCTGAATCCCTGTATTTTTCTTGTTCATTCCAGTTATATAACTGTTGTATGTACATCTATCTTTTAGTCAAACTTAAATATAACTCTACGTTTTTATAAACCCTTTCTAATCACACGGATATATCAGCGCTCCCAATATTTACCATATGCCATCAACTGTATAATATTTGGTTTCATTTTACAGGAAATGCTTTGCCTTATTAACAAAACAAATATCTGCTCCCACTTTTTAATTGCATTCAAAGTTTCGTGTCCAACTATTTTCTTGTTGGAATGTAATTTCCAACTACCACCAAGTCGCAGGTGGTTGCATTGTCGCTCAATGCAGAGGTTTAAAAAGCGCACAGGTTGGCAGAGATCAGCAGAGTGTGGGGGGTCAAACAGCGCGGAGGTTAACGGGATGTGTACCCCCCGTAGTTGACCAATTGATCGGGCATTGACCGAAAATCAACGGCCAATATTTACTACGGGGCCTCACCCCAGCTGCTGCATACGGAAATATAGCAACCCCCATAACCTTAATATATATCAATGTAAATAACCCGGTGTCGAGAATATATATATATATATATATATATATATATATATATATATATATATATATATATACGATCAACCTTATCATATAACCCTCGGTGATAAATATTTAAATTATATTGTATTTAATCCATTACACAGGTTAATATGTCTCAGTCATTATACATAAGTTCTTTTATACTCCGTCGGGCCTTATACTAAATTAATAACCCAACTTCATTACGTATATTTCTGCTGGGCCCACAATGCCATCAACCGCCAATCGAATGCACACAACATACATGACTTATCGTCCACGCACCTTTATTAAACCTCGTGAAAGTCCTTTGATCGCCCATCGTTGGATAGCCTTTGCCCAGATCAGCAGATATTATTCATTTCGTTGGGCATCTTCCGACGATCGTTAATGCGCGAAATTTCATTTTAATCAAAACCGCTTGGGACACGCATCGATTCCTGTATGGAATCCCTCCACACTTCAGGAATACCACTTAACGTTGAAAGGCAGTGCAGAATTGGGGAAATCCACTCTCCAAAACCACTCGCGAGTTCCACAGTGTTTCACCAAAGTTAATGCGAGTTACGTTCTCCCTCGCATTCGTTGACTCTGGGTTCCGATCCTTTATGATTTCAATTATATATATATTCTTTGATAAGACTATGGTTCCGCCTCCAATATATATATATATATATATATATATATTCTTTATGGTAACGCAGAGTTTCGCTCTTTTATAGGCTCTGTTGTATGTTTCTTATATGTGTACTTTGTCATGAAATCTCATTCACCTCTCGTCAATTCTTAGAAGGCGATCAAAACCCTTATTTCAAATTACTGGCAGTGCTTGCGCTGACCTCAATACGACCAAGGAACATACAGTTTGGACAATCATTGACAATTTATCCCAAAATGACAAGGTACATATCTACACATTATCATACCCTTTCCTTTTTGAATACACAGGCAGACTCGTAGCTTGATTTACATAGTCTAGCTTCTACAAGAACTTAAGGGAGATTCACGCAGGAGTATCACCAGTAAATACTAGTATTCTCCATCCCGATTTATCCAACTAACAAACAACCATATTTTCCGTTCGATGGCTATTATCCTCCTATTTTGTTGCTGAAGAGGTTCTCTACCTCTCTCCAGCTCTCGGGCTCTCCCTCTCCAGTCCTCTTCAACTGCTACCTCTATGTCTCTTTTTCCTTATGGATATTTCCTTTGTCATCTCCCTTTCCATCAATGACAACCTTTCCAACACTTACTTGGCTGGTAAGTAAATGGGATGTGCAGGACTAGTGTTTTGTGATCGGAGGTCACCAGATCGAGATTGAGCTGGAAGACATCTGTTTTTTGAATGGTTTTTCTAGGAGAGGCGTACCATTATCTCTATTTGGGGCTAGGCCAAGTGGCCAGTCAGTCGCCAGCCTACAATTAGAGTTTTGCAACGATGAGGCCAATCCCTGAGACAAATGGATTGACATAAAAAATATGATCTATCCAGAGCTGAAAGTGATCAATTTTACCATTGTAAAGTTGCGTGGAGGTGCAACTTTGCATTTAGCCACTGGTTCTCAGATGCAAATAGTAGTAGATTGCTTTAGAGGCACCATATACAACTGGTGTGAGGCAGTGTTGGAAAATGTGAAAGGCAAACTTACCAGAGAAAATAATGGGAAGCTAAAAAAATTTAGATATGGGTCCATTGTAGTCACCTTTTCTCTAGAGAGGATCCCCATGTTAGCCCCACAGCACATTCTTGTAGATGGTAGTCGGCCTCGAGAGCCTAGAATGGTTCGTTAGGTTGCTTTGATGGCTTGCCACAGTGAGTGTGGAGAGATTGTGAGATTTCCATCTACATATTTTCGTTGGCTATAATGCCAAATTTTTGCTATAGAGGATTTTTCTTATGCTGGCATGGAATTTCGTGGCGACCGGGAGATACCCTTCCTCTAGGGGCTTAGTTGGATGAATCAGGTAAAAAATATTTTTTGACATGTTCTAATTTATAATTTTTATTTTGTTTTTTAATCATCCAAAACTGATAACAAAAATTTTCAAATGCAGATGTGGGTCCAAATCGACCAACCATTCTCCGCCCCTTTCACCAGAGGCAAAGGGATGTAGCAGCAACACCACCACCCCCACAGGATCAGACTACAGAGATCTTGACTAACTTAGAGCACCATCTGGAGTGGCTTACTATAGATATTCCTAAGAATACTATAGATGATATCCCACTCTGACTATAGAGATATTTCATAGGTGTTCCTGCCATGGAAAATTTTAGGGGCTAATATTCATAGGTGGGCTAATTTTCCACGGTTTTTTAAAAAAAAAGATTCGCCAATTTACATTTTTTTATAAAAATGATTCACCCAAATTTTACAGTATAAGATTATTTTACTTTAAAAATCACCAACATTATATAGAAAATATATATAATATCATTATAAATTTGAATAATTTTACAAATAAATCAATAAACATTTTATAGTTTTCATATTAAGGACTAGTGAGATTCGCCAATTTTTTAAACTTCAAAATAATTTTCCATCCTTAAAATTTTCCCTAGTTCCTAGTCCATTCAAGAGGTTTTTGACAAGGGTGGCATGATCAGTGGTGTATTATCATGATCATCACCACGGATAGTGGCTGATGGAATTTGTAGACTCATTTTTATATCACTTTTTTCTGATCATAAGGCGTTTTGAGCCTATGATCGAAGACGATATATTATTTTTTGAACACTACATTTATACTACGATGTACTATTATTTTTAGTTTACCTATTCAATCATGTTATGGAATGTTGATTTGTTACTTTTTTATCGCAAATGTCTATTTATAACATTAGAAGCAATTGCATCTGCTAATGTATTTAAATTTCTTGAAATGTGTTGATATTCAATATAATCTAACTCTCGTTCCAAGAGACGAACCCTTAAAAATAATCTTAATAATACTGGATTTCAAATGGCATATACTCAATTTAACTGTAATACAATGACTTCAGAATCTAAATTAACGATCAAACTCCGAATTCCAAATGAAATGAATTCTGATAATAATTCAATAACTACACTATATTCGAAAATATTGTTCATCGTTTGACTGAGACTTACCCCATGCATTAATACTAACTCGTCAGTGGGTGAGTAAATAACCTAAGCTACGAAAGAGATATTCCATGTACTATGACAAGCGCCATTAGCAAAAAAAATATATGTTTGAAAGGATGTCGACATCTGCGATATCAAAAGTATCCAGATAAGCAGGAATAATAGTAAGAGCACACTTACGCTAGGCACACGTTTCTAATCTATAGCACACCAACTAAAAAATAACTAATATACAGAGAAGATCTCTGCATGAATTCAAGCATAATATCTCTTCAGATAAAGTCCATTTCTGGGTTTACCCAAAGAGACCTCATCAAAATCAATCAATTCATAGGCTCCTTTTGCAAGCTGTTGCTTGACAATGTAAGGACCATGCCACATGGGTTCAAATTTCCTAGCCCATAGTTTATCGTTGGCTTGATCACAAATAAAAACTAGGTCTCCTTCTGAAAAATTGCAAGGAGTAACACTTCTATCATACTGGGCTTTCATTCTTTTCACATGAGCCTTGGTAGCTAATGCAGCGGTGCGTTGATTCTCATCTAATTGAGACAAGTATAAAAAATGTTTCTCCTCTTCAGAAATGTATGGTAATAACTCTATGGCTATTTCGAGTGACGGTGTCTCGCATTCAATGGGTAATACCACTTCTAAACTGTAAACCAGTTGAAAAGAGGTAAAATCTGTCGATGTTTTTGCTGAGGTTCGATATGCTCAAAGTGCTAAAAAAAGCATGGTGTGCCAATTCGACTTATGAATTCCAATGATTCATTTCATCATGGTGACTAAAACCTTATTAATTGCTTCAACTAAGCCATTGGCCTACGGATAATATGGTGTGGAACTATCGTGGCATAGGCCAAGTTGGTCTGTTAACTCAGTCATCATGATATTTCGAAAATGGCTCCTGTGATCAGTAATTATTGCTTGGGGTACACTGAAATGAGAAATCACATGATTGAATACGAAAGTAGCTACATTTTTTCCATCTTTTGCAAATGTAGGCATCGCCTTGGCCCATTTGATAAAATAATCTACTGCTAGAATAATGTACCCATGCCCCTCAGCCGAGTGAGGGTTACATGCAATGAAATCGAAACCCCATTTTGCAAAAGGACCGAGATTAATTATGGGGTGAAGAGGACCAGGTGGTACACAGATTTTTCAATCGAATATTTAACAGTTATGACATTTTCAGACTGCGTAAATACAATCTTTAAATATATATGGCCAGAAATAATCTGCGCGCAATATCTTTTGGGTTGTGGCATACCCAGACATATGACCACCACATGCTCCGGCGTGACAATCATTTAAATCCTTTTCATCTTCGTCATGAGTTAGACAATGTCAAAAAACTGAATCTGCACCATGACGGTAAAGTGTGTCACCAACAATGTGATATTGTTGAGACTGAAAATGAAATTTTTGTCATTGTGATCGTGAAAGCTCAGGCCAAAAATATTGGGTTTGAAGATGCACAATAATATCTCCATACCATGGATCAATGGTACTAATAAGAAACAAGGATTCATCCACGATTGGTTGTTTCGCCACAGTTTCTGTATTAGTACGTGGGAAATCACACATAATTTCAGCAAATATCAGTTATTTCTGGGATTTGGATTTTTAAAACTCTAAATCAAACTCTTGCACGATAAAAATTCATTTAGATTATTTTCCCCTTAGCAATTGTTTGGTCAAGATGTACATCATAGTGTTGCAATCATAGATCACTGTCGTTTTGCGTAAAAGTATGTAGTGATGAAAACATTGGATAGCTTGAACAGCTACCAAGGGCAATTTCTCCACATGCGAGTATTTGATCTCAGTCGAATGGAAATTTCGACTAAGATAGTAAATCACATGTTCAGTATGGAATTCATCTTCCTAAACTAAAACCATCTGTATCATGGAATTAGAAGCAGTGAGGTACAAGAAGTAATCTTGGTTGTAGTTGGGAGGATGCAATAACGGTGCATGGGTCAACGCATTTTTCAAAGCATCAAAAGATCGATTAGCGACCTTGTCCCAAAAGAATGGAATGTTTTGTTTCAACAACCTAGTGAAACCTTTGATTAACTTGGAATAGTTAGGAATGAATGGATGTAAAAAGTTTTCTTTCGCTTGCAAACTTTGGAGTTGGCGAAGAGTAGAAGGAGGAGGTAAATTGATGATTTCCTAAACCTTTGATGGGTCAACACGAATGCTTGCCTTTGAGACAATAAATCCCAATAATCGCCCAGATTCTACGCAGAAAACACATTTTTGAGGATTAAAATGAATCTTATAGTGCCTACATCACATAAATATGGCTCGTAAATGAGTAATATGATCTCCTATGCATGAAGAATGAGCAAGAAAATCATTGAGGCAGGGTTTCACAATATGCTTAATGTCGTGAAATTCATAAGACATGGCCCTCTGAAAAGTGGCGCCAAAGTTATTAAGGCCAAAAGATAATTTGCAATAAGCAAAAGTTCCCCATGGACAAATGAAAGGTGTTTTAGTTTGATCTGCAGGGAGTATGCTTATTTGTTTGTATCCGGAAAATCCATCCATGAAGGAGAAAATTTCACTTCCAGAATAATCGTCGATAATTTGATCGATGTAAGGGGTTGGATAATTATCTTTAGGAAAAGCTTGATTTATATCCCTATAGTCGATACATACTCTTATTGTTCCTTGTTTTTTATTGAATGGAACAATATTAGATACCCAGTCCGTTAACGGGATTGGATAAATAAAGCCTACATGAAGTAATTTTTCAACTTCTACTTTGATAGCAGCAACTTTTCTTAGATGAATCTGACATAATTTCTGTCTCATTGGTTTGGCATCTGGGTATGTCTTAATTTCTTGTACAACAATTGACAGATCAATTCCTGGCATTTCTTCAGATGACCCGACAAAGATTTGACGAAATTCCTGAAACAGGGCCTTATATGCTTGAATTTCTTCAGGCGTTCAAGAAGCACCTATGTGAATGTTTTCAATAATTCCAGGTTTTACTGAAATGTCAAGAGCAGCCGTCATAGAAATATTTTCTAAATTCAATTCAGAATCGGCATGTGAAAGAGGATTCTAAGGTTCTTTGATGTAATCAGTGGTAAAAATAGAGGAAAAACCATTTTCAAAATTATTGAGGTTAGGTAAAAATGAAGACCTAAGGTGTAGATCTTCCCATGGTAATTCATCCACCGACAAAATTTCACGAATATGCTCATCAGTATGGAAAAATTTTTGGGCAGGATCCAGAATTGGTGTCCAAGCTAAACTCGATATTGAAAATGACTGTTGATTGATCACATTCACTGGATTAGATTCGTTTGAAGGGGTATCAGAAAATGACTGTACTTGCTGATATGCTAGCTCAAAAGGACTCAAAGGCATCGGGCCCTCAAAAGAATCCAATTCTGATTTTGAAGGTACTATCCAAGGATCATCAAAGGAAATAGTACTTGATGTTATCATATTGATATTAGCAATAGGAATTTGTACGTTAGGAGGAGGAAGGGAAAAATTTCTGAGTAAAGTTGAATCTTTAATCAAACCTACTCTGACATCCTTATAAGGGATAGTCGATTTTCCGATATGTTGGATACTATCAGTAGAAGCTAGGTCAGATGACTAATATGAGAGCTGATCTATCTTAATGATCTTTCCTTTATGAGGAAACATGATGAGACGAAAGATCGATGATAAAATAGCAGTCATAGCGTAATACCAACTATGACCCAGGAGAAGGTTATAATCCAGGGGGGCATCAACCACTTCCACATCTAGATTAATCGTTTCACCTTCGACCTCTATTGGTAGATCTTGTAAAATACCATATGGCTGAAAACCTCTTCCATCAAACACTTTGAGAATAGTTGGTGATTGGTTGATTGTTGGAGAACCAAGTGATTTCCAAAATTTTATTGACATTGTACACGTATAAGCCCCTTCATTAACAACAGCATGAAAGATACGCTTATTATTGACTATTACCAGAATTTGAAAATCCATTTGATGAGGTAGGCGTGGTGTAAAATTTTATAAATCGAAGATCATGAGGTTCGAATCCTGGAGATCTACAGCTCCTAAGGCTGACAAAAATAATTTTCTTTGGGATGGGCATGATTGCGATAATTCCAAAGCCGATATTGCTGAAGGGGAAATTGCCAAATATTCAACAATATTATAATTCTGAGCAAATCTCTCATGTGGATTGAAATATGATTTACGAATTAAACCTTTTGCAAGTGGTTTAATCAGTAAATCATGATTTTGTTTCTCTATTTGTAATGGATCAGAAACTCAAGGAGATGTAGTTGATGAAAAATTGGATGTTTCTACTTCTTTACAAGTATTTTTACTACCATAATCTTGCGATAACATCGCAACCATTAAAATATCCTCAACCATATTGGAGGAAGATCCAACCATGTTACTATCTTGAGTGGGAAAAGGATCCCTCAAGACAACAGGTATAGGCGAACCCTTAACGAATTTTGATGCCTTGGCTCTATGTAGGGACTCTTTTGTAAAATGATCCTGGTCATAGATGAGACAAGGATATCGAGGTTTGTGTTTTTCATCAGTTGGTTCGGTTGTATCAGTTTTTTCTTTTGAATATTTATTCCTTTTATTCTTACCTTTCTTCTTACTACCATTTTTAGATTTGGTTGTAGATGTCTCTACAACATGGATATCAGCAAAAATTTCTAGGGAAGAATCTCCTTTGGGTGAATCGAGTAAAGTGATAATAGGAGAAGTAGTCTTGGAAGACTTCTTCTCACTCTTACGAGTACTAACAGAACCAATTACACCATTAGTGGCATGAGAGCTAGAAGGAGTTGCAGTTAACTAACTAGGTCTTGGTAAATATGGGATTTTATCGTACAAAGTACCTGACTGAGTATAAACAAGGTCAAGGTACTGAGCCTAAGAAATAACTTTCTCTTCCGTAACAATGCCTCCTTTGGCCACATCTTCAGTAATTTTGGGAAATAACAATTTAATAAACCATTCAGCCAAAATTTGATCTGGAATAAAAACTTTCACTAAACGCCTTCTACGTCTCCATTCATGAATGTGATCAGATATGTACATGGACGTAGAATGCTATAATGAAGTCAGTAATTCTATGTCATTGTCGTATCTGACGTAGATGGTTAAGAAAGTTGTTGCTAATGCATTAAAATTATTAAAAGAGCTGCGTGGTGACTCAATGTACCATTTGGCAGCTGGATCAATGAAAGTTCTCTGAAAAAGAGGTAATCGAACTAAATCATCGACTAGTGAATTATATGCACACCAGAGGTGATAAGTCATAATGTGATTAGACAGGTCCTCTCCTGACTTTCCTTCAAATTTTGGAATATCACTGGGCAACTTGTTAGGCATCAACGACCATTATGGAAGATAAAAAATAGGATCGTTTGTAAGGCGCGACAGATCCGGTAAATCTAAAGTTGCTATGAATGGTAACCAATGCCTAGGGTCTTGATAAACTTGAGTGATCAAACCAGTGCTAGGAAGAGGATAGCCAGGATATCCTAGAATCATATGTGCATTTGGAGTTGTATAATCTCCTGGGTAACCAGGATTAACCAGACTATATTGGGGTTGTTGAGGTATTTGATAAGTATACCAAGGGTATGACTAATACTGATATGCTGGATTTTGTGTAGCTTGACCAATTTAATACTATCCCTAGTAGGTTGATAAGTAAACTAAGGTTGACTAGAAACAATCGTACTTGTACCAGCTTGTCCAGTAGGCATCTGCGTTGTAGTCTGACTTGTAGGTCCTGAATATGGTATAGAGGTTTGAGGAATTTGCACTGATGTAGGGATAGAAGAAACCAGAGCTGCAGAGACTCTAGAAACAGGTGTTGTAGGTTGAATAGAGGTTACAGTAGTTACAACAGTTTGGAGTGGAGTCTGAGGTGTATTGGGCCGAGGCTGCTGAATAAAACAAGGTGCAGGGATTTGAACAGTAGGCTGAACAGGTTGCTGGGTTGGACCAGAAACTAAAGGTTGTCCAGGTTGATTAGGTAACTGCACATTAGGTTGCATCGTCTGTTGAAATTGCGATGGATTCCACACCATGTTCATTCTGGGGTATTGACCCGTAGAAGGTTTTACATATGAAGGACCATAGCTTGATTGAATGTAGGGTTGATAATTAAGTGGTAAATTTCTAGATCCTTGTAAAAATCATTGACTGGAAGGTCGTTGGAAACCTTGAGTTGGGTACTAACCTTGAGGTTGATAACCCTGAGGCATGTACTGAATCTGGAGTCGATAAGGACCCTAAGGAATATACTGAGTCTAGGGTTGACCTTGGGGTATGTATTGTCATTGAGGTTGATAACCTTGAGGTATGTACTATCCTTGAGGTTGTTCTCCAGGTAAATAATACTATCCTATAGTTTGTCCTAGTAGAAAATTACCTTAAGGCTACCCTCCAGGCGGTAACTGACTACCTTGAGGTTGCACCCCAGGAAATAACTGACTACCCTGAGGTTGCCCCCTAGGCGATAACTAACTACCTTGAGGTTGAGGATTTGGAATATTAAAAGACATCATAAAAATGTGCTCTTTGTTCGACGTTTCAGTTTTAGTTCGATTCATACCAGTTGATAGCACTTGTTCAGTTGGTCGAGGAGTTTCTCCTGAGAAATTACCAGAGAGTGACTGGTACCCCGAAGGAACAGAAGGACCACCGTATAAAAATGTTTCCGGTGATTGGGAAAACATATATGACTCAATTGACATGATTGATGAAGGACAATAACCCCTTGGTGTAGGATGAAAAGGAATTCGGGTTGGTGAAAAATAAAACCTGGGTTCTCTAAAAAATATGTCAATGACAAGTACCAGACATCACTTCTAAAAGGACTGTAGAATATAGATTCACGCTCCCTAAGATTCAAAGTTTGTTGGGTTTCGGGAAGAGTTACTTCTTCGTCTGGACTGACAAGTTCTTACATGGAAATGATGTCAGAAGGAAGATTTTCGGTAATAATATGTCTTAACCTAGGTGAACCAGGATCACTAGAAGTTGCAGTAACAAATCCTAAAGATGGTTCTAAAACATCAGGTTTAGTGTCAGGTTTAGAAATTTCAATTTCGTCAGTGAATTCACTGGAAAGGAGAAATACTACCAGTAACTTCGGAAACTGAAATCGACTCTTGAATATGCTCTCTTGTTTGTAACTGATAATCAATATGAACAATTATAGATGACTCTCCTACTTCTGTTGATCTAATTATACTATTAGTAGGTAATACTAAAGCTCACAACCCTTCAAGTTGGCTTGGTGTATATTCAGGGGGGTTCCCCTGAAGTCTGCGTGATTTTCTCGGTAATTCAGCCACGATTAAAATTTATTAATCACATGCAATCAAATGAAAATTTCAATGAAAACTCCTAGAGTCACTAAGGAAACAGACAAATGAATCACACACTTAATAATCTAGGAGATCAAACCACACGCAAATAGTAACTTCCCACACTAAAAACACTTGTTGGTGAAGAAATCCAACATTGTAGTATTTAATGCAAAAAAGGGTAGTTGGAACAGTGACCCCAACAACGTGCTTAATGAAACAAACTGGTGCAAGTTTCTCCACTTAAACCATCTCAAGTGAAGATAACCCTTCGGAGAGTCCAAGTGAGTCCAAGTTTCTCCACTTGGAATTGCTGGAAAGAGTTACCATCGAAGATCTGCAATCATAAACAAGCAAACATCAAATAGCACCTACATAGCATATATTCATAAATCATATCCATTATCGTGATCAAGGAATCCATAAAATAAACAATCAACTGATAGCTTACTGAGAAAAATGGATTTATTTGTATTAACTTAAATAAGGAAGAGCCTTAGAACCTTGTCCGCCTTGATGTTGAATAGGTCCTCTTGGATTCCATAGCAAGCGTTTCCTTTACTCATATCAGCCTTGCACTCTTCCAGTCGAGATACATACAAGTATGTAATCCTTCCACATGAAGTCTCAGCTAAAAGGGTCTATGTTTCAAGAGCACTTTGCCTCCAACAATACTAAAACTTCAATTCATTAATGGTAACCCCTTGAGGCTGCCCTATGCCTCTTTTTATAGTGGATAAGAGGAGGTTACAGCTCCATACAAGAAGGGATAGAGCCCTCCTTCAAAGGGATTAGTTCCTTACATCAAGGGGTTAGCTCCTTATTGGATGGGATGCATGAACATGAAAGGAGCAATCTTTTCACCATAGGAATGTTTCTATAAGCTTCCAAAAATGACTTAAACTTAGCTTCTAGATTTTACTTCCGCCTTTTTAAACTTTTACAGTGATTTGCACTTTTAATAAATAGACAATGTGTTTGGCTCTGCAGGATTTATAGCCAAAAAATGCGAGACCGCAGGAAAAACTAGAAGAAAGTGCAGTACCAAAGTTTTAATGTTTTTATGAGCTTTTCTCTTAGTTTCAAGGCTTGAATTTGGGAACTTTGATTTTTTACACTTTCAAGGGAGTACTAAAATGTCACGGTGACAAATTTCAATGTAACACTAAACCATACCTGACTTGACCTTTCCATTGTCGTTGGGCTTGTTGCTAGTTTTATGCACCAACCTCATGAAAATCACTGGAAAGCAGCTAAAATAATACTTCGATATATTCGAGGTATAGTTCAATTCAGGATTCATTACAGTGCATGAGCATCTCCATTGTTGATTGGTTTCACTGATTCTGATTGGGCTGGTGTTAAGGCCTTACAAATATGTGGCAACAACAAGGGAGATAACCACTCGGTTTGAACCTTAAGATAGCTCCTTTTCCATTTGGAATAGTGTCTCTGACTAGATATAATGGGACTAGTTTCCGAGATTTGGGGTTTTTTGTTTGATTGTTGGGTTTCTCTCAAAATATTTTGCATGAAGAATTACTAAAAACTAAAACAAATTTATTCTAAAATGCAAAACTTTAAATTTAAGCATAATTTAATCTAACCAGGGATAATACTAGTTTGATGGGATCTAAAACGATATCTATTCAATCTGCGATGATGAAGATCATCACATATTTAATAGAATTATTACTTTGTAAGATGATTCTCTTGAAAAAATAGTTAATGAAAAGAAAATGAGAAATATATCGCATATATCTGATGATCATATATAAAAAATATCAATTTCTACCTTTATATATTATAATCGCGCAACTAATATTTTAGATTAAAAATAAATAAATTTCAGATATAATTCATGAAAGCTGAATTCAACACTAATATTCAAAAACATATTTAGCATACATGATAATAGTACCATATGTGTACTACTTTGTTCATCTAACCAATGATAATAGGCCACATTCAACTCTTCTACCAATAATTCTTTCAAAGAATACAAAAGTGCATCAACATTGATCAACAAAATGATATATATAACTGAAAAAGCCATGTTCCATTACTTTATCAAGGCATTCACAAACTTACTTACAATTAAGAATTCTTTGCAAATGTTCTCAATAAAATTCTGGACCCTTCTCTAAATGCATGAGAAGGGTTTAAATACTAAAATAGCTACAAAATAAAGTTAAATTATTACAAAAATGTAGAGGAGGTTTCAAACAACCTTCCTCTAAAAACTTAACTTAAACAATAATCTAGGAACTTTGAACTACAATCCTAACTTTGCAAATCTTGCCTTTCTTTTTGAGTGTGATCACGAAGTTGACAAATATATAGAATTGCTTTAAGCTGAGCCAGATGTGATATCCGTGACCAAATACGTCCCTTGAAAATAGCATTTGAAATTACTGACTGAGATCCTTTTGCTAAATCTGTAAGAGACTGAAGAGTTTGATGTTGATGGTAAGGTTTGATCAGAAAATTCCAGTAATTTTCCTGATCAAACTTATCAACTTTTTTGATCAATTCCTCTTGTGTATCTACTCTCTATCTCCACTTTAATTCTACTTCCATTGTTCCTGAAAACACATCAGATGTGTTTTCTTTAAGAAGTTATGTTTTAAATATTTGATCACATATAGAATGAATAATCTCATTTGATTTATTGGATGTCTTGGTTGTTGCTTTCTCTGCTTGATTAATTTGTTCTCTCCATTTTGTGAATAACAATTCTTTGTGTAGCTTATCTATTTGTGGTAGATTAGCTTGTTTTCCTGAAATTTTCCACTGAATGCGCTCTTCAATTTTATTTTCAAGTCTTTCACATTCCAATTTCTGAATTGCTATTTGCTAAATAATTATCTTATTGGAATCACAATACGAATCAATCATGGAGGCTTGGTGACAAAAAAATTATTGTTCTTTCTTTAACATAGTATTTACATCAAGTGCTTCTTTGATGAATTGTTCTAACTGTGGTTGACTCCATAATTCAGCCATTTCTTTTTCCAGATGTGCTTGCCTTTCATTAAGCTCTGTGTGAAACTTCAATTTGAGGTTTTCAATATCTTCATGAAATTGAGTTGTGCTTATTTTGATCTGCTTAATGGACTTGGATTTCTCTTGATTTAGCAACTGTTCTAATTATTGTACATTGGCTTCCTTTTATTTCAACAATATTCTAACCTTAGTAGCTTTATCAACAATAGCGGTGGCATATGCCCCTGTAGATTGTGATAAGTTGGTTAGATGTTTAGTGGGATCATCTAAGGAATCCTTCCAAAGTACATCAACTAATTCATTTAATGGTTTTGGAGTTGTCTCATCAATCATTCTTCTTTTATTGCGTTTAACCACATATTTGTAGCTACGACTGTAGAAAATGTCTAATGACATAATATCTTCAATCTGTAGAACTATCTGATCTGTAGGGTAGGCCGGTATGATTTTTTTGTCACGCACTGCTAGAATTCTTTGTAACGGATTAATAGTTTCAGCTATTTTCTGTGAAGGTTCTGGGGTTTGAAAACTTGATGTTTGATCAATATTTGGATTTTCTTTTGAAGTCGTTATTTCTAGAGAAAATTCTTCCCATTCATTCACCAGGTATCTCACTTGAGAGGGCTTCGATTGATCCAACATGTTATGAGTATGTTGAACTATTTCCAAATTTGATTTTGTCCCATTGTTGTTTTTTTTCTTCAGCACTTCTAGCTCTTGAAAAGTTTGGTCAATTTCTAAATTTTCTTTCTTAGATTCAGATTCCTCAGATTGATCCAAATTAGAAGACTGCTGCTGTGATTGACCTGATTCATTTTCATATACCTCTTTCATTTCATCATCTATACTAACACTCAAAGTGTGTTTTTCATCTCCAATAGTAAACAGATTCAAAGGAGCCTTTTCTATTCTGTTGTTTCTATATGTTTGAAAAGTTTCAGCATCTTCTTGACTTAATTGACTAGAAACTTACTTGATAACATCAGAGAAATTTTCAATGCCTTGGAAGAAATCATCAAATTTATCTTCTTCCTTTAGAAAAGGCTTCATTTTTAGCTCTGTGATGTAATTTTTAATCACGTCATTGGGATCATATAATCCTCCTGGCATAAATGCCAATATCAACAACTGAATCTTAGGAACTTCTTTGTATGAATGGCCAATATTAGCCAGAGTAAAGGTGTCGCACTGTAGAGGGAAATTAGGAAAAATAGCCTTTTTACCATCTTTCAACTGCCTTGTGATACCGTTGACAAGCTGATATGCTATTTCTTTCACAAGTAATTTGTCTGGAACATAGTAAGGTAAAACATGGGGAGAAGAATAACTTCCAAATACTCTAATATATGTGAACCTTTCTTCTGCAAACCATCTTGCTACAGGAAGAATATCTACATTCGCTTCTTTAGAAACACTTGGAGCCTTTTTGTTGAAAATCATTTGATGCATTGGAAATATGACTCCGTAGTATATTTTATAGAAGTGTAAGTGGAACTCAAAATCCCAGAGTTCTCTATGGTAGATATGAATCGGGGTAGGGTTTTTGGTGGTCCATTTCCATGCCATGGTAGTAAAATTAGAAGTAAAACAAATGGATCCATGAAATAAGCAAACATATAAAATAGAGGTATTTCTCTAAGCGAAACACTTCTTTTATTCCTATATTCAGTGATATGGTTTTCTAGGCAATTGAATAGAATGTCTGCCCAATTAAGGATAGAGGAATTGAAGATTGTGTTAATTAATGGAACCCAATCTCTTGAAAATCTAGTACTATCAGGTTTGGCAAATATTCTACATAACCTACCAGCGGCATAACAATAAGGATTGAGAATTTGTACAATTGGGTATGTACCAGACTTGTCTTGTTTCAATTCCCCTTCATTTTCCTTCCATTCATGGATGATGTAATGTTCCAAATTTTTCTTCAATAAATTGGAACATTAAATTTTGTCTAAACTCATTTAGCAGATGAATAATTGGGTAAGGAGGCCCAAAGATAATAAAAACATAAATAAAATCCCTCTAGTATGAAAAGGGATCAGCCATGGAACCAGATTTCACACCCTCATGTGTGAAAGGAGATATTTACAAAGAGGTTTGACGAAGTCAACCAGCATAGGGTATGAGTTGGAAAGCACTACATCACAACGTAGGAGGGAAGCTTCTAGAGGAAGGGAAGCTTCTAGAGGAAGGGAAAACCTAATTAAAAGTAGGGCCCATGAGGAGTCTCCAATTGCTATATAAATGGAGGGGAGGAGAGCTATTTCAATTCATGCATATGTTTATGATATTGAGTTGGTCATTTTGACTTCTTGAGCACGCTGGTTGTTCAACTAGTCTGCAACATTGTTTAGTGCACCGAGTGTCTCCGTTTGGAGATCTCACCCTCAACCCCGGGGAACTTCGAGTGCCTGCTCGGGTGAGGTTTTCCCATCATTATTTTGGCTCGAGACTGAAGCATCATCCTCTAGGACAACGTTATTGCTGCAGCAGCATAATACTGTCACGTTGTAGGGTGTTGTCGTGGAGACTCCACAACACCTCTTCCATTGCTTTTTTTTCAGAGGGGGAGTCTTTCTTGCCTTTGGAGGATTAGTTTGGAAGCTTGAGAGCCTATTTTCAGATCTTGGCATTAGGCCAACACATATTCTTGCCCCTACTACGCAATTTCCTCCAATAGATGCGTTATTTCCATAGTGCATTTGTTGCGGGGTTTTGCAGAATGATTGGAGGGTGGGATCCCAGGTGCAAGGATCAGCCTTCCACTTTGGATATCCATTGGAGGAGGTTTACTTCAGATATTTTCATATTATTCAACCTTCTCTATGTATTTCTAGTTCTAGAGTTGTCGTAGCTACCCAGCGACTCTGGCATTTTTGCCATTTTATATGTTTTAGCCAATCCTTTAGAGGATTGATGTATTACTGTTTCTAAGGGTTAGAGCTTCGCTCCCCTATTGTATTTTAGCCATATATTGTCACATCCATATATTGACATCATTTTAGAGAAATATTCTATCAAATACTGCGTCCTCATATCCTGGGATTATGCAGAAATAGTAGTGTTCTTTCATATTCATGTACATGTATTATTGAGGCTTGTATTGCTTTTCTTGAGAGGTTGTTTTCTCAAGACTTGTACACTCTTTTGCTGCTATACATTATTCTTAGCTATATGTTCATCTTCTTGTCCCACAAATCATTGTAAAATGTTGTATCTTCATGCTATGCTCATATATGCATTTGCATATTGCTGCAAGTTACTTTTGAGTGAGATTCTTCAAGCAGTTCTATAGACAGAGTCTGGAAAGGGCCAGGTAGCCATTGGATCTCGTCCTCTTTTTAGAGGCGAAATATCTAGTAAATGCCCTCCTAGTCTATCTCTAGTTGGAGTTGCCGTGTTTTAGAGATATCCTTGAAAAGGGATATTACAGTGGTATCAGAGCATAGTTCTGGCTCAGCCTATGGAGCTACTTATCTATGACACCAGAAGAGAAACTGTGGGGACATTTTTCTATGAACAAAGAGGGTAGGCAGAATCTTACCCACTAAAGGCTGTAGAGGTGAAAAATATGGGGATCTCACAACAGTGTGACCAGCATTCACCAACCTTCAGTAGGCCAACTAGGATCACAATGCCTACATTCTTACATCCAGTACCGAGTGAGAAAGGGAGGCAACATGATCATATACCCTTTCGAGACTATTTCCGTAAATGGCAGTCCATGGGGGAGGACTTCAGAGCAGCTTTGCCTTTCAAATATTATTTTCATCTCAGGCAGGATGAAAGTGAATGGAGCAATGGGGGATCTAGCATGCAGAGTTCAAAGTTGCAGCATACCAGTGGGAGGTCACCTTTTCCCATGTACGAAGGATCCACGGATCCCTATGAGTCTACGTCGAAGAAGATCATAACATTGAAAAATATGAGTTTATTCTCATCTTTTTTCAGATCCATAGAAGATGCATCCACCTTTGAGGAGGTCAAGAAGATTGAAGAAAAAGAAGAGGAAGTACCATGCACTTCCTATTCTCATCAAGAAGAAGATATTGAGCATGGAAGATATTTGGATCATCAGATTCTCAGTGATTATCTTTTTGAGTATAGATCTCAACCTAGAGCCTTCATGGAGACTCTAGATTTTCCTCATTTCATCCAGTTGAAGGAAGAGAAGAGGCCATGCAGCAGCAAATAAATCAAAGGAAATAGATTTTTGTTGTCTACCTCTGATGGGTCATCTAATGCAAGAACTTGGGTGAGAAAGTTGGAGACATTTTTCCTACTACATCCTGTAGCAGGTAAAGAATCTGTTGAAATCTCAGCACTTCATTTAGAGGGTGAAGCCTATGATTGGTGGTGCAGCCACTTGAGCCATGCAAGGGTGAAGAATTTTGCAGACTTCACTCAAATTTTGATCCAAACCTGTGATGGGGAAGGAACAAAGAAAGAAGAGATCACATCACCTCTTGAGGAGGCTTGTGATAACACTGTCCCACTCATGGAGGAGCAGCCACATGCATCAATAGTTGGGGTAGCCAACACTTTTGAGGAAGGGAATCTTGTAGCCCTGCAAGAAGTTCCAAATGCACATCAAGGTATGAAAAGATTTCCACATTCCATTGTTGCAGTAAATTCTTTTGATCAATGTGGAGATTTACTTTTGCATGACCAAGAGTCAAATCTCATTGCTACTATAGAGCAGCTTGGTTGCACTGTGTTGTGCAACATGGAAACACTCAAGAAGGAATCAAACCATCATTATCATGAGCCATTTTTGGATTGTACATCACATTGGAGGTTGGGGTTTGAAGCCTTGAAGATTGATGGTAGACATCTTGGAGTAAGAAACCTTTTCTCCCTTCAAGATGACACTTTCTCAATGAGCTCTTCTCAGCTCAAAGAGGAACTTCTACTTTCAGATCCAAGACCTCATTGGTTTTGGAAGACTATGGATGAAAGGGAGGTCTCGAGGAGATATCTCATTGGATATGCACTTCGACACACCATGGAATGCAATGCTTTTCTTCCATTCTCACAAGAGCAGATAGAAGATGGAGGAAATCTTAGGATGGATAACATCTCTCATGCTTGTGTTGGACATCCCTTGAGCCATACACATCATGATGGGAGGTTTTTTCCTACCACCTATTTGATTCTTGATAGGGTCTCATTGATCCTTGAGAAGCTTACATTTCAAAATCCCATAAAGTGCAAAGACATGAATTTGATTTGGGAGGATGGTAGCCCTCATGGGAGGAGTACCAGGATGAGGAGAAGAAGGAGGCATCCATAGGTGATTGAGTGGATGTGGTTGATGAGCAAGGAACTAGGAGGCTACTTACAGATCTATGATACCGGGCAGTAGGAGGCTTGGCTGTGCTGGTTACTCTTGAAAGAGTTTGGCCATCACTTGGAAAACACTCTTCCTAAGAGTGGGAGGATGGGGAAAAGATGGCAGGATACTTGCATCATTGAGCAGCATAGAGAATGGATGCATGATGTTGATGTGTCTTCATCACATGAGTTGTATGATGGAAGTATGAGGAGGCAGCAAAATACTTTGTTGCTTTGCTTGGGAGAGCAAGGGTAGATTTTCTCTCACACTTTGTATGATGTTGCAGGAGGAGGGGATGGCACTATCTCCTTGGTCTTTGATGATGATTGGGAAGCACTTCCATCTTGGGAAGTATTCCACATTTTTTGCAGCATTATTGGAAGAATATTTGACAAGGAGCATGTCAAAGAACATAGTTGTGTATTGACAGGAGCTTATTTGCATAAGCTCACAACGTTGTCACCTTGGAGTAAAGACTTATGGATGAAGTGTGCCTAGCAGAGATATGGTGGATCCATAACCCATAGGTCCCAGGATCACTTCATAATCATTGCACTTGATGAAAAAAGAGGAGGTAATGATGATAGAGACATCTATGGCATATTCTTCTTGACTTGGGTTTTCAAGCATAAGGAGGATTATCTTTTTGCAGCACATGGTTCATTCTTCTTCATAGCATGCCAAAACACTATGAAGGACTCATGTATGGACCCATGTACCATGTTACTTCCAGTATATGGTGAGAATATTGTTTATACATTCATTTATTTGCACACTCTTACCATTCTTATGCAATGCATTGCTTCATAAGAGGGCAAGCTCATCAAATTGCTCCACGAATTGTATTGGGCCAATCTACATGATGGAGGCAACCATATTTTTTGTGGCCTTGGGAAATTTTTTTATCACAACATGTATGCTCAGTTGCTGACATGCATGATTAACCATGTAAAAATAAACATTTTTCCATGTACTTTTATCAAGCAACAACTTGCAAAACTGTGCTGCTGGGAAAGCTGTTGGTACCTTCTTGCATCACTTCTAACCTTCTAAATTTTCTTCCTTTTTCTGCTGATCATGTCTCCATTTTCTGATATAGATCAGATTTATATGGGAGACTTGATTATGAGGGAGACACATGAGCTGGATGTGTCGGTGAGTGGGAAGAATTCTCACAATTTCTGCACTACATGTTCTAATGGGAGCATGAGAGGAGATATGGCCACCACAACCAAATATTTTTTATCTTTTGAGGTGGGCCATAAGATTGATATTCATCCATTGTACAGCTATGGGAAAGTTCTTGATCATGTATTATTGTTGTTACATTCAGAAATTTACTCTCCTTTAGTAGATGTGATTAATCATGGACATTGCTTGGCATGTAATTTTTTGAAGTTGCAGTGGATGAGACTGCATTTTATCCTTGTGAGAAATTTTTTGCATCATGTATCATCATGTAAAACCTTCAGAAAACCTCTCATTAGGATGTTCCATGATGACCATTTCCTATTCTTCATGGATGGATTGTTTTGGGCTAGCTTGTTCTTCATTGTTGGAGGAGCCTTCTTTGGAGGATTATTCTTCACTTTGCCATTGGAGGGAAATAATTTTGCAGCCCAGGATTAGCATACACTCTACAATTTTCATGAGTGGAGAGAAGGACAGGATGGGTTAAGCTATGATTCTTTCCAAGTTCATATTTTCATCCCACCTTCATTACCAGAGCTTGAGGTGGAAGGAGATTTTCAAGAGTTGCCTTGTTGGGAGGTGGCTCATTTTGTTTGGATGATTGCTTGGGGATGGAGGATCCACATGAGGGAGATGTTCCTCATTATATTCTAGACTCCATGGCTTGAGTGGAGATTCTTCAGTTCTATCCTTGCAGTTTCTTGGGGACAAGCAACATTTGGGAGGGGAGGACTGTAATGTTCCAAAATTTTTCTTCAATAAATTGGAACATAAAATTTTGTCTAAACTAATTTAGGAGATGAATAATTGGGTAAGGAGGACCAAAGATAATAAAAACATAAATAAAATCCCTCTAGTATGAAAAGGGATCAGCCGTGGAACCAGATTTCACACCCTCATCTGTGAAAGGAGATATTTGCAAAGAGGTTTGACCAAGTCAACCAGCGTAGGGTGTGAGTTGGAAAGCACTACCTGACAACATAGGAGGGAAGCTTCTAGAGGAAGGGAGGCTTCTAGAGGAAGTGAAACCCTAATTAAAAGTATGGCCCATGAGGAGTCTCCAATTTCTATATAAATGGACGGGAGGAGAGCTATTTCCATTCATGCATATGTTTATGATATTGAGTTGTTCATTTCGACTTCTTGAGCACGCTGGTTGTTTAACTAGTCTACATCACTATTTAGTGCACTGAGTGTCTCTGTTCGGAGATATCACCCTCAGCCCAATTGGAATTAGAGTGCCTGATCCAGTGAGGTTGTCCCATAATTATTTTGGCTTGAGACCAAAGCATCATCCTCCAGGACAACGTTATTGCTGCAACAACATAATACTGTTTTGTAGGGTGTTGCCGTGGAGACTCGACAACACCTCTTCCATTGCTTGTTTTTCAGAGGGGGAGTCTTTCTTGCCTTTGGAGGATCATTTTGGAAGCTTGAGATCCTGTTTGCAGATCTTGGAATTAGGCCAACACATATTCTTTCCCCTACTGCGCTGTTTGCTCCAATAGCTGTGTTATTTCCACAGTGCATTTGCTATGGGGTTTTGCAGATTGATTGGAGGGTGGGATCTTAGGTGTAAGGATCATCCTTCCACTTTGGAGATCCATTGGAGGAGGTTTAATTCATATATTTTCATCTTATTCAACCTTATCTATGTATTTATAGTTCCAGAGTATCCATAGCTGCCCAGCTACTCTGGCATTTTTGCCATTTTGTATGTTTTAGCCAATCCTTTAGAGGGTTGATGTATTACTGTTTCTAAGGGTTAGAGCTTCGCTCTCCTATTTTATTTGAGCCATATATTACCATATCCATGTATTGACATCATTTTATATCAATATTCTATCATAGACTGCATCCTCATAGCCTAGGTTTATGCAAAAATAACAATTTTCTTTCGTATTCATGTACATGTATTATTGAGGCTTGTATTGCTTTTCTTGAGAGGTTGTTTCCTCAAGACTTGTACACTCTTTTGCTACTATACATTATTCTTAGCTATATGTTCATCTTCTTGTCCCACAGCTCATTGTAAAACACTGTCTCTTCATGGTATGCTCATATATGCGTTTTCATATTGCTGCAAGTCACTTTTGAGTGGGATTCTTCAAGCAGTTATATAGACAGAGTCTGGAAAGGGCCATGTAGCCTCCAGATCTCGTCCTCTTTTTAGAGGCGGAATATCTGGTAAATTCCCTCCTATTATATCTCTGGTTGGAGTTGTCGTGTTTTAGAGATATCCCCGAAACGAGATATTACAGATGACATTGCTAAGATCTGGATGGTTTTCTTTGAAAGTTTGCACATACTTATTATTGTATCCCTGCTACGGGGTTGGAAGATGATACATTGCTACTAAATCCTCTACTTTGAAAGAACCCATAAGCTCTCTTCTTGAATTCTTGAAAATTCTATCTTCAATGTTTAAGTGGTCAATTTCCCACTCAACCATGTCTGTGTAAGGAAGAATATTTGGTTTTGTTGCTATTCTGTGAATGTGCAAGCATGCAACATCGAAAAGGGTTGCATCAGAAGTCAATTTAGTGCCTGTAGCAGAAAATTGGTCTATCACCCTTGGTCCTTCATCTTCAAAGAGTTTGTACATTGCCTCCCATGACGAACTACCACAATCTTTGTTGCAGATAGTGTTTGAGATTAATGAATACATATCTACGTCTTTTGTGGAAGATGTTTGAGAAATTTCCTTTCCTCTTTTGCTCATTTTGAACTTCTTCAACCAAATAATTGATTTCCTGAGAGCAGATAAAATTTAGCATATAAGGAGTCTCATAAGAATAAATCAATCATTTATTTCTAATGCACTCAAAAAGACGTCAATCTATCAATCATCTTTCATAATTCCTAATTTAATACATCACATGGCCTCACAAGTAAGATCTATCAATTGTTTTAAAGCTGTTAAGACCTTAAATTTCAATTGAAAAGAAATAAGTTTTTTTCACACACTGAATTCATTTAATACACATTTCAAAATTATTTCTTATAATATTTTGTGATACTTAATATTTAAAGGTTTCGAAATGTGATATGCAGAAACCATAGATCGCAACTTTTATAAGATAAAGTTTTGGATAGATATTATAAGTTGCGCAGGATGCGAAATGAGAAAAACATAAAGTGGATGCAATTGCGAAAGGTTTTATATTATCTAGTTTACCTGTATGTCCGGTTTGCGAGTATCGTGACTTATATCATTTGCTTCTTATGGCATTGTTAATTAATTAAAATGTGATGCGAAAAAGGAAGGATGAAAAGGTAATTTTGATATTTTACAAGGTTTTTTAATCATTTACTTTAGAAAGGCTATGAGCGCACTTAGTCAGTTCGCATATGTTATGTTTTACAATTATTTTTTGAAATAAAATATTTAAAGTGCGATGCGCTTTTTAAAGAAAAACAAAATTTTATTTTCTAAGTTTTTTTTTTATTTTTATTTCTAGGAGATAAAAAGAATTTCCTATTTTATTTTTAAAGGGTCCCTATTTATAAAAATAAATGGGGGGGGGGGGGGGGGGTTTGTATAGCACAACAATTGGTGATTCACTTGGATGAACCAAATGTCTCTGATAAAAGATTTGAAGATTCTGAACCTTCTTGAAAACAAAAATAGTTAAAGGAAGGAAATTTCAAATAAATAATATCTCTGCCAAACAATGAAAATTTCTTTTATTCACTATTCATGAGAATTCCTCTATAAAGATGTAAGTATGAAAATCTATATCAATCCTTAGTTTAAAAAGGATAAAGTAAATAACCTTTGTAGATCAGCTTTATATAAATTTACTCTTTTTATCACAGATAGAGCCTCTATTCTGATAGGAAATTTTAAGCTTTTGGCAGGGTTACCTTTTACCCAGCTATGATCCATATTTCCATTCAACATTTCTTATAATTTTCATAAGTAAATTTTAATTTACGAAAACATTTTTCTTATATATTTCTACCTTCTTAAAAGCCATTGTCTTGGCTTGGTAACCAAATGATGACAATTCCATTCACAAATAGTAATTAAACTGATCAAGATGGCTCTTGATGAGACCCCTTGTCTATATGATACAATCTCAAGTCATTACACTATTTTGGTAGACAATAATAGCAGTTCAACTATTTCTTTATGAACATGGTAAACAAGCTCGTGATGATACTTATTATCTTTTAAGCTTTTCTTCAAATCATCTCTTTTTATTTTCTTTTTAATTCCTTTTGAAAATTTATAAGATTTTCCGGATGCGATGAATCATAGGTCCTCTTAAGATACTGCATAATAATGTTGAGTTTTATATTGCCTTTCTGCAAGAAGGTTTTTTACTATACTAAAGTTTCTTTTATGGACTAATAAAAGAATATTCACGTTATATAAAAATGAGAGTTCATCAAAACAAATAAGTGTTTTATTGAAATTCCATCTTTTATAAAGATAGAATCAATCTGTCTCTCTAAATCTTTCGATTTTCCTTCTTTAACATTTTTATTTTTAATCAGTAAAAATAAAAATAAAAGAAAAATTTATCTATGCTTGTTTTGAAAGGTCAACTATCAATAGTAATCAAGCTTTTATTTTTGCAAGAAAAACAAAAGATTTTAATATACAAAGATAGAAGGGGTTACCTCCTACGAGAAATATTTTTTCAAAATTTTCCCATTAACAGGAAAAGAATCATTTTTTCCTGCTAAAACTTGCAACATAAATGTTGATGGGCCTATTTCTTCAATTATTTGAAATGGACCGAGCGAGATTTTTTGAAACTTTGTGTGTTTACCCTTTTCCTCATGCATTTTGCCCCACTTCAATACTGAATCACCAATTTGGAAATTCTTTGGACTGGTAGAAGTTGAATCAAATGAAGCTTTTATTATTTTTTGATGATGTATATGAGTTTGTTTGGATATTTCTCTTTCTTCTTCCAATTTAAGAATTTGATCTTGTCTAAGTTGAAGGGAAGAGGAAAGATTCTCTTTAATAAACTGTACTAAAGAAAATTATGGTATTATTACGTTTGTGGGTAAAAATTTTTCTTTCCAATAAACTAACACAAATGGGAGTTCCTATTGAAGCTTTGTGAGTGATTCTATCTGCCCAAAAAGAAAATAGTACTGCTTTATGCCAATTTTTATGATTTTGGTCTATAGTTCATTTAATGATTCTGATAAGGTTTTTATTTGTAGGTTCAGCTAATCCATTACATTGCAGGTAATATTTAGTTGAGTATTTTAGTTTAAAACCTCTTTTCAAAGAAAATTCTATCATGGAATTTCCAGAAAAGTAAGATGCATTATCAAATGTTAAAGCTGATGGGAGACCAAACTTGGTGATTATAAACTGATCAATAAAATCTATAATACTTTGTGTATTAACCACCTTTAATGGGATAGCTTCTACCCATTTTGTAAAGTAATAAATTGCAGTTATAATATACCTATGCTGTTTTGAAGAGTTAGGAGTTATTTCACCTATAATATCTAACCCCATTGTTCAAATGGTTGTTAGATATTTACTGTCTATAATGGAAATGTCACTTTCCTTTCTCTTCCTGCTCTAGTTTGACATACTTTACATTTTCTCACATATTCATGTGCATATTTAAACAGAGTTGGCCAATAATAACCAGCATGCAGTATTTTATGAGCTGTAGTGTTTCCTCTGAAATGACCTCCAGCCGGTCCATCATGTAATTCCTGCATTACTTTTTTAGCTTCAGTTTTTTCTAAACATCTTAGTAATGCAGAATCATAATTTATCCTAAATAACACATCATATATGAGTTGATATTGATTTTCTTTAAGTCTCAGAGCACGCTTTGCTTTATAGTTGAGATATAATGGACCATATCCATTTTCAAGAAAAAATTCAAATCAACATATTGTGATTGTGAATCATTTAGGCTTACCTCGAACAATTTTATTTCGTTCGATTGATCTTCTTATGTTGGTAGATGAGAGGCTCCGGTTAACATCCTGTAAAGACCTTGTCCTTTAACAATTTTAGCCGGATGTATCTCTACATCATATTATTGAATTTTTGTAACCCAATTTGCTCTCTTTTCTCCTACTTCCTGTTGAACTAATAATTTCCTTAGTGCTGAGTAAGGTATTATTACTTTAGTATGTGTTTTTAGGAGAAAAGGTCTAAAATGTTTCAAAGCTTTAAATACAGCATAAGCTTGTTTTTCCATAGCTGAATAATTTAACTCAACACCTTTAAGGTTAGAACTAAAAAATGCAATCAGCGCTTCATTGTTTTGATTATTTAACTGTGTCAAAACTGTTGCGTATGATGTATCAGAAGAAAATGTATATAATACAAATGTTTTAAGAAAATAAGGAGTGGTCAAGGAGGGAGCTTTAATGATGGATTTTTTAATCAACTCAAGGGAATTTCTTTCTTATTTTCCCCATTTAAAAATTGATTTTTTCTTGATCATTGATTGTAGGGGTAAGATGATATGGGAAAAATCTGGATCAAACCTCCTTATAAAATTAATTTGTTCTAAAAATGATTGCATTGTTTTTTTATTATGTGGTAGAGGAATATTTTCAATTTCTTGAATCCTATGAGGATCGATATAGATTCCTTGTTTAGAAACAATGAATCCGAATTGTTTACCTTATGATAAGGCGAAATACCATTTCTTTGGATTCAAGGAAATATCATATTTTCTACATCTTTCAAAAACATTTTTAGGTGATTAATCTGATTATTTCTATTCTTAGAATAAAAATCAATGTCATCTAAGTATATAACAACTGAACTATTGATTAATCCTCTAAAATCTATATCCATAGCATGTTGAAATGTAGCACCAGCATTAATCAGTCCAAAATGCATTTTTTGATATGCGTATGTTCCCCACTTTGTTCTAAATGTTGTCTTTAATGTATCATATGTGTGTACCATGTTCTAATTGTATCCTAAAAATCCATCGAGAAAATACGTCAACTTAGATAATGCAACTGCTTGTAATATTTGTTCCATGTCAGGTAAGGGAAAAATACTTTTCTGACATGATCTATTTAAGTTTATAAATTCTATGAAAATCCTAATGTACCCATTATTTTTTCTAACTGGAACCATGTTTGACACCCATTTCGAATGTCAAACAAGAAAAATGACTTTGGCTTTGAGCATTTTGTTTAATTCAGATTTAATTTGACTTTCTAAATTGGGATGATTTTTTCTCAGTTTTTGTTGAACAGGCTTATCATCTGAGATCATAGGTATGGTATGCTGAATTATGGAAGTATGATAAGTCTTAACATTTGAATAATCCCATGAAAAGATATCTTTATATGTTTTTAGAAATTTAATGAATGACATCCTTTCTTCAGGCTTTAAACCAAGACCTAAGTTGATATTTTGAGGTTTTTCTGGTGTACCAAGATTAATCAATTCAAACTTTAAATTAGAACTTTGAGTTTTTGAATTGGTTACCTACTCAAACCTACCTTTCATATCATATAAATCTTCCATTTTGATGATATATTTGGGAATTGAATTTAAGTATTTGATTTATCTTCAATCTGTAAATTATGTTCATGTTCATATATGATTTGACCTTCATAAGCTTTGTCAGATGTAAGAAAGTCTACTATATCTGCATCATTATTAAATACTCTCCAATTGGTTACATTGTTAGGAATGGAAGGCCTAAAATTAATTCAATTGAAAATCTATGTGGGCTAAATTCTTCCGCTGGTATGAGTCTAGATGCTACATTAGCAAGAAAATCAGCACTTTCATTTTGTAATATAGGAACTGTAGAGATATTGAATGTAGTAAAATGGGAAGTAAGATTCTAAGCTAAGGTTTGATAATGTTTTAAATGTCCTGAAACACAATGAATCACATTTCTGACTTGTTTAACAATTATTTCAGAATCTCCATATACTTGCAAATATTTAACATTCAATTCTATAGCTTTATGCAGACCTTGTATCAATGCTTCAAATTCAACAATATTATTTATACACTGAAAATTGAGTCTACAAGCTAGCATTGTATTCTCTCCTTGTGGATCAATTAAAATGCAACCTTCCCCTGCACCATCCTCTGATTTTGAACCATCAAAGTACAAAGTCCAAAATAAGGATTGTTTGGAATTTGATTACTAAGATTGACACATCTAGAAGCATCTGTTTGAGAAAAGTTTTCAATTTGAGAAATAGCCGTGTTTATTGAAAAAGGTGAAACCCAAGCATTGAATGATCCAAGAAATGATTCAGCTAAATAATTTCCTATGATATTATTGGTGAAGGCTACAGGTTGATTTGCTTCTTCTGATTCAGTAACTGTACGTTTCATGAATTTTTCATGATCAATTCTGATTTGATTTGGTTTTCCATTGTATGGTAACCACATGTATGACCAATCAGTAGCAACATATCCATGTAACTTTTCAGATCAATGTCTGCTTAAAATGAGACCATAAAATTTAGGGATATCTGCAACCAAGATATCAATTACTTGTAGTACCTTTGGATTAGATGATAACCTAATGGATACTGAAAATATTTCTCCAATAACTTCAAATCTTGTTCTATCCAACTGAACTATATGTACAGCTTACTTTTGAGGAATAATATTCAATTTTGAACATATCATTCTTGGCATAATGTTTGAAGAAACTCCTGAATCAATAAGATAGTTATGAACATTTTTGTTGAAAATCTCATAAGTCAAAAGTAAAGGAGTGTGTGAAATAGATCTATCACCAATTAAGACCATATCATTGGGATTTACCTTGTTTGTAGATAATGGAATTTTCCCTATGCATGTGCAAGGAAGTAGTCTTGCACTTGTGCATGTAAAAATAAAAGATTAAAGATATTTTTTAATGTTATTTATCCATGTGTAGTGAAATAGTCTTGCAAAAGAAAAACATTAAGGATGAGTTTTAATGTTATTATGCATGTGCAAGAAAGCAAAACATGAAAATATGTATAATAAATAGAATATTATTAGTGATAAGTTTCATAGTGATTATTGGTAGATATTCGTTATTTGGGTTTTAATAAATGGATATTTTACTTAATAATGGTGATAGAGTTGTTATGATAGGAATTGTAGAAAAGAATTTTGACCTATGCAAAGAATGGATAGATAGTTTCTAATCTACCCCTTTTGTAGCAACCAAAAGATGGATGATAACTAACACTATGTCAAGAGATGATGTCATTATGTTTGACTAATTATTCATGGAAAGTGAGGGATCATCAAGTGCACTTTAAAAGGGATAACTTACTACAACAAACCACCATGCTACAAAGATATTGTTCTCGGGAAATGTAGGGTAAAATGTATGAGAAACATGACATGATGTTGAATGTATTGAACTCTAGTTGATTATGTTTGAATTAAATATCTATGTTCTTTTGTAAAAAAATTAAAATGGACAGGGATGGTCTTCCTTGTTTCCATTGAGTTTAGGGTGATCTCGCTCCTGAAACATTTAATAATATATATATATATATATATATATATATATATATATATATATATATATATATATATATATATATATATATATATATATTTTCCTTTGAAGTTTCCAGGGTATATTAGTGTCCACTATGAGTTTCATATTATGTTATCTTGATGATATTTATACCATGCATGATGTTAAAAATTAAATCATTGAATATGTTATTAAAAAACCTGATGAAATGAATAACATGAATGATGCAAAGTTGTAGTAGAAGGAATGATGTTAATGAGTTTCATTAATGGTTATTACCTCATGATATTTTTTATTCCTTTTCTAAGGTTAATTCACTTAATGATATTTTATTATATCATTTGATTATGGGATAAGTCATTGGATATCTTGCATTCTGGTGAAACTAGTAAAAATTTCTAATCCTATGTATTTTTTCATGAGATCTACTGAGGGATGTTATAGAATAGATCAAAAAGACCAAAACAACTGCCATGTTTGTAGTGTCCAAATAATTTCACAAGTAAGTGTGCTAGATTCAAATGAGGATCGCACAACACCGAAGGATGACTAGGGTGATTATACTAGAGTCTTGTGGGTGAAAATGTGAAGTTGGGTTACACTTTTTGCCCTTTTCTGATAAAAAAATTTCATTTTTTTAAAGTTCTTCAACATTCTGCAAGCTAAAACAATTTTTATGTTTAGAATTTCATTTTGCAATAAAAGTAAAAGTTGTCAAAAATTTTGTTAGCTTTTTATTAATTATTTTTTGGAATTTTTTTATGCAAATTTGTTATGTCAACTTAGCATTTCTTTGAGTGTGTGTTTTTTAACAATCAATGGATTCATAAGAAGTCATGTTAATACGCAATGTTGTATTCTTTGAAAATTTGTGTTTTTGAGAAACAAAATGTGTTACCACAATCTAGACAGAGTCTACCTTGGTTTCGTCATAGTTACAAAGCCAATGGATGCATATCATAATTACTAGAATTTTTTGAACTGGTCCAATATGAAAAAATGCATATTTTGAATATGTTTTGCGACACAAGAAATTTCTTAACATATAAGTTATAAACTAAAAATCTAAAAGCTACCCATTAGAGAGAATGGACCAATGTAATGTATGATAATTTTTTCAATTTTTTTTACAATGTATTTTGGAAGATACATAATTTTGATTTCACTGAATCACAATGACCTTCAGAAATTGTTTACATCCATTTTATTACAAAATTAATTAAAATTAGTAAATATTTATGAAATTACATGAAAGTTATATTTCCTGAAAGTAGATTCGATTCTGAAAATGCTTGTCTTCATTCCGACACTTAATTCAGAATGTTTCATGGAGTTTAGTCAATCCGAAGTTGTAGAAATGTATTCAGGGCTTGGTTCTGCGTCACTGGTGATGTGTTATTTTGGCCAAACTCTTAAACAAAGTTCGACAGATCTGTTTTTTGCGCCAATAGCACATTAAATCAGACGAAAAATTAGTTCGGTCAAACTATTTATTAAAATTTCAGCTGCATTTTTACTTAACTTTCCGTCAGCCGAAAAGTACCACAGAGCCCCTCCAAAAAAAAGTTTCGTGGCAATATAAATTGCCACAAAACCATTCATTATTTTCACATATTTCACACTTTTGGTCTGATTTTACAGCATATTTCGCACTTTTGGTTTGATTTTACAAAAGTCTTGGTCTGATTTTGCTGGATTTGGGATTAATTTCGAAAGGACATTTTTTGGTTTTGGATTGAAGTAAATCTTTTATAATGACTTTTTAAAATGAGTTTTTTCTAACTTTTTAAATGATTTTTTTTTTTGTAGGAGTTGGAAGGAAATATTTTGGACTTTGTTTCATTTTTATAAGAAATTTTTTTCTTGAATTTTTTAAAGTAAGTGTTTTGGATTGGAGTATGTATTTTTTGCAAAAAATTTAAAATGAGTTTTTTTGAAATTAAATATTTTGTCATGTTTTTTTTTAATTGAGTTTTTGTCTAAATTTTTGAAGGAATTTTTTGAACTTCATACTCTATTATCATGGGAAATCGAAGAAATTATATGACAAGATATGATTGAGAAAGAGACCCTGAGGAACGTATAGAAGAGATGAGACAATTTGGAAAATAAAAGATAGAAGCACTCTCAAATATTGAAGGGGAAAATCTTGACCTCAACTAGAAGTTGAAACAGGTATGTAAATGTAAATATTATGATTTTGATATATATAAAATTTTCCAAATGTGAAGCTTAATTTTTATTTGATGAGCTAATTTGAAAAATATTTTGCAATATAAATAGAGAGAGATATTCCTCAAAACATTGATGATGAGATACAAAATTTTGAAAGAGAAAGTGAAAGAGATATTGAACCAATGATTGAAGATGGTGAAAATGATGAAAGAAATTCAAGTGAAGAAATTGAATCACAAGGTACATACATACATACATACATATATACATACATACATACATACATACATACATACATATATATATATATATATATATATATATATATATATATATATATATATATATATGTTAATTTTAATACATGATATGATTGAAATTATACATATATTTATTAATTTAGTTATTTATTGAATATGTAGACTTATTTTGTACTATTCATTTGAATATGTACAAATGAAATCAATGACGATGACGAGATGTTAGAAAATGTTGACACTCACACATATGTAGATAAAAAAGCTGACCATTATATATGATATCATGTTAATCGCATCTTTTAGAAGTATTTCATAGAGGAAAATCTGACAGTTCAAGTCCAAATGTTGAAATGTCTCCTATCATTAAGGAAATTAAAAGAAGCTACTACTTTACTGGGTATTCAAAAATCAACCAAAGATAAAAAAATGAAGGAAAATGTGATACAAAATATACATAGTGCTATAAATTCAATGAAAAGATCTAGACAGAAAAATGTTTCAGTTGTACGTAGAGAAATACATATGGCAGTGGTTTCATCAAGTACTAAAGAGAATACATTGGTAAAATATATGGCATGAGCATTAGGAACCTCACGAAAAACTTTTCACAAACATTGGAAATTTCGGTTGCAAATAGATGTAAATTATGAACTTTCTTTTTGGAGAGCTATTTGTAGGAAACCATATAAATATAGACTTGGAGAAAATGTTAAAAAAATAATATATGAATATTGGAAGAAAAATTCGCGTGTTTCTCCAACTGCAAGGCATGTGATGTGAAGAAGAATAACACGAAATCAGTACAAAGAACATGAAAAAAATTTCTTGGAAACCACTCAGATAGAGTTGTTCAACAAGTTCACATAAGAGAATCGTGAAATTCATGTTTCGATTAGTGCTTTTGTTCAACAAAAACCATGGTATGTAAAACCTATCACCGTACACGACACTCGTTGTTGCCGTTATCATGTGGAATTTGAGTTATATTATGACACATTCCTTGATTTTGGTAGAACATTTTGGAAGGATTCACCTCCTCCTTCCACTATCCGTGATTTCATATCTAAAATTCTATGTGAAAGAGAAAGCGATGAAATATTTTACGAAAAGAAATGTGTTGGTGGTAAAAAATGCGATGATTGTGAAAATTTGACTAAATTTCAAAACAAATATCGTACTGATATAAATGATCAATCATTGTCCAACATGAAAGTTAAATGGAAGAGATATGAATATATCCATACATTGATTCAAGGTGCAAATAGTGTTAAAATAATTGAATTACGAGAAGAAGAAATTTTTGTGATAGACTTTTTGAGAAAGTTTAAGGCAGACATTTACAAATATACCAAGCCTTCCCATAGAGCTCGATGGAAAGACTTGAAATTCAAAAAATCTGGTGAATTTTTTCCACCAGGGACCATTTTGTCAGTAATTGATTTTGTAGAAAACTACACATTTGTTCCACAAAAAGAAATTCAGAGTGAATCCCATCATTTTGACCAAGTATCCATGATTGTCCATACTCTATATAGACATCCTGAACAAAACGTCGATCATATAGAAAGCACCAGTGAAAATCGACATATTATTAAAGAATATCACTTTTATATCAGTGACAATCGTAAACATGATACATATTTTGTACAACATTGTTTTGGAAAAATTTATGATTCCTTGAAAAATCGTGGAATAACATTCAATGAACATTGGATATGGTCAGACGGATGCGCAGGAAAATTCAAATCTGCACGATAATTCTTTTGTTTGTGTTGTCTTCATAAGAAAACCTACATTAAACTTTGTTTGAATTTCTTTGAGACTGGCCATGGAAAAGGAGAACATGATGGTGCAGGGGCATGCATAAAACAAGCACTTCGAAGATTTCAAATGAATCCCTCTACAAGCCGACTTGTGGATGCGAAAGAAGTTGTTTAATGGTGCATCACTGCTCTAAGCCATGAGACTAACAGATTAAGAGAAGTGTGAAGGTACATTCATTTTAATTTTTATTGAATATCTAATTAAATAAAAAATGTACATTTATCACAATGATTATCTTTGATTGTATTTTGATATCATATTTACATTCTTCTTTAAATTTTCCATATAAAGTTTTTTTTGGCATATTGGGATGAAAGACATAGATAGATCAATTGGAAATCGCATTGAAACAATAAAAGGGACTCAAAAATTGCATTCAATTAAAACAAAGTCGTCCAAAAATGTGTTTGCATTGGATAAAAGAAAATATTCCTGTTTTTTTCCTGTTTGCATAGACAACACAAAATCCAATGACGTTTGTGAAAACAAAATGTATGTAAAAGACTGGAAACATATAGAGCTAAATTCAAAAGGGAAAAATGTATGTTGCAATGTTTGAAGAAATGCAATCAAAGGAGGCTACAATATCATCCGATGGTGATCGAGTTTCTAATCTTGTTAGAGAAGGTAACATTCAAATTTCTTTCTAATGATAAAGATCTAGAAATAAATTTGAATATGTATAACTTTGTCAAGTTTGTTTTATTGTACAGGAGATGTTTTTGCTGTAATTGCACCTACTGAAAACAATGAAAATGCCAAGTATTATTTAATGTGTTTCACTGAATGAAAAATGAAATTATTAGAAGACTATAATGATCACGGATTTCCATATGAAAGAGGATCTATTATACTGAAAGGTTATTTTTCAGAAAAACTAATCCAAGTGGGGATTTTGTTTACTTTGAAGACTATGAAACTGATTTCATAAGTTGTCAATATAGTCACTTGGTGTGTGCAGCACGCATAAAGTTGACTGAGGTTCAATCAAAGAAAAAAACGAATATTAAGAAATGGAAAATGTCAAAATCTGATCATCAACGGATTATTGAAGATGGCATTCCATTGGAAAGTTTTTGATTGAACTGCCCAACAATTTATTCTCTTTGGATTATATGTTCTAGAACTTCCAATACTCAACTAAAAATTGAGGTGCCTTGTTATGTTATCTGTGCAAGTGTTTGCACATGTACAAGTTGTTTTGGTACATGCACACTCTAGTATCAACTGAAAGTAGCTTTTCTATACATGCAGTGATGAAAAATGTTGCACACATATTGGATATATATGTATATGTTCTCGAATGCAATTAAATGTTCAAGTAGTTTTACTATGTGCATTGATGAAAAATGTTTCACGTACTAAATATATATGTTCTAGAATGTAATTAACTAAAAGTAGTTTTTCTATGTGCATTGATGAAAAATGTTGCATGTACTGGATATATACATGAACTCAATGCACACAGTTTTTCTTGTGGGAATTTTTTGGTAAAAAGTATCCACAATGTAAATAAATTATCCGCAGTATAATTTTGTATGAAGATTCCTTTCAGACAAGAGACTCAGAGCAATTCTTCGACTTTTGGTGGGAGTTGACCCACATCATTATTCCTGATTGAAAATCTAGTACAAAATTTTTCTGTCCAATGGTCGAATATGTTTTATGTCCATTAATGAAAAATTTACATACTACATACTATTTTTTGAGTGATTTAAAAAAAAAAACTTACCAAATGTACTTCAACCATGTCTAAAAATTGAATTTTAAAAACTTTCTGATTATATCAAAACAAATTACTTCACATGTCATGCCAATTGTAGTTCAACTATCCAATAAAAAAATTAACCATTTAACAATATAGCACATTCCAAATGTAGATTAAAATGGTATCGAAAACATAGTTTTAAAATTTTTTTGATTATATCACAACATTAATCCAAAACTTAGTTTTAACAAATTTTTGATTATATCACAACATTACTTCACATGATTAATGTACTTCAACCATCCAAAACTTGGGTTTTAAATTTTTTTTTATTATATCACAACATTACTTGACATGGCATCCAATTGTAGTTCAACTATCCAATAAAAACATTTAACATTATATCACATGTGCCAAATGTAGATTGAAACTATCCAAAACATAATTTTTAAAAACGTTTTGATTATATATCGTGCAACATTACTTCACATGCCATACCAATTATAGTGAAGCTATCCAATAAAAAGATTTAACATTATATCACATGCCAAATGTAGATTGAAACCATCCAAAATTATAGATTGTTCAACTTTACTTCACATGCACGTATTACTTCACATGCCATGCCAATTGTACTTCTTGATTATCCAATAAAAACATTAAACATTTAACATTAAATATCACATGCCAAATGTAGATTGAAACCATTCAAAACATAAGTTTTAAAAACATTTTTATTTTATCATGTAACATTACTTCACATGACATGCCAATTATAGGTCAACTATCCAATAAAAACATTTAACATTATATCCAATGCCAAATGTAGATTGAAACCATCCAAAACTTAAATTTTAAAAACAAAAGAAATTATAACACATCATTACATAACATGCCAAATGTAGTTCAAAAGCAAAACATTAATTTATAGTTGACAACATTACTAGTAGTTAAATTATCCAAAACTTAAAAGTTTTAAAAACCAAACAAATTATATAACAAAACTACTTCACATTCACATGCCAAAAGTACTAAAACCATCCAAAACACAATTTTTTGGAACAAAAAAAATTATATTAACACTGTAATAAAAAATGTCCAAAAATTGTAGATCTCACAAGTATCAAGTATCAAGTTATATATATATATATGATAGTGCATCTAGATAACATATAAAAAAAGTAAATTTAAGACTATATAAATCTTGAAATCAAATCTACAAATCACTTCCACCAAATAGAGATGGATGTAGCATCTTTCCTTTCAGGGTCTCAATCCGCGCATTATCATGCGAAGCATGGGAAACCTGTACACAATGCACATGTATAAACAATAAAATTTGATGTTTTAAAAATGAGTGAGAATATATATAGAACTTCATGTAAAAAACAAAATATAAAAAAAAGTCATGAAATACCTCAGGAGGTTCCCTCTCCATTTGTTCACGTGCTACAAGTCCCCCCCCCTCCTCCCCATGGGAACATGTGCAATGGAAAACTGTACAATATACATGTACAGTTATATATATATATATATATATTAAAAAATTTCAGATGAAAATGGACGTGTACACATGTAGACTTATCTTCAATAATATTAAAAAAAAAGTTAGACAACTTGTTCAAATGGTTGAAATGGTGTGGATGTTCCTATCTCCGTTGTTTTTAGAATGTTGTAGGAAGAGATGTCATGATTGCAGGGGGAGTACTTGTGTTGCCATCAATGCCAAAGGGGGGAATTGTTGATCAACGGTTGTCATTGATGTCAACCCAAGCAGCACCACGGGCTAACCCAATATTTCATGGGAATTTTGACCTACCAAAGTAATATATTTTGGGTCAATAATTCTTTTTATGGTTTCTAATTGTCTATATGTTTCCGTTGATATATGGCACGCCATTTAATTCTTCACGGATTGAGAGATATTCATGTTTGAAGTTTGTACCCCCAGTTAGTGGGCTAAAACCCCATGGGGTTGGGGCATGGGTCATTGAAAAGTCATAATTAATATGTTTTAAGCTCCTAATATCCTTCCCATGTTCACTTGTTGAAGCCCCTCTCAACTTAAGCATTCATATAAATTGTGATCTTCATTTCCTCCTTATGCATGGGATTTGGCCATCTGAAACAAGTCATCATGGAATTTTTAGTCTAAATTTGTTTCTACGAAGTATCAGAAGCTAAAATTTTTATGAGGTGAAGCCGAATTACTGAGGAAGCTGTAGTACAAATTTCAGATCAAGTTGCACAACATTTTTGGAGATATGATCTGTGGAAGTAAGGGTCTTTGCAGGCTCCTGAAATTCATCTCAAAGAAGTGACCTTGGTAAAATCGTCATAACTCTCTCTCTGAGTATCAGATTGGAATTTCATAAAAATTGGCAGATATTGTACAATGTGCAGTTTTTTATCTATCAATTTCAGATGCAAATAAAAAAAAAGTGACACGTGGCATGTTGTATAAGTGTGCTCTACTGAAACAATCCATAATTAGGGCAGTGTGAGAAATTGGGTATAAATCTCTCTTGAAGAATCCAAATTGGGTCAGACCTATTGCATTGGAAAGATGACTCAGAGAACTACTACAAGACCAAAAATCAGATATTGAGGATCTGAAATGACAGAGATACACCAGATTTAATATCGAGCTCTTAGAAGGCAAGAAAAACCTAGATCATGTGTTGTCAAGGGTTGCAAAGGACCAGACTTTCTACGGCAGAAAAGAAAAGCAAGGTGCAACATAGGGTAGCATGACAAGAGCAGAAACAAAGATGCATAATAGCAACAATAATTTCATCATATGGAGTCTTCAAGTGGGTAGCACTACATACAATAATTGTAAAGGTATCATTGTACTTAGTGATTGTAAATACATTATTGTACAAATTGTAGTAGTGTCTATCTGCCAAGGCTTGAAGAGGTAGTGCTGGGAGGTCTAGGATCATCATTAGGTGGTTTTATGAAAGTTGGGGTTATGGTCTAGTATATATTCTTCTTCTACATCATTCTGTATCATTGTAAAGTGGACCATTTTCCCTAGTACGGGAGTCCATTCTGATTTTATTCTTCTATAGGGTGGTAGGGTGGTGCTAAGGTGAGTTGTAGCTCATTGGGTGTTGGGGCATCCATTCAGTGACTACTGAAGAATCTCGGGCGTTGGAGCATCCATCCAGTGGGAGCTGGAGAAAAATGCTTTTCTAGATTCTAGGAAGTTGGAGCTTTATTTTCAATTGGAGTTGAAAAGAATTATTAGAAAAGCATTAGGTGGTTTTTGTCTCGGAGTGGGTTTCTACCTCAAAAAATGTGTGCATTTTTGTTCCTCTTGTTTGCTGCTATCATTGTACAAAAACTGATAATAATTGAAAATTAACTAATTCTCTAATTGAAAGAAATACTCATTCACCTCCCCTCTCAGTATTTCCAACAATTGGTATCGGAGTTTGGTTCCTTCAATAGCAGTTTAACAGCTGGAAGGAGGTCATGGATTATAGCAAGAATGGTGTAACTCTATTCAATGAGAATAATTATGCAATTTGGAAAGGAAAAATGGAGGTCTATCTTTTGGTGCAAGGTTATGAAGTATGGGACAATGTTCAAAATGGATTTACATCAACTGCGGATGAATAAGGTAAGAAGAATTTGGTAAATGATGCAAAAGCAAAGAATATTATTACCAGTGGACTTACTGAATCTACTTATCATAAGGTGTTGGGTTGTAAAACCACCAAAAATGTATGGGACAAGCTTGAGAATATATATTCAGGTGACTCAAATGTCAAACAAGAAAAGCTTCAAATCTATAGAGCAAAATTTGAGCAACTCAGAATGAAAGAAGATTGAAACATTGCTGCATAATTTCAATACGTTGATGAAATAACCAACACTCTGGAAGGATTGGGAGAGCCAGTTGATGAGAATACTATTATATGGAAGATTCTTAGAACGTTGCCAGGGAGATTCAACCTAAAGGTATCGGTCTTAGAATACAGTGCAAATCTGGAAAAACTCAGCAAACAGGAATTACATGGAGTTCTCATAGCATATGAAATGAGACTTGATGAAGAAGAGGGTACCTCCCATCTAGAAACTATGTTCACTGCGTCTAAGAAAACCAATAAGGATAAACAACCTTCAATTGAAAAACATGCACCTGCAAGTGTGAAGAAGAGGGAGATGATGAACAAGGTCTTTCATATGAAGAATATGCTTACTTCACGAGAAAAATACAAATCGATAAGGTACAATTCAAAGGTAGACTTCCATCGATATGTTTTAGCTGTAATGAGGTTGGGCATTTTGCAACAAAATGTGCAAACAAATGTAATGGCAACTCAAAAAGAAAGAAAGGATTTAAGAAATTCAACAAGAAAGGATCGAAAAGGAACTTTCTCTCTAAAGAAGATAGTTCATCATCCGATGAAGACAATGATAGTGAAGAAGAAGCAATGAGAGAGTATTGTTTATGGCCAAGCACAATAAACCCAAGCAGAATAAGCAAGAGTTATCAGACATCGAAGAAGAAGGATGGACCATAGACAAATTTTATGAGGAAGCAATCAAGCTTATAAAAGGTCACAAGGCCGAGAAGATCCATTCAAAAACTCTTGAAGAACAAGTTCAAGGTCTTAAAATTGAAGTTGAAGAACACAAATGCATTAAAGAGTCACTTCAAAAGAAGTTGGAAGAAAGCAACCAAGAAAGGGAAGAATTAGAAGCCGAAGTAGTCTCGTTGCATGAGGAAGTGAAGAAAGGAAAAAGTATCCAAAACTATGCCAACAACTCAAGGGCATTGGAAGAACTCATCAACAATCAACGATCTTACAACGACAAAACTGGCATCGGTTACAAAGAAGAAGAAGCAGGACCTTCTACAACAAAATAAAATGAACCTATGAGATCTGACATGCATGTAGACTTCATTGGACAAGATTCACAAGAACAACCTTGGAAGACAATTCCTCGACGAAAATTTCCATCCAGGTACCAACATATTTTTTATGGCTACTGTTATTCATGTGGAAATTTTGGTCATAAAGCTATATAATGTCGCACGTACCCTAGGAATGAATATAATCCCAAGAGATCTGTCAAATATGAACCTCCCAGGGCTCAACAAAATATCAATAGATTTGAACATTTAAGAAATAATATTGAGTGTTACAAATTTCAAAACTCTAGACACATAGCCAAAGACTGTAGACTTGAAAATCCTCTAGAAGAATCTTCGAAGCCACAGAATGAACGAACATGGAAGAAGAAGAAGAATGATAATTGTGCTCTCACTCTCAAGGCTCAAAAGAACAAAGATGTGTGGTTTGTTGATAGCGGTTGCTCAATGCATATGACTGGAGATAGAAATAAATTTGTATCTCTGAAAGAGAAGAAGAATGGAACCGTGTCCTTTGGAAATGATGGATCTTCAAATGTTATAGGATCAGGTACTTTCACTCTTGCAAGGGAAGATGTTCTAGCCAAGAATGTTCTATTGGTTGAAAACATGAATCACAATCTTCTCAGTGTTGGACAAATGTGTGATCAAGGACACACAACACTATTCAACTCCATGAAATGTGAAATTAGGAAAGGCATGTATGGTGAAATTGCGGCTACAACATGTCGAGCTCCAAACGACATATATGTTCTAGATGAAGCAACTAAAACATGTCTAATAGCTAAAGGGGATGATACAATAATTGGTAGCAATGATGATTAACTAAGTAAGAATTTTGATACAAAGGTGCAAAGTGATTTATAGATGTCTTTACTTGGTTGCAAATTGAGCATTGACGACTCATCTAAGGATGTGGATCAAGGTTTGTACAGATCTATGATTAGTATTCTTGTATATGTAACAACCTCCCGACCAAATGTTATGCAAGCAGTTGGACAAGTAGCAATATTCCAAGCAGCACCAAAAGAATCACATATTAAATATTCACCAGCATTGGAATATCTTTGACAGAGGCTTAGGATTCTCCGAAGTTCTTATTAGATTTTACTTTTTCAGAATATAAAGGGGGAGTGGAAGTGTGTACAAGTTTGCAGGACAGTTGTGTGTCAGCGTGAGTGGAAGTGTGTACAGATCCACAGGATGGTTGTGTTTCAGGGGGAGTTACCCTTATCCATTGATTTCAAAGGGGGAGAGAATGTTGTAGGAAGAGGTATCATGATCACAGGGGGATTACTTGTGTTTCCATCAATGCCAAAGGGGGAGATTGCTGATCAGCGGTTGTCATTGATGTCAACCCAAGAAGCACCAGGGGCTAAACCAACATTTCATGGGAATTTTGACCTACCAAATTAATATATTTTGGGTCAATAATGCTTTTTATGGTTTCTACTTGTCGAGATGTTTCCGTTGATATATGGCACGCCATGTAATTCTTCACAGCTTGAGAGATATTCATGTTTGAAGTTTGTATCCCCAGTTAGTGGGATAAAACCCCATGGGGTTGGGGCATGGGTCATTGAAAAGTGATAATTAATATTTTTTAAGCTCCTAAGGTCCCTCCCATGTTCACTTGTTGAAGCCTCTCTCAACTTAAGCATTCATATAAATTGTGATCTTCATTTCCTCCTTATGCATGGGATTTGGCCATCTAAAATAGGTCATCATGGAATTTTCTCTCTAACTATGTTTCTACGAAGTCTCAGAAGCTGAAATTTTTATTAGGCGAAGCCAAAATCCTAAGGAATCTGTAGTAAAACTTTTAGATCAAGTTGTACAATATTTTTGGAGATATGATCTATGGAATTAAGGGTTTTTGCAGGCTCCTGAAATTCATCTCAAAGAAGTGACCTTGGTAAAATCGTCATAACTCTCTCTCTGAGTATCGGATTGGAATTATATAAAAAGTGGTAGATATTGCATAGTATGTAGTTTTTTCTCTATCAATTTTAGAGGCAAATGAAGAAACAGTGACATGTGGAACACGGTACAAGTGTGCTCTACTGAAACAGTCCATAATTATAGCAGTGTGAGAAATTGGGTATAAATCTCTCTTGAAGAATCGAAATTGGGTTAGACCTATGGCATTGGAAATATGACTCAGAGAACTATTACAGAACCAAAAATCAGATATTGAGGATCTGAAATGACAGAGATACACCAGATTCAATATCAAGCTCCTAGAAGGCAAGAAAAAGCTAGATCATGTGTTGTCAAGGGTTGCAAAGGACCAGACTTTCTATGACAGAAAAGCAAAGCAAGGTGCAGCAAAGGGTAGCATGACAAGAGTGGCAACCAAGGTGCATAACAGCAACAAGAATTTTATCATATGGAGTCTTCAAGTGGGCAGCACTGCATACAAGCATTGTAAAGGTATCATTGTACTTAGTCATTGTAAATACGTTATTGTACAAATTGTACTAGTGTCTATCTGCCAAGGGTTGAATTTTAAAAGTATAAAATAACTCAAGATCAAGTTCTCAATTTATAATAAAACTTAAATAAACAACAATTTATAAATTATAACTAAATGAAAAAAACATATATATATATATATATATATATATATATATATATATATATACATATATATATATATATATATATATATATATATATATATATATATATATATCTATATATATATATATATATATATATATATATATATATATATATATATATATATATATATATATATAGAAGTGAAAAATTGAATACTTCTGCAGGTAAATTTGGGACATCTCCTAAGAGAGCCTCCAAATGAAAATCTTCAACAACCTAAAATTCAAAAAAATTTAAAATAACTTAAGATATAGATATATATATCTCAATTTTTAATGGAAAATTTTGAGGTGGATTATATATATATTTAACTTGAAACCATAAATTTTAGAAGCGAAAAATTTTCCATACTTGTTGTGGATGTGGCACATCTCCTAAGGAAGTAGAAGGTACATCTCCCAAGGAAGAAGAGGGTACCTCCATCCCAAAAACATCGGACGAAATCGGAATCTGTTAAAAAAAATTATCATTATATATAAATACATGTACATGTGTGCACAATTATTTATTTTAAAAATATCACTTAAAAAACACTAACATTTTCCAACATATCTTGATGGCGAGACCCATCTGCATTGTTTGAACCAGAGGTCCCGAACGTGATATTAATATTTTCTTCATTCATCATGCGTGACAACTGCAAATGGTGTTTTAGCATATAATGATACATTTTTGTTAGATTAATGTGCATACAAATAAATACATATACATGTATTTATTACAAATTGTACACATGTATGTGTTAAAATAATTGAACCCTAAGGTCATTAACACATACCATTCTCGTGCCCTCTTTCTCATGAAGAATTAAGTCTTGCCAACCATTGGGACAATTCTTTGCATATATTCGGAGATATTGAACATTCATGTTGTCAATCTCTTCATCTGTACAATACACAAAATTGGCACGTGCATTCTCAGTCCTCTTTGTCGATTTAGACAAACATTGACTCCACCCAATCTACTGTAAACATTATCGATCATGACATACCTTGCTTCTCAACTTATTTGAGAAGTCACATCCATCTCTGACCGCAGAGTTTTGACCCGAAAAGGTTGACTCACAAATGGCAGCTCAGGGCGAGGCAACTTCATATCTTGCTTAGCACCCTTACGGTCATACAATCGACCATTCCCCAGACCAAAAAATTCTAACAAAAGGTCATTGTAATTGGGTTTCATTTTCAAAAAAAATCTGTTTAAAAAAATTGTGCAAAATAAACAGGAACCTCGTCGTTCCATGGGAGCCTTCCATAGGCTGCAAGGTGCCTATCATAGAAATAGTGAGCTATATCAGGGTGCTTAAAATATATCACCTTCAGCATTTTTATTTTTGGCCCTTGAAATTAAACATTGACTTGGCCATATCTTATGTAACTCTTTGTTTTAAATCCTCCCATTTATCGGGACCCATTACTATTTCCTTTCTCTTTCTCATGAGTTCTACAAATATATCAGTCGTTCGCCCAAGATTTTTGTACACATTTACTATTTCGCCCAATGAATGTTTAACTATTTCGAGGCTTTTTCGACTCTCAAAAAGTAGATTCAAAGACACTAGATCTCTCCGCAATTTTGCATGAAGTTGTTGACACCTTTGTAAGGTGCATTGCGCTATGTTTCTTTCCCATGGAATATTAGTAATGTCAGCTGGATAAGTTGTGGTGCGTATACAACCTTCTTCTTGAATGTAGCATTCTACCCTGCATCTATTTTGACCAATATTTGGAACATTTTTAGCCTCTACATCAATATATAAATAATTTTATATATTAGAAAAAAAACGTAAACAAATTTGTACAAATTCAATGAAAAAAATATTGAAATTGATGGCAACCTCGACGTGGTTGGTTAGCATCTTCTCCACCTTGAAACTGTTGAGACTTAGAAAGACCCTACTGAGAACCAGCACCACCAGTCGTTGATTGGCCTCCAGGAGAATAAATATCACCCCCTTCACGCAACCTGCTACCACTTATTGATGGCCCTCTAAGGGGATTTGAACCACCACCAACCTCTCGAGAGGAGAGAGAAGCTTCATAAACAAATATGATTTTATAATCAACTAAAAAATACATTCATGTATATATAAATACACACATACATATTCATTGATTAAATTACATTCAAACCATAGCATAACTAGGTGAACCCTACGTGTCCATGGCCGGAGTAGACACTCTTCTCCTGTTGGCTCCTAAAAAATAAAAAATGAAACTTATTCACAACTAATTTAACTAACAAAGTTGATAAAAAATCAATTCCATATTTACACACATGTATGGAGATTTAAGATTATATTTAAATTTACCATGAACAGCTCTCGATCTGGATCCCTGATCCTCCCCTCTCATGGAGATATGGGATTCTGTTGATCTTTGTTGTTCCTCCATCATATATATATCTATGGTGGACATTTACAATTAATTTTTTAAATAAATAATTTAAATTAAGTTCAAGATAGAGTTTAGAAAATTAATGTTTAATTTAAAGTGTAAACAAATTATGTCGATGAATAAATTTTGAAGGAGAGCATCTCAACACTAATTCATCTTTAAAAGATGAATTTTGAATTTTTGAAGAAGAGCGTCTTAAAACTAATTCATCTCTGAGAGATGAATATTGCATTAGCATTGGCATTGTCCCGTATAATTCTAATTCATCTATTAATTCATCTTTGATAGATGAATCCTAGATTTTCATTGCCCCAAACAATAAATTAGCAGACATCTTATTCACATTTGTACAATTCCTTATACTAAAAAATTGAAATTGGCTATTGTTTGTTATTCCATGCAGTTCTTTTAGCCTCTCCTTCTTAACTTGGTATACGCCATTATTTTAGCCTATTCCCAAGCCTTCTATCAATCCAATATAATATGCCTCGTTGTTTGTTGTTCTTCCCGGTATATTCATTTTCCTTTGGACAACTTTGCTAGTTGCAATATTAGGAAGCACATATGTAATCACTTCATTCCTTGGATTTGGATGGAAAGAAACTTCTATGAAAAAATTCCATTTTCCAACCATATTTAATGGTTTTCTTATCCCTAAAAAAACAAATTCAATATATATATATATATATATATATTATTTATTGACATTTATTGCAAATGCATGGGAGAAATTAAAAAATTATATTTAGATCTATTACAGAGATTGACTGTAGGGGCATTTACTAGATATGTCACCTTTCAGAAAAGATGAGATCGAGAGGCTACCTGGCCCTTTACAGACTCTGCCTATAGAACTACCCTGGATATGAAAATGAAAAACTTCTAATTAGATCTAGATATTCTAAAGATTGAATGTAGGGTCATTTACTAGACTAGGTTTTAAAACCTATATGTTTCGTATCAAATCACTTTTGGTTTCAATGGGAAACTTTTATGGCTAATTTGTGTTTTACATGTTGAATATAAAAGGTTTTTTTCTCTTTCATTGTTTGAGACCATGGATATGAAAATGAAAAAATATATACTTGGTTAAAAACTATGTTTTGTATAAAATTAATTTTTGTTTCTAAATATTATATACATGTTGACTGTAGGGGAATTTACAGTAGGGGCATTTAGATCTATTACAGAGATTGACTGTAGGGGCATTTACTAGATATGTCACCCTTCATAAAAGATGAGATCCAGAGGCTACCTGGCCCTTTATGGACTCTACCTATAGAACTACCATGAATATGAAAATGAAAAACTTCTAATTAGATCTATTATGAATATTGAATGTAGGGGAATTTACTAGATTAGGTTTTAAAACCTATATATTTTGTATCAAATCACTTTTGGTTTCAATGGGAAACTTTTATGGCTATTTTTTTTTTACATGTTGAATATAAAAGGTTTTTTTCTCTCTCATTGTTTGAGACCATGGATATGAAAATGAAAAACTATATAATTGGTTAAAACCTATGTTTTGTATTAAATTACTTTTTTTTTTTCTAAATAAGTTATATACATGTTGAATATAAAAGGTTTTTTTCTTTCTCATTGTTTGAGACCATAGATATGAAAATGAAAAACTTCTATTTAGATCTATTCTCTAGAGCTATGGTGAATTTGTGTTTTACATACAATGACTCTCAGGTTAAAACCTATGTTAAAACCTATGTTTTGTATCAAATCACTTATGGTTTCAATGGGAAACTTCTATGGCTAATTCTTGCATGTTTCACATGTTCAATATAAAAGGTTTTTTTTCTCTCTCATTGTTTGAGACCATGGATATGAGAATGAAAAACTTCTAATTCTAGATCTATTCTAGAGATATGGATAATTTGTGTTTTACATGTACATTGAATATAAAGTGTTTTTTCTCTCATTGTTTGAATCCATGGCTATGAAAATGAAAAACATCTAGATATTTAAAACTACTGAAGAGATTGATTGACTTGTAGGGGCATCTACTCTTAGGTTATTTAAACCTATGTTTTGTATCAAATCACTTATGGTTTCAATGGGAAACTTTTATGGCTAGTTCTTGTGTGTTTTAGATGTTGAATATAAAAGGTTTTTTTCTCTCTCGTTGTTTGAGACCATGGATGTGAAAATCAAAAACTTCTATTTAGATCTATTCTAGAGATATGGCTAATTTTTGTTTTACATACATTGAATATAAAAGGTTTTTTATCTCAGTGTTTGAGACCATGGATATGAAAATGAAAAAATTCTAGATATTTTAAAAACTATTCGAGAGATTGATTGACTTTTAGGGGCATTTACTCTTAGGTTAAAACCTATGTTTTCTATCAAATCACTTAAATTTCAATGGGAAAATTTTATGGCTAATTTGTGTTTTACATGTTGAATATAAAAGGTTTTTTTCTCTCTCATTGTTTGAGACCATGAATATGAAAATGAAAAAATTCTATTTAGATATATTCTAGAGATATGGCTAATTTGTGTTTTACATGTATATTGAATATAAAAGGTTTTTTCTCTCATTGTTTGAGACCATAGATATGAAAATGAAAAAATTCTATTTAGATCTATTCTAGAGATATGGCTAATTTGTGTTTTACATGTACATTGAATATAAAAGGTTTTTTCTCTCATTGTTTGAGACCATGGATATGAAAATGAAAAACTTCTAGATATTTAAAACTATTCGAGAGATTGACTGACTTGTAGGGGCATTTACTCTTAGTTTAAAACCTATGTTTTGTATCAAATCACTTGTGGTTTCAATGGGAAACTTTTATGGCTAATTTGTGTTTTACATGTTCAATATAAAAGGTTTTTTTCTCTCTCATGGTTTGAAACCATGGATATGAAAATGAAAAACTTCTATTTAGATCTATTATGGAGATATGGCTAATTTTTGTTTTATATACATTGAATATAAAAGGTTTTTTATCTCATTGTTTGAGACTAGGGATACGAAAATGAAATTTTTTTAGTTATTTAAAACTATTCGAGAGATTGATTGACTTGTAGGGGAATTTACTCTTCTAGGTTAAAACCTATGTTTTGTACCAAATCACTTATGGTTTCAATGGGAAAATTTTATGGCTAATTCAAGTGTTTTACTGTTGAATATAAAAGATTTTTTTCTCTCTCATTGTTTGAGACCATGGATATGAAAATGAAAAAATTCTATTTAGATCTATTCTAGAGATATGCCTAATTTGCATTTTACATATATTGAATATAAAAGGCTTTTTCTCTCATTGTTTGAGACCATGGATATGAAAATGAAAAACTTCAAGATATTTAAAACTATTTGAGAGATTGATTGACTTGTAGGGGCATTTACTCTTAGGTTAAAACCTATGTTTTGTATCAAATCACTTATGGTTTCGATAGGAAACTTTTATGGCTAATTCAGGTGTTTTACATGTTGAATATAAAAGGTTTTTTTCTCTCTAATTGTTTGAGAGCATGGATATGAAAAGGAAAATATTCTATTTAGATCTATTCTAGAGATATGGCTAATTTGTGTTTTACATACATGTGAATATAAAATGTTTTTTCTCTCATTGTTTGAGACCATGGATATGAAAATGAAAAAATCCTAGACTTTTAAAACTATTTGAGAGATTGATTGACTTGTAGGGGCATTTACTCTTAGGTTAAAACCTATGTTTTGTATCAAATCACTTGTGGTTTCAATGGGAAACCTTTATGTCTAATTTGTGTTTTACATGTTGAACATAAAAGGTTTTTTCTCTCTCATTGTTTGATACCATAAATACGAAAATGAAAAACTTTATGATTGGTTAAAACCTATGTTTTGTATTAAATAACTTTTTGTTTCTAAATAAGTTATATGCACATTGAATATTAAAGGTTTTTTCTCTCATTGTTTCCAAGTCCATGGATATGAAAATGAAAAACTTCTATATTTAAAACTATTCAAGAGATTGATTGCTTGTAGGGGCATTTAATCTTAGGTTAAAACCATGTATTGTATCAAATCACTTATGGTTTCAATGTGAAACTTTTATGACTAATTCAAGTGTTTATGATGTTGAATGACTTGTAGGGGCATTTACTCTTAGGTTAAAACCTATGTTTTGTATCAAATCACTTATGGTTTCAATAGGAAACTTTTATGGCTAATTTGAGACCATGGATATGAAAATGAAAAACTTCTATTTAGATCTATCCTAGAGATATGGCTAATTTGTGTTTTACATGTACATTGAATATAAAAGGTTTTCTCTCTCATTGTTTGAGTCCATGGATATGAAAATGAAAAACTTCTATTTAAAACTATTCAAGAGCTTGATTAAATTGTAGGGGCATTTACTCTTAGGTTATTTAAACCTATGTTTTGTATCAAATCACTTATGGTTTCAATGCGAAACTTTTATGGCTAATTCGTGTTTTACATGTTGAATATAAAAGGTTTCTTTCTCTCTCATTGTTTGAGACCATGGATATGAAAATAAAAAGCTTCCATTTAGATTTATTCTAGAGATATGGATAATTTGTGTTTTACATATATTGAATATAAAATGTTTTTTCTCTCGTTGTTTGAGACCATTGATATGAAAATGAAAAACTTCTATATGTAGGGGCATTTACTCTTAGTTTAAAACCTATGTTTTGTATCAAATCACTTATGGTTTCAATGGGAAACTTTTATGGATAATTTTTGTTTCACATGTTTAATATAAAAGGTTTTTTTCTCTCTCATTGTTTGAGACCATGGATTTGAAAATGAAAAACTTCTATTTAGATCTTTTCTAGAGATATGCCTAATTTGTGTTTTACATGTACATTGAATATAAAATGATTTTTCTCTCATTTTTTGAGACCATGGATATGAAAATGAAATTTTTTTATATGTAGGGGAATTTACTCTTAGGTTAAAACCTATGTTTTGTGTCAAATCACTTATGGTTTCAATGGGAAAATTTTATTGCTAATTTGTGTTTTACATGTTGAATATAAAAGGTTTTTTTCTCTCTCATTGTTTGAGACCATGGATATGAAACTCTTAGTTCTATAAGCTAATTTTAGTCTCGTGAAGTTAAAATTTCTTTCATTCATACATTCATAAATAAAAGGATAGCCGAACAGTCAGCCACGCAATGACAACTATTTTACTGTTTTCTTGGAGACTTAACTGTTTCTTGTAAAAGGATCTAAGGACAGCCGAACAGGCAGCCATGTAATGACAACTGTTTTATTATTTTCTTGGAGACTTAACTATTTCTTGTAAAAGGATCTAAGGATCTCCTCTAATCTCTAATGAAAATCACATATTTTCAGCCACACAATGAGAACTGTTTTATTGTTTTTTTGGAGACTTAACTATTTCTTGTAGAAGGATCTAAGGACAATTGAATAGTTAGCCACGAAATGAAAACTATCTTACTATTTTATTGGAGGCTTAAGTGTTTCTTGGAAAAGGATCTAAGGATCTCCTCTAATCTCTAATGAAAAACACTTATTTTACTTTTCAGAGAACAACATGCTTGCACGCTTAAACGTTAATTGTTCAATGATCTAATATTTAATGAATCACAATGATTTTAGTTTCCAAAATATTGTTTTCTTTTCTTCTAAACTCGTTTTCTTTGCAACTAAATAATGAAACTCTCTGGTTCTATATTTCTGGGATTCTCCCGCATTTATGATGCAATGTTGATTTTATATAACAAAGATGAGCTATCAAGGACACAAGCCTCTATTGTTGTTCTATGGAACAACATGAAGAAACTCTCCTATCATATATTCTGAGATATTTTTTGGAAGTTTCCAGATCACTTTCCAACGAGTTTTAAGGATTATTTCAGGCAATCACAGAATTCATAATAAATATAGAATAAAATTTCAGACATAATAGATGCAATACATTTGATTTTATATACATTCATAATAGATGCTGCTAATAATAGTCATAACAAAGGCTGATAATAGGACACACATTGTCATATCAGAGGCTGATAACAGGACACACATTTTCAAGTTCATTATAATAGGACACACATTGTCAATTTTTTGTAGGTTGAGTAGTGGATAGGAATGTTGTCATCTTCCCCCATAGAGATAGCCAAAAAAATAGAGACAAATAGAAAAAAAAAGACATCCAAAAAAACAGAGACAGAGCCTCTCATTCATAAATTCCGTACTGGATGCTGAAGACCGTGAAAATGTACCTGGACGATGAAGAAGCTGAAGACAATGAAGATGCTGAACTCTCTACAGAGGATGTTGAACTCATTGCAGAGGACGCTAAAGACGTTGCGGAAGACCTCTGCAACAAAAAAACAAAAAAAATTAGAAAATCAAACAAAATCTAAAACCAAATTAGAAAATCAACACAAATTAAAAAAAAAAACAAGAAAAGACATAGAAATTTAAAATCTTACCTGCTTGAGCTAGAATGTTGAGCACGAGAATGCGAGAATGCGACAGATAGTAGAGCGCGAGAATGCGACAGATCAGAGCATGAGACAGAATGCAACAGATCAGAGCACGAGATAGAATGTGACAGACAGAGCGCACGAGAGATATGAGCACACAAACGTGAACAGAAACCTGGAAAAGGTTGTGGGTGATATATTTATAAAATAATAGTTTGGCCAAACTTTTATTTCCGATTTTCCAAACTTAGGCAAAAAATATGTTTACCATTGTTGTCAGTACGCCGTCACTGTAAACGGAAAACAAAGTTCGGCCAAACAATATTCAATAGTTCGGCCAAACTCTTGAATTGTTTGACTGAACTATGACAAGAGTCTGACCGAACTATGAAGGAAAAAAAATTTTCGCCCCAAATTGTCACAAAAGTGTTACCCGTCTTCGCATTTTCACCCTTGTAGTAGGAAGACGAGTAGAAAAATAAAAGCACAATTCAAATGACAATGAGTTTAGTAGGCATATGAAGTCAAGAGGGGAAATAATATTGTGAATTCTAATATTGTTTATTCTCTATTTATTGATGTTGGTTGGAAATGGCCGATAGGCTATCGACCAAAGGATAGGAGTCTATTAAGAATTGGAAGTATCAAAATTGTTCTAAGGCCAAAATACCTTCTAATAATTCAATATTCCTATATAATGTGGAGATATTTGTAGGAAAATGATTGATTACTTAATGGTGTGTGGAAATTAGGGTTTTGTAGAGGTAGTATCATAAAGCTTGTGTGAAGTAAAATATTATACAAAGGCAATGCTTGTGTAGAGAAAAAACGTGTGAGCAACTAAGGGCATGTTACACCACTCCACACAAGGTGCAAAGAAGATAGGCTAGGTGGAATGGATTACATGGAGTTACAGGTGGAAAGAACCATTGATGTGGTAGGAATATGGAGTGACATGTGGTAGGAAAATTTGGAAGTTTTGGCCATCTAAATGGATAGTTGGTGTGTGACACAGGGAAGGAAAATTTTATCACTTCAACACATGGAAAGTCCTAATTAGCTATATGGGATGATTTCACAAGTATAATGGTAAATTAGATGGAAGATGATGTTAAAAGTATAGGCCCCATATTGGTCCATGAGATATCAAAACACCATAGTGTTGAAATGGAAACGATAATTGATTGATCTAATTGATTCGACAGGTAAATGGTTAGACATAATGGGTTGCATATCAGTACATCATGTCATCAAAGCACTTTAGTGTCAAAATGGACTAGGAATAGATTGATATAAGGTAAAAAGTCTTGAATTAATGAAAAAGTATCCATAAATTAAAGATGGATAGGATCATTAACATCATAAGGCAATAGTTTCATCTCCAAGTCACATTAAATTATCACAAGGTTGAAAGTGATAGTTCCTAATAGATTCTGGTCATGGGACTTCGATCTTAGCAGCTAGGATTATTGTGTTAGGAAGAAATTAATATACCTGATCTAGAAATTATTTATATGTTAAAGTCATTGGTTTTAGCATATGGTCATGGGGAGAATTCAGTCCAGCCCTTAGAGTTATTAGTACATTGACTCATTAGTGTTTTGGGAAATAATAGAAGTGTAATCAACTAATTTCCAAGGTATTTTAGTAATGGTTAGAATCCATGATCATGAGAAAGAGAAATTGTGAAATATTTAAGCACTAATTGTATAATTAGTTTGATTAAAGGGATTTTCAGTTTAACATTATGCAGTGTGCATATGTTTTACCAATGGAGAATCCATGAGCATCAAAGAAAATTCTAAGAGTTAGAAATAAAAAGATGATTTAATCAACCCATGATACTATTGGTGAAAACCATGGATCGATATCCATAGTAATATAAATTGTAATTTATAAATAAAATGTTAAACATTGAAGTAATTCCTAAGTCTATACATATGAACAAAAATTAAGATGAAAATTTTGCCTATGAATATGTATAGAGGGTTAATAACTCAAGGAAAATATCAAAGTCCCATGAAGTCAAGAGAGCTAAAGTAACAAGTGAAGAAGGGTAAGATATTTGAAGCAAAGTAAACCTGAGAACATCATACGATAGAGAGACATTAGGGTATTTTTCAGGTCTAAAAGGGGCCTCCCAAGGAAATTATAAAATAATAGTGGAAATAATAAAAAAATATTTGATTACATCATTAAATTCGAGAGGGAAAAAATAAAAAACTATTTTTTCAACTCATATTTTCAACTTATCTCCCTATGGGTTTAGTCAAATTTGGAGCAGAAATGCTTGTTGAAAGCATCATTGAATTCATAATACAATTATTATCTATGTTGTATACTTTTGATAGACCCTGCTACATGAAAAATTAGAGATACGTGAAAAACGTGATTGCAATCACGGTTTTTCATGTATTTCTCATTTTTCGTGTAGGAGGGTCCATCGAAAGTATGCATCATGGGCACTCTTTGGATGAGGAATTAAATATTGCATCCAATGAGTACTGTCACTTGAAATTTTGGTAAAAACTTAGGGAGATAAATTAAAAATTTAATTTGAAAAGGTAGTTTTATTATTATTATTATTATTTATATTTTACTCCAAAAATGGTGAATCATCACCCATGGTTGCCATCATCATCTTCAATCCTATTAGTTCTTATAAAGTTTATTTTGGTTGTACATATTTCTTAGGTGGCCCATTTTAGACCTCAAAATTCCCCTAATTAATAGTGGTAATAGTTCTAAGTGTTTAGAAAAAATTGCCAAAATAGGTCTGAATGTAGATATGAAATGAAATTGAACATCCAACCGAGATGAGATAGAAAGAGAGCATAAATAGAGGATGACCAGTGTGAGATATGGATCAATAAATAAAATAATGAAGCATTTATTTATGTATTATGCATATATAATTAAGTAAAACACAAAATATAAAATTATTCCCACAAGTAAAGAGGTAAAAATTAGATGAAATATAAAATATTTTTTATGTGTAAAGAATTGATGTAGATTCCTATGAGTTTGAAAATATTATGAAGGATGGATCAAATAGGAATATGTTGATTCCTAGAAATTATGGGATCAAAGTGTCCTTTAGGTTCATGGCTGTAAAACTCAAGGGATCAATCTCTCCTTTAGGTTGGTGCCTATAAATCGAGTGATAGAAGTCTCATTTGGGCTACTTCCTATAAATCAAGGTATTGATCTCTCTTTAAGGTTGATTCCTACAAATATTAAGGGATCAATGTATCCTTTAGGTTGGTACCTATAAATATTAGGGGGAGGGTGTCATCTTCTATTTGGTTCCAATATATTGAAGCTAATAGTAGTCTGGTACTTACAACAATATTAAAATAGTCGATTTTTGTGGTTTTATCTCTTGAAGGTTTTTCATGTACATATAGTATTCTTATGTGTTGCTTATGTGATTGATGTGTTGAATGGTATTAATTGTCTTCAATTTTTAAAATTGTAAAATATGCCAGTAATTTAACCTACCCCCCCAGCATAATCACTATTCCAGCACAATCTACGACAAAAATACTCATATTTTCTCTACATTAAGAGAAATTCTTAGTGCTCACACATTTTGTTAATGAATCTATAATGTTCTTTAAAGTGTACATGTTTTACAATGACACCTTCTTATCTTCAAACATATCTCTCACGAAGCGATATTTGACATTAATATGCTTTGTTTTTAAATGATAAGTAGGTGTATTTGGTGAGAGGATTTCATTGTTACTGAAAATGTATCGTTGTAGCTTGTTGTATCAATCCAATACTTGGACACAATATTATTAACCATACTACTTCCTTGCTTGCATTAGTGGTTGCAATGTACTCAAAATTTTTAATTGAGAGTGTGACTATAAATTTTTCGTTTCTCATGCCATTCATTGCTCCTCCAAATATGTCATACAGAGTTGTAGACATTTTTCTATCTAGATCTCCACCGTAGTCTACATCAGAAAAGCCATGTATGTCCAAAAATCTATCCAATCCTAGTCTTCCTTGGTGGCACAATCCATATCTTGTAGTTCAAGGAAAATACCTTAAAGCTCTCTTAATTGTTGTCCAATTCTCCCTCCCAAGATTTGACATATAACTACTCAATACTCCCATTACATGTGCAATGTATGGTCTAGTATAGATCATTACGTGCATCAATATTCCAACCACATTGGTATATGGAACATCATACATTTTCTTTTCCTATTCTTGTGTATTGGGGAACTAATCTATAGATAACTTTACACTTATAGGATTATGAACCCTTACTAGTTTACCTTATTGCATATTAATCCTTTACAATAATTTTTGTACATAATTCCTCTCACTTAACCAAGGTTTCATTTTTTTTTTACCTCTTTTAATTTCCATTCCCAAGATCAAATTTTGAGCACCAAGGCCCTTCATGGAAAATGTAGAGAACAAATAATGTTTCACTTCCTAAAAAATTTCCTTGTCATTTCCAATCAACAACATATCATCCACATACATGACCAAATAAATGATAGATTCACCATATAATTTGAAATATATCCAATTATCTATGTTTCTCATTGTGAAGTGAAGTCACATATACAAGTATCAAATTTTTGATACCAAATCCTTGGTAACCCATAAAAGGAATTTTTCATCCTATATAACAACTCTTGCTTTCCTGTCACAGAAAAGGTTTTTGGCTCCTCAATGGAGATTTGTTCTTCCATATCCCCATGTAGGAAGTTTTTCTTCATGTAAATATATTCTACTTAAAAATCGAAATTATTAGCAATAAATAACATAAATCTATTAAAATTTAACTTTCAAATAGGATAAAATATATCATAAAAGTCAGTTTATTCTGACTGGAAATAAACCTTTTCCACTACCTAAGCTTTGTATTTCTCCATTATACCTTCATTGAAGTTATTTTTAAATGCCCATTTGCTTCCAATGGGCTTTCTTCCAACCAAAAACTGCATTATATACCAAGACATATTCTTGTATAGGGCTACCATTTCCTTTTCTTATATTTTTCCATCCTATGAGTCCATTGCATCCCTAAAATTTTGTAATATACCCATTTTTTTTTTTTGTTTGTTAACTATGTACACACTCTTATGTAATCATATCTAATATGATTTATTGAATTTTGTTCCAATTAAACATTTTAACAATATATATAATATGGTTTTAATAAAACAATATTATATAATACGATTTGGTCCTCTCACTATACTCCATTCATTTTTATGACAAATGGACACGGTGGTTTGTATATATATACATCAAGAGTTAAGTCTTTGATCATATTCAGGTTCTATTGACCCAATTTACCATTTCATATGATTATTTGATGAAATTCCTATATTTGATTATTACATATAAGGTAGTTATGAAATTTTTTTGACTTTATAAAAATGGTTTCCACCTAAAGGTGGTTCTCCTTATTAATAAACACTACGCAGTCTAATATAACTCGGTTCCCTTAGACGTTATGTCAACTGTCATTTATTTATGAGTCACATCACTTTTATCAATGAGCGTACTAATATCTTACAGTTGATTTCATATTTATTTTCTCGAGCCACTCACAAGTTATTTTTTTAAATGATCCATACTATGGATCTACATTTGCGTTAAAGTCTCAACTTATGGGTACATTTTGCAATTAAACTCAATAGATTTGTTTTCAATTCGATTGATCATGAATTTTATTTTAGGGAACGCCGATAGATTTACAACGTGTGTATGGTGGGATTTTGTTAGAGTTTTGGAGTACCCAGGCTCTATTAAATCCCATGTTTCAACATTTCACGAATTCTCTGGTTCTTTCTCCTTTGTGGATTTCTCTTAGCCTTATGGACGATGCATATTTTTCTCAGCGTATCACGCCTTCAGCCTTATGGCTTTGCCATTTCAAGAGCTAGTAGGCTTCAAGCTTGGTTCTATAGTTTCATTTCCATTTCATTGGAAATTTGTGATGCCAATGTCGCTGTGTATAAATTGTATAGTCTGTTATGCCTCTGTATATATATCGTTTGGTTTGATTGATATGATTATTATCATTATTCTATGCACCATTAGAGGTTTTCTATATATGAAACCATTTTTCTTTTGAATATCAAAGTCGTGGATTTAAATCTCGAGTCTAGAATTTTGTTTATAATTAGAGCCAAACCATTTATTAAAATCAGAAGTTATAGAATGGGTCTATAGTGAAACACAGAACCCCTCTTCCTTGATTTATTTTTCCATTTCGTTTCATAACATGTATGACTAAATTTTGGGAAATTGATTTAGAATTTGAGTTCGTTTTTGTTTGAATGAGACTGAGATTCTCCGCTCCGAATTTCAAATTTCTTTTTCTGGGTTTTAATATTCGTTCTTGCTTATGCCTCTTAATGAATACACTGCCCATGGTTAAGGGCCTATAGCTGATTCATTCCTTCACAAGTCAGAGTGGGAAGTCGCCCTCTACAACTTCATGGCTACAACTTGAGTTTCCCACCACAATTTCTCAAGCATTGTCTACTCGTTTCATCTAATTTGAAGATGGGGACTGATAAAATGACCTTCCCCAATTCCTCCCAAAAGTAAGAATGACTTTACATTTTATTTGTATTTTACATTTAATTTTTATAATACTTTCCACTTCCTTCTGTATTGAAATACATAACTAGTTTCTCATTTCAGCTCATGAATTTCTTACAGGGTTTCTCGTCGTCTTTCCATTAAATTTCCTAAGATAACAAAATACATTTATGTTATGAAAATATATGTAAATATTCCTGCAATTTCGTGTCCTGTTTATCTTTCTAATTTCACTTGCTTCTGTTACAGGTATAATTGTTTCCGGTCAATTTTTCATTTCTACCAGATTTACACATCAAGCATCGCTTAGCCTTCTAACTCTGAGATATTTTTATCTACATACACAGGTTGTTTCTGCGATGTGTAACACTATCCCAAAGTTTTATGGCGCTCTGTTATTTAATAGCAGTTCTAGGGTTTTTTTGCTGACTATTAAGTCTTCCTACATTGTATAAATGTTACAAAAACATTTTTTCTTTTGTTGAGGATATCCTCATGGGACTGTTTAGCTTTAAATTACTTTAATTTTTTCCAATGTTTTAATTAATTAATATTTTAATTAATCTTCCCAACATATCATGGTTCTAAAATAGAAATCAGATGAAATTTCCATATTCTGTATATTCCTGTGTGTATCCATATTACTTCAATGCTACAACATTTACATTGCATTGTCTATTATTCAGAGAAGCAACGATTAACTCAGTTATCTGGTTTCAACTAATAACATGAGCATTTTTATTTATATATGCCATATGGTTGAAAAATATAAATTTATCTTGATAGTTCACCCTTAATTAACTTAAATCTTAAAAGGAGGCCTTCATGGATATAGTCTGCTAATATTTCCTTTCTGTGTAATTTTTGAATGGCAATCTATGTATATCAGCTTAACATTTGTAATTGACCACACAGTTGATTTCTAGCAGAGAATGGTCTCTTTGAAATCAAAAAATACTTAGGGTTTTTCTTTAAGATATACAGATTTATATTCGTTTAATTATACTTTATACTTCGACATTATTTAAATGTTTATATAGCTTTGCATTTACATCATTAGATTCTAAATTTGAAGATTACAATCTGATATATCTATTTTATATTCAGTGTAACAGAAATAACATATATTATACAACTGGTAGGAAAACTTTTCTATAGTATTTCCTTTCTGCTTTTTACTGCATCTATTATATTTAACTATCCCCAACTCAGGGCAATAGCAATTTCTATAATTTATTTCAACTTTTCATATTTATAATACTGTAACCATTTTCTAAATTCTTTATAGTAGAATTTAATATTACTTACCCATTAAATTCAAATCATAGTTACTAGTTTATGAAATCTATTTTTTTCTCATGCACATATAACTTTATACTACAAAAGCAAATTAAAGTTGTAAAATTTATTTGTCTATGGGAATAAGATATATCTCCAGATTTAAACCAGTATCGGGTTTAGAGATTCTGGTTGATATTTCCCAGTAGACTCTATTCCTACAACTATACAGATTTTAGAGAATTATTTCTTCTAGTAAGATCTGTTAAATGTACGGAATTACATATCTACAACATAAGAATTTAATACTTTCAAGCGTAATAAAAATTTAAGATTTCATAGTACAAATCTGCAACAACAATTTATTAATTAGGTGGACATACCACTTCTTTCTATGAACAATCTTCCCAACCTTAGAGTTATTCTATCTCCAGAACTCACCCCTGTGTTGAGATCCTCCCATGACATACTAATCTCAGTTGGTTCTTGAGCAACTTATTTAAGTTATGCTTTCCCCAAGCATATTTCTAAATTCCGCGTCCAAAATTTTCAGGATGCTTTCTTCCTGTTTTGCCTAGGCTTCCCTCAATGAGGTACTTTAAAAGATGATTTCTCTACTTTTCCCAGATTTTCTACCTCTTCCCAATTACTTTCCTCTTCATTGGGGAATTTATATTTTTTTTCTCTTTAATCTAATTTAGAAATATTTCCTTTCAAGGCTTTTTGAAAGGTTTTTGGGAAGTATTAACCTTTTTCCATAACCTCATGGATCATGCTTGTGATCTCCAATCTCATCTAGTCATAGTGCACACATAAATATTCTATTTATGTTTCATTAATAAATATTTAAATAAATCCACACAATAATTCTCCATTGGGGTCCACTCCCCTTTGGATTTTGGTTCAAATGTCTAATTTGAAAAGCATAGAAACTTGGGGTGTTACAAATTTCTATGATCATCATGACTAAAATGAAAAAAAAGAATGGAAATCAGGTGAATTATACCTTTATGGATTTCTTATTTCCTAAATCTATTTCCTCAATACCAAATTATGTGGTTCTTCTTCTTCTGAGTCTTATTATTTTGTAGAATATTATTCATCATCCTTTACTTCAAACTCTATATTTTCTATCGCTTACTCCTTTGGAAGGACTCCTTGTTTTATAACATCTTTGACTTCTCGAAATACCACATATAGAGTATACACAACCTTCTTTGTTTCTCGGTTCCAAAGCTTCTACCCTTTATAGTATATTTATATCAAATACATATATACTTTTCATCTTTCTTACCCCACTTACTCCTATTATCCTTTGGAATGAATAGATCAACATCACAACCAAATACATAATTTTTTTTTAAGAGATGGTTTCTTACCTTTCCGTACGTCATTTGAATTCCTCTCATCCAACTTTGATAACAATGATCAATTTACCATATAATGCATAGTGTTCACTTCCTCTTCCTAGAATTCCTATCCTAACTTGACACAACTGAGCATGCTCCTTACTTTCTCAATTAGTGTCATAATCATCCTTTTTGAAACTCCATTTTGTTTAGGTGTGTGTGGATTTATATTTTTCCTTGCTTTATTAAACTTCTCACAAAATTGATAAAATTCATTTCACAAAATTCTCCTTCGTTATGTTTTTTCACAACCTTGATTTTCTTCTCTATCTAATTTTTCACAAGAGGCTTAAACTCGATGGACTTGTAAAAGAATTTATATTTCCTCCCAAGGAAGTAAATGAGTGTATTACTTGAAAATTCATCTAGAAATGAGACATAGTATATATATTTACCTAGTGATGGAATTGAAATAGGTTTGAATACATCATTTCACACCAAATTTAATATTTTCTCTAACCTCATAGAACCAAAGGAGAATATTACTTGACTTTGATTCAAATATAAATAGTGTTCAGAAAAATAAATATCTACAGAGAAATTAGACATACCTTCTACAATAAGATTGTTGTGTAGTACTCAAAGGTATGTCTCTCTGAACACTCCTAGTCCTTGATGCCACAACATATTATTTTCTCAAAATCTATAAGAGTTTTTTCTTCTTCTGATAGAGATTTTGTATCCATCATTAGAAATTATTCCAAATAGCTTATTCCCATCAGAAATTCCATTATTCCTCGGACCATGCTATAGGAATGATTTTCAAACATTTCTCTTAAAACTCCATCATTCATCTTGGTTATAAAAATAAAGCTTATAGATAATGTTGGGATGTGCATAACACTAAGAAGTCTTCTAATCCTTCCATCTATAAGATTAAAATTGAATTTTTATAGTCTTATGATTTTGTTTGTTGATTCATCTCCTAAGAAAACATCACGACCATCAAATATTTTATACTTGCAAAAATGTTCACTACGAATAATCATATGAAACAAAGCACTTGATTCGACCAACTTTGCCTCATGATCTACATGTGTACTTGAAGAAGCCAAGTACACATCCCCTCCATCTAAAGAGGCTTATGCTTCTATAGAAGGATAATCCTCATATCACTTCCTTTTATAAGGAATTTTAGATCTTAAATAGTTTTTGTAATGCCATTTTTTACAACTTCTCAAACATACCTTTACTATTTTTGTTGGAGACTTAGATATTCCTCAAGATTTAGACCTTCCATATTAATTGTATTTATACTATGGGAACATAATCTTACATAAAAGGTAAATATGTGCATATTTCTATGATTTTATACCTCATTTACTCTAGTCAAAAGGATGAGAGTATTTCATTGAACTTCAGAGTAGTTACAGTACTAGCAATGGCAACACCTAGACTATCCGATGAGTCTAGTAGATAAAATAAAAATTTAATGCATGTATCTTCATCTAGAATAACAATATCAAAATTTAACTAATACCAAAGTATTGAAGTTGTTGAGATGTTGCTAGGAGATATCTTATTTCTTCAAAAATTAAGAAAGAAACATTGGCCAGGACAAGAAACTAAAGGAGAGGTTGGTCCTCTTGGTCTTTAAAAGAAGGTAATGTCCTAAAGTTTTAAAGGAAAGATGATGTTTATTTGGAAAAGGAAGTTATAATGAGTGTGAGGGTTCCTTCTCTATATGGGTCTTTACTACAGTATTGCTTCAATGTGGAATATCATTTGTTAGGGTTGAAATCGTATAACCATTTGAACCTTCTAAGACTATGTATATCAAAAACTTAATTTTATTATTTTTATGTAATATTATATTTTATAATTAAATTTTGTATAATGTACTATCTACTGTGTGGTGTCATTATTCTCTCCTCATGTGTGGGTGTGTGGACCATGAATTTCCTGAAGACCCATGACATGCCATATCTAAATTATTTTCATTTGTATGTTGGATCACATCAAAGGAGATTCATATGACTAGCATTCCATGGTGGCTTCAAGAGATAGCTGAGATTCTTTTTTTGTTTTAGAAGGAACTGCCGACAATTTTCATGGACTTGTAGGTTCATCTTCTAATTCACCTAATATATGAGGTTGAATTATTTGGGGTCATTTCTTATCGTTGGATTTTATTATTAGAGAGGTACATGAAGAAAATGAAGGGATTTTTTTCGACAAAGAGAAAAACCTGACGGGTATATGGCATAGGGGTAAATATCATATGAGTCTTTCTGTTATGCCAGTGAGTACATAAAGAAGATCGACAACACAGTATGTGTAGTGATTTTGGATGAAGAAAGGATGAATACAATAGAGAAGTGTATCTTCTAAAAAATAATGGAAAGAGGATAATCATAAAGAGTAAGTGAAGTCTTATAATTTGTCAAATTACTACACAGTAACTGTTCACACTAAAATTCATATTAATGCATATTTTGATTTCATACATTCTCTCTCTCTCTCTCTCTCTCTCTCTCTCTCTCTCTATATATATATATATATATATATATATATATATATATATATATATATATATATATATATATATATATATATATATATATATATATATATATATATATATATATATATATATATATATATATATATATATATATATATATATATATCTATATATATATATATATATATATATATATATTGGTTCAATTTTATCATCAGCGAATTTAGAAATGGAAGTGATCAACAAATTCATTCTTTACAATATGGAAGAAACACAACCATGGATCACATTATACAAAGAGAAGAGGAGGAAATAGGATAGTGATAAAAATGAACTGATGCATTTGAATGGTAGAATGATACCTTATCCGAATCATTTTAAAAAAATATGCCAATGATATGCCCTAACAGCTGGGTTCTTGATCAAGTTAGAGAGAAATACGGTGCATCTTTTCATTACCCATGTGTTGAAGAGGATGTGATAAACATAGGGATTGGGTGCAACAACTTGATAATAATATTCTCTTTTTGTAAATTTTTAACTTCCTACTACACCTTTGAATTGTACAACCTATATATATATATATATATATATATATATATATATATATATATATATATTATGTTTACTTATGTTTGGGTTATTAGACATATGACATTGATTTTTTCAAATTTTTATAGGTGAATTCTTTCCCATCTATCTTGGAATATGGACATGATATTTGCACAGAGGATGTGGATGATGGATTCATGACACAAGACTATGGAGTGTAAGTCGAGTTCAACCAATCTAGTCATGTTAGCCACCTTGGTCAAAACCTAATGCAGGGGACATTAGGTTACGCTAGAAAGATACAAGCGATCATTCAAGCATACTTCTCTTCATTCCAATGTTTAATTTTTAGGCGCAAGTGGTTGGACACCTTTGATCGAAATAATGTAAATTAATATCAGGATAGTGAGTTAATATTTATAAACTCTAGAAAGATGTGACATGAAGCTAGTGAACCTTATGTTTTCCCAAAACACTTCAACCAGATGTTTCTTTTTTGCAAATTTGTTGGATAGGGATTGGTGATTCGTACCAAGACACGACCCTAGATCAAAAAATATTTTTGAGAACGACAATGTTATCATGCCAAACGAGTAATATAATCAAGGTGATGACAATGAAGAGTGATATGTACTTGTGTTATTTCGTCATTTATACTATTTTTGAAATTTTTTTTTGTCATTCTTTCGGTAATTATTAAATTTTTTTTGTCGTCTTGTTCGTATTTTATAATATAATTGGTAAGATTAATCTTTAGAGAGAGAAATTTCTAATTTAAATTTGTAAGAGTTCCTATAAATATTAAATTTAAGTTGCTTGAAAATATCATAACTTTGGTAATAAATTAAATTTTATAAAAATAGAATTTGTGAATTTATATTAAATCTAAATTAATTGCATTGAGATACACTCTATAGAGAGATGTTGTCACATAATGTTGAATTTAAAATGCTAAAATAATAACTTAAATTAAAAAATTAAAATAGTAATAATAAAATAAATTAGTTTCAGCCATAATTACAATACTTCCATTAATATCTTAATCTTATTTAACTCTATATAGAGATATAAATAAGTGAAAGTAAAGAAAACAATTCAGATTTTATTTTGAGGAAGAAATGTAATGAGTAAAAAATATAATTTTCTTTTTAATGAGTAAAATATTTCAACGTCCACATTAGATAACATGATTTTAAACATACTTTATATAGAGAAAAGTAAAGTAACTTAAATTGAAAGTTTTATTATATTTACTCTCAGAAAGATTAAGAAAATTCTTATTCCATTAATAATTGCTTGGTAATTCAATGTATGAAGGATATTTTTAAATTAATATGGATTTGATATGTAATATTTTAGAAAATATTAATAATACAAATAATTAAACGTAAACATACAAGAAAAAACTGTGAGGTGGCATATTTCAATATTTTAATGTGGAGAACGTGAATTATAAATAAAATGTTTAAATTTCAACTACATATATATTATACCAACCTAGATCCAACTTAACTCTAGATATACCAAGCACATAAAGGGATCAAATCTCTTTTCACTCTAAAATATGTTTGCATCTCAAATTAGATTTTATCCCTCTCCACTCTTGGTAGATCCATAGTTAAGATGGTTTTAGTTTGCAAGTTATAAAAAATAATCTGACTTAGGTTTTTGAAATTTAAAAATGTATTGAATTTTATAAACCCTTATTGAGTTAGTTAAATTATGTTTTTTAATAATTTATTATTAATAATATTTTATATTAAAAAGTGATGATTTACACATTTTCGTCTTCTTGAAAACTAACTAAATTATTTTACCTTCAATTATTTTTTCCTTGTGAGTTTGAAATATTTTACTAATTAAGTTAGATTGAATATAAATGAACTATATAAGAAATAGAAAAATTTGTATCATAATTTTACAATCATAGTTTCAACCATATTACACTTTGTAATTTATAAAAATATATTTGCATTTTTTTTAAAGTACGTCATTTTACATGCAATTTCATATATAAAAGTTTGATATAAGTTCACCAATACATAATCTATAATAAATATTATTTCATTAAAATAAATAGCATGATGATAACCATCTAACAATCATAAACATAATATAAGATACACATTCGAATTCACTAACATCATCTAATTATATACACCTATAACACATATAAATGTCATTATCTAGAATAGAAATCTTATAATGTAATAGGGAATCATCTTCGTGATCACATCTAAAAAAACAAAAAAATTGTAAACATCATCACCACACACATCCTCAAATTAATATTTAAATCTCATGTCAACTAAATGGAATCACATTCACATCTATCTACAAGAACATTAAATTAACATAGCTAACATGACCTAACAATATACACGTCAAAACCAATGTATAAATTAAGTACATAAACATGACAAAAAAATTCATGATATCTATACACACACACAGACAAACACATAAAAAAAGTCAAATAATTGTAATTAAATATCTGATAAACCAAACATAGTGCCAGGTTGGTCCATAGTCGACGACTATGGATGGTAAAATACTGCATGATCAACATCTATCGAACTCAGTTGAGGTGGAGGAGGAGATGTTTGGTCTACTCTGACAACAAAAATATGAAGCACATCCATTAGCAGGTTGCGGTCAAGCATTTTAGGAGGTATACATCCAAGTGGATCAGTCACAACCTGACAAACATAATCTAATGGGGTGGTACTACGAAAATCATCATGATCACCACCCTCATCATCATTATTGTGATAATAATTTTGATCATAATAATCACAACCCTCATTTAATGTATCTACCATTGCATGATATTGGTATGCATCCCTCATCACTGTCAGTATCCTACTAGCTTCGATGATATGCCACATAAGAGACATCATATATCGTATAGAGTCCCTATATAGACCTACGAAACTAGGATCCATAGTGATATCTTGAGCCCTAACAAGGTATACTCCCATATAAAACAAAAATCTGCCCAATCTATCATAGTAGTCAAAATGAACTCACAATCCATCCCTATGACCCCCCTAAGAATGTGCCTCACCCTCTTGGGCCTTTCCCATCCCTTGATCTCCTCCAACATCTGGTGGGGGAGGAGGCATATCCCCATCGAATGTTGCAATTTCTAAAAAATATATAGCACAAAAAATAATTATACAATTTCATTAAATAATTGAATAAAACAAGTTAAAGAACGTGCTAGAATAGATTTTATTATAATTAATTAAAACGAGAAAATGAAATGAGATTAATTTAAGTAAAAAACTAATATTACTTATATCATCTTTAGGCTTAGTTGTTGTGAATAATATGTTGGGACACCCTATCCAATCAATCCATTCATACAGAAACACCAACGTGACAAACACATGGTCATCCTCATTGCCTAGTAGCGCTAGTCCCTCGGGAGAAATCTTGGCTGGAAAGTCTAGTAAGCCCCTCTTGGGAACCATATGCCCCCACATGCACATATGGACCTCAATTATAGGCCTTGGACAGTGATGGTCAAATGTAGGCCTCATATCTGGAAACCTCTAAAAAAAGAAACAGAAAAATTTGAATTGAAAGCGAAGGGCTTGCTCCCATGTCTCAATGCATGAAATCTATCTAGATCCATGAAAAATTGCCTAAAAAAATGGTAGACAATCTGATGCAACATGGCATATAAATCAAAAAATAAACATAATATAAAAGAGGGCAGCTAATGTAGTTCACATTACTACTAGAGTGTGAAATGGTTGTGAGTAATAACGAGAGGAATATAACCTCCTCTGCCTCAAAATAAGTAATATTTAGTTTTCCACCATGAACCAAAAAATATGATGGATGAACCACATGAGGCCTCACATATCTCTAAGTGTATTAAATATAAGTATTGGCTCCAACACCATGGGGAAAATTAGGTAATTCATCCCCCTCCTAGGTAGGTTAGTGATAAAGTATATGTCCACCTCAGATGACCTATACCATGCCATAGGACCAACATAGAAATCTTGCTCATGGGAACTCCATTGGTGAATCAAATTCACCAATAAAATAGAGTGCATCTTCAATGATGTAGCCTCCTCATAGTACTTGAGTAATTCTACATTAGTCAAAAGTTCTCAGGTCACTCCTGTAATAGGGTGAGGGTATAAATTCCTCTCCTTATGTTTGGTCAACAATGTAAAAAACATATTTTATGGGTTTTCCTATTTCTACTACTCCTGCTACGACTCCCTCTGTTGACATATTTGGTACATGATTGACATATAAAATTCGTTAGCCTCATAAATAAAATATTTTTTTCTTAAATTAAACATGTATTTATAAATATGGAAACATAACATTTAACTAAAAAAGAAAATCACTGGTGCACAAAAAACATAGTCATGCATTGCTTCTAATGCGATTTCAAATATAACTTCACTTATATCGGTGCACACATAGGTATGGCACATCCTTCTTAGTTGAAAATTTTTAATTTTAATAGCGGTGAAAAGAAATTGTGCATTGGTGCGCATGTATAACCATTTCGCACTAATAAAAAACATTAAGATTATTGAATGCATCGACCTACAACTATATTTTAAATATTATTTTTGCAGTGTGTTTCATAAATATAAGCACACCAAGTGTGACACCCCGACGTACAATTTGTTGTATCTTTCTCGTTCATTTTCATTTACAAAACACACTGCAATAATTACGGTGTGTTCTGTTTACGCATAGATATGAGATGCACCCTATAAATTTACGGGGTCCACTGCACTTGATGCAAGCCAAATATATTGATTTCACTCCATTGTGATTTTTTTTTTTCAAAAATAGTGGAAAAAATAACCTAATTTGCAACTAGAATCTGCTAAAAAATTAAATTAAAACAAAACATAGGCATTACCTAGTAATTTGGTCGTTGAGGAGGCATTGTGGACACGTAATGGAGAAAAAATAATTTTAACACTATTTGAAAAAATTGGAAATTCAAATAGTGAGCACAGTACAGAAATATGGTGACCAAAAGAAGCACTGTCATCAGGGCACTTGCATGTTGCAAGAGTGGAATGGGTGCTTTAGAGCTCTCCTGCACTACATATTGTAAAAATGAAAATTATGGTCTGCAGCGTTTTTTCATTTTACCCTAATTCGGTGCATTTAGCTAACTACAACACCATGGGATATATCCAAAAGTGCCATGCTTTCTTTTAAATTAAAAAATATTGCGATGCATTTCATGAGATGCCCTGACACATTTCTATACATGTACTACACTGATATTGTGGTTTTACTATAACACTTCTCTACTTTTAGAAATTAAAAAATTCCTACTGTTGCTCTATAGAAGAATCCCCGGGGAATTCTAGTACATTTACCCCACCAGAGTGTCGTTGGAAATTAGCACCGATGTTTTCTGAAATTTAAAGCTACAACGGTGCTCCATAGTGATTTGCACTAGGTCATTTTACTACATGAAGGGAACTCGTGCTATCTACTACTAAAGCATTAGTGTGTTGTATTAATTAGCGCACCATTTTTTTATTTAAAATATATATATATATATATATATATATATATAGTGCACCATCTTATATGAAGCAACGATGCTTGTATGTTTAGTAAAGCATGGGTACATTTGTAGATTTTATATGTACCGTTCAAAAAATATCCTCTAAAACATCTGCTCACCCACCTCCACTATAAACAGAATTTTGGTCTATTTTTATAGGGGCTTTTGAAAAAACCTTCACTAGAATATATTCTCCTTATAGTGCTTAAGTAGCATAAAAGTAATCTTCTCTCTATTGGAGAAACTATGGACCAAAAAATAACCTTCTAACAGATTCAAAATTTTATCTAAAACATGTACATCTATTTGAACTTATAATTTAGGGATATCAAGATGTGTTTTCGGTGGGCATCCATCTCCGAAGTAACTGTTGGATGGATGTGTGTTACCGGTCGGCATCCTCTAAAGGATATAGGAAAATTTATCCATCATCTTGTTCCTTTTCCATTCGAGGGATTATTAGAGAAAAAAATTGATAGGATCTCTTACTCCCTCATCCTTCTCTTCTTTGACCATGGGAGGTTGTTAGTGTCGATGGGGATGTTCTTACAAAGGCTCAACTAGTTCAGGTCCCAATGCCTTGTACCTCGACCTCATTAGGGGCATGCACAAAAGAATATAGAGAGAACAGGCCGATCTAATACCACTGATATATATTTATGAAAGAATAAAATTAAATACAAATATAAATAGAAACATGGAGATACAAAAAAAACATAATTTAAATTAATTAATAACAATATACTAAAAAATCACATGGAGAATGGAAATAACTAGCTGAGGCGATGGTAGCTTATCTCTAAGAATATATGTGGCATCTACATGCCTTCTAAATTGTGCTAAAATGAAGCCTAAAGGAATATTTATTATTGATAAACAATGGAAACCCCTAAACATCCAAAAACCTAACCCTAGTATATGAGTTTCTATAAGTTTGTGATCCCCAATGCGGTAAATTGGTACATAAACTACCCAAGGTCGTAGCTTTGGCATACAGTCTCTATTTGATGTGTATGATACCTCGTTAGAAATATATATATATATATATATATATATATATATATATATATATATATATATAAGGAATACAAATTTCAACTGAAATCCAGAATCATAAGAAATAAATTTTCCATTGCCCCCAAAAATATCGTTTAGGTCCTCAAAACAACTCTTGAAATTTAGGACCCAAAAAAATGCCAAAATAGTAATTTTTTCTACAATTAAGGAAACTAGAAGAAACAATAGTGCGGGTCCAAATGGAATATGAGGGTGGCCACCAATATCCACCTGGATCACTCCATAGCAAGAAACCAAACAAGAATATTGTTATCAAAAGACTTGAAAAATATCGATCCATCACCTTCAAGGTGAAGTAGAAGGAAGAGGAACAAGTAAGGTATGGCCTTTCTCTGTATGCATTTGAAGAAGAATATATATCATACATTGATATCATTTTCTGTCATCACATGTCTAGAAATAAGGAAAAATTTGTCTCTATTAAGAAAAATAAGAGTGGTAAGATTATTCTTGGAAATGACACATCTGCAAAGATACTAGGTATGGGTAATGTTGGTCTTGATATTAAGAATACAAAAGTAGATAATGTATTAATGGTTGATGGGATAAAGGAGAACATTCTAAGTGTAGGAAAAATAGATCATAAAGGGCATGTAATTTTATTTATATCAATTCACTATAATGAAAAGACCCCCTAGTGGATGTTTTTGAGGAATCCCTTATAAAAGCACCCCAGAAATACATTTCTAGTGGAGGTTAATGGAGGAGGTTGGTCGGCGGAGGTTTTTGCAGATGTTTTTCCTCGACTTCTCTTCTCAACCTAAACTATACTGGTGCATTCAACAATAGAAAGCACCAATGTACACAAAACATTGGCACACTAGACACCATGCGCTCTGTACAAACTCGCCCAGTGCATCTTATTACTGTAGCGCGCCGATGCTGTACAAAGATTATGCACCAGCGTTTCCTAAAACCCAGCACCAAAAAACAAACCGCCCAGTATGATCTTAAGAAATCGCACTGTTATGCCTATAAAACCACGCACAATAGAACATGGTTAAATAATAAAAAAATTACGACCAAAAAACCGCATTTTTCACTTTTCTTAGTGCTCCAGAGCTCTCAAGCACCAGTGCAATTTATCCTTGTCTAAGCCACCCTGACATTGGTGCTCCCATTGTACCCATTGCACACACTTCTACTGTGCATTTCCCACCAATATCCAGCTTGAATTTTCAAAATGATGGGCAAATTTACATTTGCAAATTCTATAGCCAATATGCCTCCTCAACGACCAAATGCACATGTATTTTTCTTGTTTTTCCATAATTAAGCCTTCTAGAGAATTATGATTTAAAATTAGCTTACAGTTAACCATTTAAAAAACAAATATTATCACGTGGTGTGCTCGAGCCATCCAGATCACACCGGTTAGCGGTGCTGCCTGTAAATTTACAGGGCACACCGCAATCGGTGTTGACGATATCTGCACTAGTTCCGGCGTGGTACCAAAAGGTACACCATGCTATTTTAAATTTAAAAAAAGTGTGGTGAGATTGGTTACCCAACCTCACCATTAACCATGTGGAATAGCGGCAATGCGGTGTGTTGACCTAAATAGCTGTCTTGGGGCGGGTATTTTTGTTAGGGCACCATGTTTGGGTATTTTGATAGGATCAACAGTGCGGCGTTATAAAATACCGTAATGTTGACAATGTAACGATGTCAGGAGGTCAGTGCGTTGACCGAACTATACACCCCAGGGCCTATAGTTTGGTCAACGCACCAACCTCCCGACCTAGTCCATAGTCAATGGTGCAATCTATTATACCACTGCACTGTTGACTTAAGAATAATTCTAGGAGGGTGGCGTACGAAAATTTTTTTAGGTGCACCGCTGCTGGTGCACTGAAGATTTTATGTTGCACCACTACTGGTGCGTGAAAAAAAAGACGCACCGGTATTAGTGCATGCCTGTTTTTTGTGGCGCACAGACTGTTTTTTTTTCACAAAATTTTTTATACATGTATATTCCTAAATACATTTATAATTTAATAAAATTTTTATTTAATATTTCAATCATTCAAAGACGGGAAACGATAGAAGAGAGGGAACAACAACAACAACAACTGGACTAGTATAACATGGTTAGCATGTGGGAGGCACGAGAGAGGGAGAGAGATGCGTACCCTCTCCCTATTACAGTAGATACCTAGGGGCTCCTAAGGCAGGTAGGCCTCCTCAAGTTCTATGAGGAGGCTACTTCCCTAAAGGCCCATCGTTTTTTCTGAGAAATCTTATTCGCAGGTGGAATGCCCAACTACAAGCTTTCCGGGTTGGTCCCAAATAGTGGTACGTGCCCACTAAGGACGACATATATTTCATTACAGGGCTATCGAGGAGAGGGGTGGATTTTACCTCATTCCTAGAGGTTCCATTTGGCTATGCAATAGGGATTGAGTTGGTGTAATCCTAGAGATAAATTAGTCCATATATACTATCTCTTTCATATTTTCAGGTCTTTGAAGGTCAGTTTCATATTGCTGCATTTGGTAGTGAGGAGGTGAGGTGCCTCTGAGTTCTGATTTAGACGATGTCACACAACACCAGTGATGGGAAACAGATTATTTTCTTTCTTTTATATTATTTTTATTCTTTAGTATAGGAGCAAAGACTTGTCAGGCGGTATGCCATTTTTTTGCGACAGTTTTGTGTAGCCTTAGATAGACGTCCTGCTTATGCACAAGGGAGGCTCAACTTCCCTTTTTCTTCAGAACTTTCTTGTTTATTTTTTAATAGGTTTCCAGAGACAAGCACTAATTTTTTTTCGGCAGCCTCGTAGGCTGATGTTTGAGGCACGATTGCACATGTGGGGACAGATGATACCCAAGAGGGGCGAGGATGATTTTTCTGCGAGGATATCACATGATGCACTGGAGTTGCTAGCTATTGTTGACGAGCATCCCTTTGTTATGGTCCCCTATCCTTATATTTGTTTGGATTTTCAAGGGCGTGCCAGCATCCTCTTCACAGATGATAGAGGTAATATTACTATTTTATTTAAATTTATTATAACATTTTCTTTAACTTGTTTTTATGAAATTGTCTAATTATTGTTGTGTAATTGTATATATTTTGTGGACATTGGGTCTTTTGATGGCAAGGACATGCCAGCACCACCACATGATCCAGGTGTGGATCTTGTTGACAATTAGGATATGCTAGATGCCGAAGATCATCAGGAGGCCGGTACAGAGATACCTTCTCCTACTAGTGCGCTGATACCACCTTTTGCTAGGTGCAGTATGCTTGATAGCAGATTGAGAATGGATTTGGACGACCAACTCTGTGCATTGATTATTGAGGTGGGAGTCAGGCCCACTAGTATGAGAGTCATATAGGCTGATGGTAGGCTGGTACATATGTGGATAGGCATGCCGCGTGACATGTATGGGCTGATGCTGAATTTAATTGGAGCTACAACCTTAGTTATGCGGCTGAGGATGACCCTTGTACGTTATAGGCGTGGTCTAGATGCAGCACGTGATCAACAGTCTGCGAGTAGTGTCGATGCATCATCTGGTGATCATGATCAAGAGAGTTATCATCATTCACCTCACGTCTTCCCAGATGAGCAGCCTCCACTAGCATCGAGCAACAGTCATCATGGAGAGTAGGCTGGACCATTGGCCACGTCAAGTTAATAGCCTGCAGCATCCATCAGTAATCATGATCATGAGCAGGCTGGACCATCGACCATGTCAAGTCATCACAACCAGCAATCGACAGTTGATCCTGATCAGCCTAAGGCACCAGTACCATATCAACATATATCTCAGCTTGTCAAGGCTACACCATTGACTAAGTAGACCTTGACTAGTATTGCCATTAATGATGTACCACGAGCTGATATATGAAATTTATATTACAGTTGTATATTTTTGACATTATTTAGTTATATATATATATATATATATATAGTCCATGTATTTTATGTTCATGTTGCGCTTGTACTTAATTTACATGTTGGTGATCATCATGCTGTGTATATTGTTAGGTCATCTTAGATATGTTTATTCAATGCGCGGCTTGCAGATAAATGTGTATGTGATAGCAGTTATTTAACAGGAGATGTATATTTGATGTTTGTGTACTGATAATGTTATACAATGCTAATTGTGTTTTGTTAGATGATCATGATCACGATGATGTTAGCAAAATTGATTGTGTTTTTTAGTCGAATATGATCTTTATACGATGGTTATCATGATCGTGATGTTTATTAATTAATTTAATATTCGATGACCATGATATTTAATAAATATTATGTCGTGATTGTAATTGAAATTGAAATTTTAATTGTATGTAAAATTGCAAAATTGTATTTGTATTTGTAATTTTAATTTTAGCTGTAATTGTATTAAAATATTTGTAAAATTTTAATTGTAATTGTAATATTTAATTTACTGTGAAATGATCATAATTGTAATTTTAGTTGTAATTGTATATATGAAAAATTGTAATTGTAATTCTAATTGTATGTAAAATTATAAAATTGTAATTGTATTTGTAATTGTAATTTTAATGGAAATTGTATGTAAAATATTTGTAAAATTTTAATTGTAATTGTAATATTTAATTTATTGTGAAATGATTCTAATTGTAATTTTAATTGTAATTGTATATATGTAAAATTGTAAAATTAATTGTAATTCTAATTGTATATAAAATTCTAAAAGTGTAATTGTGTGAAATTTTAAAATTGTAATTGTAATGGTATATATGTAATTGTATGTAAAATTATTAAATTGTAATTGTATGTAAAATTATTAAATTGTAATTGTGTAAAATTTTAAAATTGTAATTGTATATAAAATATTGTAAAATTTTAATTGTAATTGTAATTGTAAGTAAAATCCTAAAATTGTAATAGTAATTCTAATTGTAATCGTATGTGAAATTGTAAAATTGTAATTGTAATTGTAATTGTAATTTTATTTTTAATTGTAATTGTATGTAAAATATTTGTAAAATTTTAATTGTATTAATGAGAAAATTTTAATTGTAATAATGTGACATTATTTTATTAAAAATGAAATAATTTTTAAATTTTTAAAACTGTAAATAATTGTAAACTAATAAATCTAGAATAATATGAATTTTTGTAACATAATAAAGTTTATAAAATAATGCAAATAAAATCATGCACTTTAGAGTTATTATTATTTTAGTATGACTTTACATACCAAAAGAAATAACTTTATACAGTATGCCATTGTTATTGAGATCAACATAATTGCAAATTATCAAGTGAAATATTGATTTTAATATTAATTCAAAATACATATTATCATGTTTCGAAAAAAAGAGTCTTATAAGGTATAAGGTAATCACATCCTCTTCTTTATAAAAACCCATCTTAAAAAGTATAAATATTGATGAAATAACACATGTACCATTTCACATGCACTAATTCCATTCAATAGATTTTAGAAGAATTTGAGTATATTACCATTGCGTTGCCTCTTATTGATGCTAATTCCATGAACAAATTTTAGAAGAATTCATGTGTGAAGAATGAATAGACAAAAAAAAAACATTTTTGGACTATTTTTCATTTTATTCAAAGGTTTTTAAGATTTTTTTTGGGATTTGTGCTTTCTTGGGACAGTAGACAATACCGACCATGTTGTATTGGTATTTCAGTTGAATTTTTCCTAGCAGAGATATGAACGAATATTTTAGTTAGGAATTTAACAAAGAACCCATATATTTTGAGAATATGATTGAAGACTATTGTCATATACTTGAGCACTATTCCATTTCTTCACATATTAGTACAAAATAGAAAGAATAATTTCTTTCACCATAATAACACACAACTTTCCAAAAATAAAACACTTTATTCTGCATTTCGAGGCATTTTAAGAAAATGATAGGCATTTCTATGGAGTTTTATCCATATTCTGCAATTTAATGAGGGTTGTAGGGAGCTTACAACCATATATCTGTTAGTAACTGCACCCTTCGGTAGAACCAAAGAAAATTCAAGAAGATTCCTCAGCGAAGTAGACTGCCCATAATCAATTCCTTCGAGACCTCAATAGAAGAAATAGATATGCATGTCATAAATGGATATGCATGTCAAAGGACCATATTGGCACCTTTTCTTGTTGCAGGTTGTGGAAAGGTTCAAGTTTATTTTTCTTAAAGAAGAACAGGTGTAGTTTTGAAGGTAAATGACCCAAATATTTTCACATCAAAATGTACATTTCCAACATGTATTAAAACTAAAATATCTCCAACTTCAATAAACTACTCAGAAGAAAAACTTTCCCAACCATTTGTGAAAATTGCCCACGTCTTAGCATAACACAGGTTCACATGCCACAATTGCCCACTTGGGCCCTATAGTATTGCATCTTCACATGCCCCACATTTCATTCTCTCCACATAATTAGTGGGGACCCCTACAATAAATAAAATGCATTGGAAGAGTAGTTATTTCCATCAAGAATTTATCCAATTCTAATTCTCAATTCTAATTATAATTATAATTCTCAAGAATAAACAAAATTCTAATTATAATTGCATATTTCCATAAAAAATAAACAAAATTCTAATTCTAATTGCATATTTCCATCAAGAATAAACAAAATTCTAATTCTCAGATTCTATGGTTGGATTTCACTAAATTTTGGTGTACACACCTAAAAGTAATTTTGGTGCCCTAAAATGGACTTCTTGTAATCAGTGCTAATGTACATATAACCACACCAGTGTGTTTTAGTTGTTGCACACCAATGCCATGTTACCAATGGACGCACCGATGATGAATAACCGCAAAATAAAAAAAGCGCAACTCTATTTTCTTTAAGTGAAAAAAAATGGTAAATTGAAAAATGGGCAGAAAAATATTTTTGAAAATCTAATTTCATAAAAAAATTCTTTAAATACTGAAAAATTTTCATTATTTCACTATTTTTTCAAAAAGTTTCAACGAGATATTTGTAGGAGACATACCTAGAGCAAGAGAGCATGAGAGCACTGTGGAACAGTGAAATACGTTCAAACAAATGTATTTAGACAATCATAATTCTAAGCCTCTAGTGATTCAAACCGTGTAGCATAGAATTTCAAACGATCTCGTGATTAAATTTGATTATTTTTTTTACTTTTTATGCATATATTTTACGAAGTAAGAAAAAAATTTCAATTTTTTTTTTATTTTCATAAAAAATAAATAAATCCATTTTTACCCTAAACCCTTCATTATTTTTGTTTTTTCCCTTTCTTCTCCCCATTTTTGTGATTTCAGAATTTTGGATTTTCATTTTAGATTTATAGGGTTTGTATTGCTATCTATAGGCCTATGATTTCCAACCCATGAGATGACTTTCATAGTCGGATCCCAATCCATGTCGACCCTTGCATGCATTTTTGAAAAAAAAAAAAATTTATCGGTGCGCCCTGCGTAATCTAGCGCACCAGTGCACTATATTATTCATGCACACTATGAAAGTACTGTGTAATAAAAATTAAAACAATTTTTTTAATCAGTGCTCCATATGTAAAATAGGGCACTGGTGCGCTATTTCATTATGGTGCACCGTGAACATGTTTTTTCACAAAAAACTATTTTATTGTGTTAATCGGTGCACCATGTAACATATAACACACCACACTGGGTCTCCTAGTTGACAGATAACACTGTATGGTGGTCTCTTGTTTTCACGGGATGTTTATGCTACAAAAACTAACACTAGATGATTTTTATTATTTTCTTTGTGTTAGTCGGTGTGGTGGTTAACATGTAATGCATCGGTGCTCCTTGTTGGCATAGAGCACTATATGATCTATTATATTTTTTTTTCAGTGCGTTTATAAGACCCACATGCACCGACGTCAATGCGTACACCATGAATGTCGCACTAGTTTCTTGAGATTTTTTTTTTACTTGAAAAGTTGACAATTTATTTATAAATATATTAATGAATGATATGGTAAAGGTTTGATATTGATAAAGAAATGAATGACATGAGATCAGGTAACAAAAATACTGATAACACATCAAGAAAAAAATAAAAGGCAAGTTCTTTGTAAATTATTTACAAAAATTATTATTTTTGAATTATATGTAAGTTTAACTAATATGTATTGTTTACTGTGTATCATGCGCAGCCACAAAATGACGAAGCTCGATAAGATTATTTCTGATCTAAGACCAGAAGAGCGTAAAAGCTTGATGGAAAAATTGCAAAAGGATGAATGAGGTGAATGAGAAAATACTAATCCAATATGAGTTTCTTTTTTTAATTTTCATTAATAATATACTTAAAATTAGTAGATATCATGTGTCAAATATTCTATTAATTCACATATGTTTAATTTTCTATAGGGACCAACAAATCATAAAAGGAATGTTGTTCTAAGAAAAGAAAAAATTATAACATGCAAATGAAAATGAATTTCTCCTTAACCTCATCTAGAGTGGTGTTTGAGGTTTACGAAAGGGGGAAAAACATTTACAAAAGTTTGAGGGATCTAGTGGAACGAAAGTATAGACATTATTCCTACTTACAATACAAAAATCAATCCAATGATTCCAAGAACCAAATTTTATCTAAACTACAGGAAGAGTTTCCAGAGAATTGGTCAATGAGACATGTCACAATTTTAATAGCAAAAACGTACAACAAAAAAAAATGAAAAATTAATATTCATTTAAATGTTTGCCTAGAATTATTTATAAATATTACTTTTGTTATATTTAATTTTCATATATCAATATAAAAATTAAATATTTTATTGTCATGTTACATTTTCAGGAAGATTATGAAAATCTCAAAATATGAATGAGCTGATATCAAAAATATGCCAATAGGAATGTCTAAAAAGGTGTACAAGGAGATGGTCAAAGAAATGGACAAAATTACATCGCAGGAAGAGCCATCTCAACAAAAACATGCTTCAAATTTAATATGTAATCATTGAATTTTTTAATCATTAGTTACAATAAGTGAAAAAATTAATATTAAATATTAATTTTCAAGTATTTTCTTGTAGAAAATAAAAGAAAATACAACCCATTCAGTGCATAAAACAATATAACAAGGAAGAAAAGGGTTGATATATAAGTTTGTGAGTAATTGTTACATCCTTATAACAACTTAAATAGATATAATTTTTGTACTTTATAAGTTTTTTTACAAAAATCATCATTGAATGTCTTCAAATAGGTGCTAACATAAAAAGATGGACCATTAGACAAATTGATTGAAATTGGGTTAAATATGGGTTGTGAGTATATGTTGGCAGATCTATAATTAATTGTGGAATTTCTAAGTATCTATTGTTCTTGTTTTACTTAGCTCTGTCTATAATTAATAAAACAAACAAATCTTCTATATTAAATATATGATTTTTTATGAGGTATAAAACTTACTGGAAACAAAGTATGGAACTGCGCCAAAAAATGAAATCTTGAAAGATGGCATGGTACATGGTTTTGAAATAATGTGTATAGTTTATGAGTCAATTTTTGCTATGGTACATCATTTATTTTAGATTTACATTGATGTATATTATTTAATATTGAAATTTTCGTTATTCTCACCAATGTATATACAGTCATTACAATTTATTTTTATGTTTATAGATGGAAGGTGAAGAAGAAGAAAAGAATCAACACCGTGAACAAAAAATTCCTGAAAATAACCCAAGTCATGGAAGTAGCTCTAGCAGTGACAGTAGTTGAAGCGAAGAATGATGATCATTATGTTTGGATATCAAAGCAAGGCGTTGTATTTTTTGAAATATTTGTCTTTCAAATCAGACATTTTCTTTAATGTAATGGACATAGTATCCCAATTGAAATACAAAGGGATACTAATAACTGTCCCATTTTTTATGACAAAGACTCTTATATATATCTATATATATATATATATATATATATATATATATATATATATATATATATATATATATATAATAATTGAACTTCAATCCTGAGGGGAGTGGACCCCAATCGATAAGTATATTATGGATGTAATTAAATATTTAAAATGAAATAAAATAATTCTGTGCAGATTAACCAAAATGAGAATTATGAGATCACTTGCTAAATCCATGAGGATGGATAAAGGCAGATAATTTCCCCAAAAATATTTCAAAAAAATCCTTGAAACAATTTATTTCGAAATTAGATTTTGAGGAAAATCTAGTTTCCCCAATGATGTGGAGAGTAGTTGGGAAGAGGTAAAAAGTTGGGAAAAGCAGAAAGCAGCTTTAAAAGTCCCTAAATAGGGAAGCCTAGGCAAACAGGAAGAAAAGCATCCTGATATTTTAGACGCAGAATTAGAAACATGCTTTGGGGAGCAAAAGCTTAAATAAGCTATTGTTGAACAGGTCAGAGGTTGGTCTGCTCTGGAGGTGGTCTCAGCTCGGGGGTGAGTTCTGGAGACAAAGGGACTCTACGGTTGGGAGGACTGGTCAATTACCCAAGTGGTATGCTCACAGTGATTATGAACAATTGAAAATTTAATTGTGATTTGACAGGCTGTAGTTACTTATCTATATTGTGTTTTTTCTGAATTATAATAGTGTTCCATAAATTTACAGATTTAAGAAGGGATTTAACCCTCTCAGTTTTGCATGGTTGTAGAAACTAGAAAAATGAGGAAAAATCATCTAGAAGCTCTAAACCAGCCTTTGGTTTAAATCTGGAGAATTATAGTACCACATAATTCACAATTTTGTAACTTTAATCTTCTTTTGTTAAAAATAGGATTAAAATAGTGGACACTAGAAATAATTGAATTATGTGGGTAGTAAGACATTTATGAAATTATTGAGTAAAGTACAAACCTGTAGACTACCAAAATAACAATACACTACTATATATAAGTTGTCTGCTACCATAAGGACGGAATTGAAAGAGTATATATTTTAGTACTTATACAATTTCAGCTAATGAAGAAACCTAGCTAAATATGATTACCAAATCTGCCAACAATGGTAGTATGAGAAATATATATATAGAATAGGTTAATAACATCCCTTGTCAAGGAATGGTCCAAACAGAATAATTATTACAAAATAAGATGAGCATGTGAAATCCTCCATAATGCATGCAACTGTAAAGGCTGTGAAAGTTAACTCATGTTCCACCCATCAGATTCATATAAATTACTAGCCAAGAGGGTTGGCTTAAACAATATAGGCATTGAATCTATTGTAGTAGGAAATAAAGGTACAAGGGTATAGTTGCATAAACCTTATTAACAACATAAGTGACTATTTTTATGGAACCACAAACTCAGGATTATACATAGAATCCATGATTGTGTATATAAATTAAGTGAATTCATAGACTTTGTAGATATGGAAATACCTAATGCACTAAAAGATTTAGTCTCGAAAATAAACAAATACAATAAGACGAACAAGCTTCTAAATTCTTCCAGCCCAATGTAGGTGCATAGATGTGTAGTTATACGAAGATGGAAAACGAAGGCTCATAGATAATATCATTGATGGACATGCTTAATCGAGGGAAAGTGGTAAATAAACCAATAGATACATATCAGTTCCGAACCCCACATGGGATTCTATCTTCAATAGTTAAGAAAAGGAACACAAAAATTAAGAATTCCCATAATATTAGCATTAATGCAAAAATTTCAATAGTCCTATTGTCTGGCTTAAAGAAATTCTACAATAACAACTTCTGCGACAACAGAAGAACATTTGAATTTCTCTGAGCAATATTTGGGTTAACAATAATGCAAGAGTCTGGTCATACGCTGAGTTAGGAGGCGTCATTACCGACCTAAAATCCCAAAATTTAAAAACCCAAGTCAAGTCGCAGAAAGTTCAACATCAACCATTTAGACTGAACAAAAACTCTTGACGCTATTCAAGCTTACCTGTAACCAAACCAAGCAAGATGAAGTATCGTTAAAATAAAACAACAGGAGAACACTCTGCATTTAAACTATGCGAAGGGAACACCAGACAATTCTATTTACCTTGGGAACGGAAGACGTTCTCATCTATGTGACCTATGTGAAGAACGCAGGGTATTGTCAGAGATTTTCAAAAAAATGAAAATAAAAAAAAAAACTCCAGAATAGTATGGTTCCAATACCATGATGGCTTACCAAAGAGAAATTGGCCGCCACGGAACTGGATAATTCATCAGACGGAATAGATGACCCTCGCCAAGGAAATAATGACGAAAATGAGTAATTCCTAGCAAGAACGTGGAGATAATATCGTTAAACGTCATCATCTGGGAATTAAAATTCTATAATAGCACAAAAAAACATTGTGAGAAGTTTATGCAACCATATAAGAGCCAAAAAATTCAATGCCAGGAGTCCTCGTTAGTAAATGGGACTACAGAAAGAAATGGCGTAAACAAAAACCTCAAATCTATTACTGTAACTTGAATGTATTACCATACACAGTAATCATAAAAGCGTCACAAATTAACACAGCATAAGGCTCATACGATTATACCTGCCTTGTGAGGCGATGACAAAGGAATACGAAGCCTGGAAGGTATAATTCCTCGCTTCTCCAGCACGTAGAGGTTCGGCCCCATGAGTAGCGCAGCAAATGAGGAATGAAAGAACAGTCTCAAAAATTTAGTGCAAGATTTATACAAAAAACCTCAATCACGAAACCCTAATGGGATAGGGAAATTGCAGCCGTCCAAGTGGCAAAACTTCCAAGGTGAATCCATGGATCGAAGGGACGGAATTGGCATTTAAAACCTATTTGTTCAACATTCAATTGAAAATATATACAATAAATTTCATGGTACCTCTAATCGTGTGACATGGATTACATAGTTCCAGAGTAGTCTAGTGTGGAAATTGCAAATGCCAACGTGGATCCATATCATTGAACATGGATGACATGAACTCCAACATAACTCAACACAAATCAACAAAGATTCTTACGAAAGCTGACGTGGAGAGTTGATACAACGTTTCAAATTTTGAAACACATTAAATCGTCTTTGCAAGGACGCAGTAAGCATACTCTGAAGCTAAAGGCATCCATATTTACATAAACTCTTATATAAACAACATGTACAATAAGCATATTCGATGACGTTGACACATACATTGTGAAAACCTTGGCTAGAAATTCATGGAATAGCCATAAGATCGACATATGTATAGATATAAAACCATGTGAAATAAATCAAGCCAACGTTCATATGTATTGGGTCTAGGACGATGGATTCATTGCATGAGAATATAGTTGTTCATTAAAGAATTTATAGAATGTCATGATCGACGTGGGAAAAAATAAATTAAAAACCCCATTATATACGTAATAGTACGTTTAATTCCAACAATTGAATGGTATCAAAACGAACATGAGATGTAGGTCTATTGAATCAACATTTCATAGGAAGTAGGTTAGTGGTGAAACTCCACTATGGTTGTAATACAAAGACCCTTTATACTAAGTTGTTGGAAATAGAATCAAATAGGTAGTGATTTTAGACATATAGGTATATGTATATGCAATAATCATATTGGGGAAAGAAATATGATTTAACAAGATAGTAACAAAAGAAAAAAAATGTTAATACGATCTTCTTTGGCGGAATTATTCTTGCAATTGAGAATGCATAAAAAAAAATAAAAAAAAATGGGAGACGTTACAAATGGTATCAGAGCTCATGTTGTACAAAATTGGGCTGTTGTTGTGTGTGCTCACTGTATAAATGATTTACTGTTGAAAAAAAATTAATTTTGTTTATTTCTGATCTGTGTTGTTTATTGTACAGTGGTGCTAGAATGGCATAAGGTGAGGAAATTTATGTTGATCTACGTGATGATGATAATACACCAGATCCCAATGCTCCAGTGATGGCTATGTTGCACAGTTTGCAATGAGAAATGGCTGAGCTGAGAAGCCAGAATGACAGATTGTCATTAGCTAGTGAGGAGCAGGAAAAGCTCATCAGAGAACTAACTTCGCGGAACAGCCAAGAAGGTCAGGGTTCCAGAAAGAGGAATACTGATGAGTCTGAGGATGATGATGCTGTTAGGCATCAGAATAAATAGAAAAAGGAATTACAAGGGGAATTCCAAAAGATCAAGCCTCCCTCCTATGATGGGGAGAAGGAGGAAGATGCTAAAGCCTGGTTGTTGAACATGATTAAGTATTTCTAGGTCTATGAATATGAAAGCAATCTAAAGGCCAGATTAGCTGTTTACCAGCTACAAGGTAAGGCTACCTTGTGGTGGGAGGAGACGAAAATGGTTCATGCCATTGATGAAAATACAGTTACCTGGAAAGACTTCCAGGTTAAGTTCAAAAAACACTATTTAAATGAGCGTTATTGTGATGATAAAGAAAAAGAATTTCATGAGCTTAGACTGGGACAACTTACTATTGATGATTTTGTCACCAAGTTCACTAATATGTTGAGATATGTCCCTTACATTAGGGAAGAGAAGGCCAAAGTACAAAGGTTTTTGAAATGTTTTCCTGTTGTATACAAAGAGAAGATCGAGTTTGATAACCCAAAAACTATGGACAAGGCAGTGAGGAAGGCTAGATTATGCTATCAACAGTTTAAGGGAAAGGCTGAGCATGGAAAAAGGTGGCTAAAAAAAGGTGAAATTAGAGGAAAGAAACAAAAACCAGCTTACTTAAGGAATTTTGGTAGGGACCATCAGAGGAAAAATTTTAATAAACCAAAAGAAAGCCAAACAGCTCAGTCTCAAATTGGTTCCAAACAACTAGATGAAGGAAATAAAAAGGAAGGCATAGTCAAAATGAGGGAACCTTTGAAATGCTGGGGATGTGGAGAACCCCATATTTTGAGGGATTGTCCCCACCGAAATATTCAGATGATTATGAGAGATCGAGAAGCTACCACAGTAAATGACATAGCCATAAATATACCCACTATCAGTGCAACCTTGGAGAATCAACAAGCAGAACATCAGGCTACGATGGTGGAAATGAAGGGTATGATTTCTGACCAATCTGTTACAGTTTTGATTGATCCAGGTGCTTCTTTGAGTTACATTAGTCCAAAAATTGTAGAAAAATACAATCTCAAAACTGAAAAATTTCAGCAGTCCTAGTTGGTCCAGTTAGCCACTGGCACCAAGAGGAAAGTAACGCATAAGTTACCTCAAACAACAATCAAAGTAAATGATTTTCAAACAGAAGTGAATTTAAACATTCTGCCATTAGGTTCATATGACTTGCTGATAGGAATGGACTGGCTCGAAAAGAAGAAGGCCATGATGAACTATTGGGATAAGACCCTGCATTGTGTAGATGAAGAGGGGAAACCTTTTATTCTCAAAGGAAAACCAAAAACTATCTCTGTAAGACAAATATCAGCACTAAAATTGAAAAAAACAACTAGGAAAGGATACCAAGTCTATGCAGGACATGTAGAAGAGACAGAACAGAAAACTGAAGAAAATCTGTTGGATGCTTTGCCAGTAGTAAGAGAGTTTAAGGAAGTCTTTCCAAATGAGATTCCTCATATTTTCCCCAAAAGAGGGATTGACTTTTCAATCGATTTGGTGCCGAGAGAAGCACTTGTTTCCCGAGCCCCTTATCGAATGAGTCCCCTCGAACTCATGGAACTGAAAATGAAATTGAAAGAATTGCTGGATAAGGGCTATATTTGACCGAGTGTGTCTCCTTGGGGAGCACCAGTTCTATTTGTGAAAAAGAAGGATGGAACCTTTAGGATGTGCATTGATTATCGTCAACTGAATAAGTTGACCATTAAAAAAAGATACCCGTTGCCCAGAATTGATGATCTTTTTGACCAAATGAGAGGGGCTTCAATATTTTCAAAGATTGACTTAAGGACTAGTTATCACCAACTCATAATTAAATAAGAAGACATCAGCAAAACAGCCTTTCGAACCAGGTATGGTCACTACGAATTTGTAGTCCTACCTTTTGGTTTGACAAACTCCCCTGCCACCTTTATGTGCTTAACGAACAGTGTGTTAAATAAGTACTTGGATAAATTCATAATTGTGTTCATAGATGATATTTTAGTCTACTCAAAAAGTGAGTAAGAACACAAAGAGCACTTGAGGATAGTATTTCAAACTTTGAAAGAAAACCAGTTATATGCCAAATTCAGTAAATGTGAATTCTATAAGGATAAAATCCAATACTTGGGTCATATTATTTCTGAACAGGGGTTGGCTGTTGATCCTGAAAAGACAAAGGCTATTAAAGAATGGCTTGTGCCAACAGATGTTTCAGTAGTGAGATCATTCATGGGGATTGCAGGTTATTATCGCAGAATTGTGGAAATATTTTCTGCCATGGCATACCCCATAACCTAACTACAAAGGAAGGGTGTCAAATTTGAGTGGACTAAAAAGTGCCAAAAAAATTTTGAACAATTAAAATTAAAACTCACCACAGCCCCTATCTTGAAAATTGCAGATCCTCATAAAGAATTTGTTGTATGCACAGATGCCTGTAGAGAGGGGTTGGGAGGAGTCCTTTTGCAGGAAAATGCAGTTATTGCATATGAGTCTAGGAAACTGAAGACACATGAATAGAACTATAGTGCCTATGATTTGGAGTAAGCTGCTGGTATTCATGCCTTGAAGATGTGGAGACACTATCTCCTTAGAAATTTTTTTATATTGATGACTGATCATATTAGTCTTAAGTATTTCTTTTCCCAGATTGATTGAATGCTCGACAAGCCACGTCGCTGTCTTTTCTGAGTGAATTTGATATGGACATAAAACATATCAGAGGGAAAGAAAACAAAATTTCTGATGCTTTGAGTAGAAATTCTTGCCAACACATAAACAACATTGGAGGTAGTGCTAATTTTGATTTAGAAGATTTAATAAGAAAGGTAGCAGACCAAGATCCAAATTATGAGAACCTCTAGGTGAAAATACTAAAGAAGGAGATGGCTAAATACAATCGAAACCAGAAAGGACTGATCTGTTACAAAAACATATTATATATTCCCAATGTAGAATCCTTGAAAAGAGATATTCTGGATGAATATCACAAACATCCGTATGCAGGGCATCCTGGATATCAGAAAATTTTAACAGCTTTGAAAAAGAAGTTGTTTTGGCTAGGAATGAAAAGAGATGTAACAAAATATTTAGCTAGATGCATGAGTGTCAACTATTTAAAGTTGAACATCAGCATCCTGCTGGTCTTCTAAATCCCTTGCCAATTGTAGAATGGAAATGGGACACAGTTTCTATAGATTTTATAATAGGGCTACCCAAAACTAAATACCAACACGATTCAGTGATGGTAGTAGTAGACACTTTAACAAAAGCTGCACACTTTATACCTGTAAAGTCTACTTTTGGGACAGCCCAAGTAGCAGATGTGTTTCTAAAAGAGATAGTAAGATTACATGGGGTCCCAAAGATGATTGTTTCAGATATAGATGTTAAGTTCACAGCAACCTTTTGGAAAGGTCTATTTGGAGGTATGGGCATTAAGTTGAACTTTAGTACTGCCTATCACCCTCAGACCAACAGTCTGACACAGAGAACTAATCAGATTTTGGAGGATATGTTGAGAATGTATGTGATGGATCGACCATCAAAATGGGAAGACTACTTGCATTAGGTTGAATTTTCCTATAATAACAGCTATCAATCCTCCATCAAAATGAATCTGTTTGAGGCACTCTATGGAAGGAAATGTCGTACACCTTTGAGTTGGATCCAACCTGAAGATAAGTTAATCTTGGGACTAGATGCTTTACAAGAGATGGAAAGAATTGTTAAACAAATACAAAGAAACATCAAGACAACACAACATCGCCAGAAAAACTATGCTGATAAGAAAAGGACACATTGAGAATTCAAAGTGGGAGAGCATGTGTACTTGCGTATTAAACCTAAAAAGAGCACACTTTATGCTAGAAGTTGTGCAAAAATAGCTCCTAGATATTGTGATCCTTTTGAAGTATTAGAAAGGGTGGGACTAGTGGCTTACAAGCTGGCCTTACCACCCCATGTTAGAGTGCATGATGTGTTTCATGTTTCATTATTAAAAATATATCTACATGATGCTTCTCACATAGTTGATTGGAATGTGATACAGGTGGAACCAGAAGGGGAGTTCCTTCCAGAACCGCTTCAAATCTTGGAGCGAGAAGAAATTGAATTGAGGAATCTAACGGTAGCAAGAGTAAAGGTGCAGTGGAAGCACTTTATTGCTGAAGAAGCTACCTGGAAAAGAGAAGCTAAAATGATGGAAAAATATCCATTTTTGTTTGAAAAATGAACTATAGTAATTAGATATTAACACCGAGGAGGGTGTTTGCTTTCAGAGGGGGAATATGTAACACCCCTAGTTTATGTTTTCTTTCAAAGCTAGACAATTGAACTTTAATCGTAAGGGGAGTGGACCCCAATGGATAAGTATATTATGGATGTAATTAAATATTTAAAATGAAATAAAATAATTTTGTGCAGATTGACCAAAATGAGAATTATGAGATCACTTGCTAAATCCATGAGGATGGATAAAGGCGAATAATTTCCCCAAAAATCTTTCAAAAAAATCCTTGAAAGAATTTATTTCCAAATTAGATTTTGAGGAAAATCTAGTTTCCCCAATGATGTGGAGAGTAGTTGGCAAGAGGTAAAAAGCTGGGAAAAGCAGAAAGTAGCTTTAAAAGTCCCTAAATAGGGAAGCCTAAGCAAACAGGAAGAAAAGAATCCTGATATTATGGACGCGGAATTAGAAACAGGCTTTGGGGAGCAAAAGCTTAAATAAGTTATTCCTGAACAGATCAGAGGTTGGTTTGTTTCGGAGGTGGTCTCAGCTCGGGGGTGAGTTCTGGAGACAAAGGGACTCTACGGTTGGGAGGACTGGTCAATTACCCAAGTGGTATGCTCACAGTAATTATGAACAATTGAAAATTTAATTGTGATGTGATAGACTATAGTTACTTATGTATATTGTGTTTTTTCTGAATGATAATAGTGTTCCATACATTTACAGAGTTAAGAAGGGATTTAACCCTCTCAGTTTTGCATGGTTGTAGGAACTAGAAAAATGAGGAAAAATCATCCAAAAGCTCTAAACCAGCCTTTGGTTTAAATCTGGAGATTTATAGTACCTCATAATTCACAATTTTGTAACTTTAATCTGCTTTTATTAACAATAGCATTAAAACAATGGACACTAGAAATAATTGAATTATGTTGGTAGTAAGACATTTATGAAACTACTGAGTAAAGTACAGACCTGTAGACTACCAAAATAACAATACACTACTATATATAAGTTGTTTGCTACCATAAGGACATAATTGAAAGAGTATAGATTTTAGTACTTATACAATTTCAGCTAATGAAGAAACCTAGCTAAATATGATTAAAAAATCTGCCAACAATGGTAGTATGAGAAATATATATATAGAATAGGTTACTAACATCCCTTGTCAAGGAATGGTCCAAACAGAATAATTATTATAAAATAAGATGAGCATGTGAAATCCTCCATAATGCATGCAACTGTAAAGGCTGTGAAAGTTAACTCATGTTTCACCCATCAGATTCATATAAATTACCAGCCAATAGGGTTGGCTTAAACAATATAGGCATTGAATCTATTTTACTAGGAAATAAAGGTACAAGGGTATAGTTGCAGAAACCTTATTAACAACATAAGTGACTATTTTTATGGAACCTCAAACTCAGGATTATACATAGAATCCATGAATGTTTATATAAAGTAAGTGAATTCATAGACTCTATAGATATGGAAATACCTCATGCACTGAAAGATTTAGGCTCGAAAATAAACAAGTAAAATAAGATGAACAAGCTTCTAAATTCTTCCAACCCAATGTAGGCGCATAGATGAGTAATTATACGAAGATGGAAAATGAAGGCTCACAGATAATATCATTGATGGACACGCTTAATCGAGGGAAAGTGGTAAATAAACCAATAGATACATATCAGTTCCGAACCGCACATGGGATTCTATCTTCAATAGTTAATAATAGGAACACAAAAATTAAGAATTCCAATAATATTAGCATTAATGAAAAAATTTCAATAGTCCTTTTGTCTAGCTTAAAGAAATTCTACAATAACAACTTCTGCGACAACAGAAGAACATTTGAATTTGTCTGAGAAAGATTTGGGTTAACAATAATGCAAGAGTTTGGTCATACGCCGAGTTAGGAGGTGTCATTACCGACCTGAAATCCCAAAATTTAAAAACACAAGTCAATTCGCAAAAAATTCAACTTCAACCATTCAGATTGAACAAAAACTCTTGACGCTATTCGAACTTATCTGTAACCAAACCAAGTAAGATGAAGTATCATTAAAATAAAACGATAGGAGAACACTCTGCATTTAAACTATTCGAAGGAAACACCAGACAATTCTATTTACCTTGGGAACGGAAGACGTTCTCATCTATGTGACCTGCGTGAAGAACGTAGGGTATTGTCAGAGATTTTCAAAAAAATGAAAATAAAAAAAAACTCCAGAATAGTATGGTTCCAATACCACGAAGGCTTACCGAAGATAAATTGGCCGCCACGGAACCGGATAATTCGTCAGATGGAATAGATGACCCTCGCCAAGGAAATAATGACGAAAACGAGTAATTCCTAGCAAGAACACGGAGATAATATCGTTAAACGTCATCATCTGGGAATAAAAACTATATAATAGCACAGAAAAACGTTGTGAGAAGTTTATGCAACCATATAAGAGCCAGAAAATTCAATGCCACGAGTCCTCGTTAGTAAATGGGACAAGAGAAAGAAATGGCATAAACAAAAACCTCAGATCTAATACTGTAACTTGAATGTATTACCATACGTAGTAATCATAAAAGAATCACAAATTAACACAGCGTAAGGCTCATATGATTATACCTACCTTGTGAGGTGATGACAAAGGAATACAAAGCCTGGAAGGTATAATGCCTCGCTTCTCCAGCACGCAGAGGTTTGGCCCCATGAGTAGCGCAACACAAATGAGGGACGAAAGAACAGTCTCAAAAATTTAGTGAAAGATTTATACAAAAAACCTCAATCACGAAACCCTAATGGGATAGGGAAATCGCAGCCGTCCAAGTGGCAAAAGTTCCAGGGTGAGTCCACGGATCGAAGGGATGGAATTAGCATTTAAAACCTGGTTGTTTAACATTCAATTGACAATCTATATAATAAATTTCACGGTACCTCTAATCGTGTGGCATGGATTACATAGTTCCAGAGTAGTCTAGCATGGAAATTGAAAATGCCAACGTGGATCCATACCATTGAACATGGACGAGATGAACTCCAACAACTCAACACCAATCAACAGACAGTCTTACAAAAGCTGACGTGGAGAGTTGATACAATGTTTCAAATTCTGAAACAAATTAAATCGTCTTCGCAAGGACGCAGTAAGTGTACTTTGAAGCTAAAGGCGTCCATCTTTACATAAATTCGTATATAAACAACATGTACAATAAACATATTCGATGACGTTGACACATACATTGTGAAAACCTTGGCTAAAAATTCATGGAATAGCCATAGGATCGACGTATATATATATATATATATATATATATATATATATATAACCATGTGAAATAAATCAAGCCAACGCTCATACGTATTGGGTCTAGGACGATGGATTCATAGCATGAGAATATAGTTGTTCATTAAAGAATTTAAGGAATGCCATGATCAACGTGGAAAAAAATAATTTAAAAACCCCATTATATACGTAATAGTACGTTTAATGCCAACAATTCAATGGTATCAAAACGAACATGAGATGTAGGTCTATCGAATCAACATTTCATAGGAAGTATGTTAGTGGTGAAACTCCATTATGGTTGTAATACAAAGACCCTTTATACTAAGTTGTTGGAAATAGAATCAAATAGGTAGTGATATTAGACATATAGGTATATGTATTTACAATAATCATATTGGGGAAAGAAATATGATTTAACAAGATAGTAACAAAAAAAAACTGTTAATGCGATATTCTTTGGCAGAATTATTCTTGCAATTGAGAATGCATGAAAAAAAAAAAATAAAAAAAATGGGAGATGTTACAAATGGTATCAGAGCTCATGTTATACAAAACTAGGCTATTGTTGTGTGTGCTCACTGTATAAATGAATTACTGTTGAAAAAAAAAATTATTTTATTTATGATCTGTGTCGTTTAGTGTACAGTGGTGCTGGAATGGGAGAAGGTGAGGAAATTTATGTTCATCTACGTGATGATGACAATACACTAGATCCCAACACTCCAGTGATGGCTATGTTGCATAGTTTGCAATGAGAAATGGATGAGCTGAGAAGCCAGAATGACAGATTGTCATTAGCCAGTGAGGAGCAGGAAAAACTCATCAGAGAACTAACTTCGCGGAATAGCTAAGAAGGTGAGGGTTCTAGAAAGAGGAATACTGATGAGTCTGAGGATGATGATGCTACTAGGAATTAGTATAAACAGAAAAAGGAATTACAGGGGGAATTCCAAAAGATCAATCCTCCCTCCTATGATGGGTAGAAGGAGGAAGATGCTAAAGCCTGTTTGCTGAACATGATTAAGTACTTCCAGGTCTATGAATATGAAAGCAATCTGAAGGCCAGATTAGCTATTTACCAGCTACAAGGTAAGGCTACCTTGTGGTGGGAGGAGACGAAAATGGTTCATGCCATTGATGAAAAGACAGTTACCTAGGAAGACTTCCAGGTTAAGTTAAAAAACCACTATTTAAATGAGCGTTATTATGATGATAAAGTAAAATAATTTCATGATATTAGACTGAGACAACTCACTATTGATGATTTTGTCACCAAGTTCACTAATCTGTTGAGATATTTCCCTTACATTAGGGAAGAGAAGGCCAAAGTACAAATGTTTTTGAATTGTTTGCCTGCTGTATACAAAGAGAAGATCGAGTTTGATAACCCAAAAACTATGGACGAGGCAGTAAGGAGGGCTAGATTATGCTATCAGCAGTTTAAGGGAAAGGCTGAGCATGGAAAAAGCTAGCTAAACAAAGGTGAAATTAGAGGAAAGAAACAGAAACCAGCTTACTTAAGGAATTTTGGTAGGGACCATAAGAGGAAAAATTTTAATAAACCAAAAGAAAGCCAAACAGCTCAGTCTCAAATTGGTTCCAAAAAACTAGATGAAGGAAATAAAAAGGAAGGCACGGTCAAAATGAGGGAACCTTTGAAATGCTGGGGATGTGGAGAACCCCATCTTTTGAGGGATTGTCCCCACTAAAATATTCAGATGATTATGAGAGATCGAGAAACTACCACAGTAAATGACATAGCCAGAAATATACCCACTATCAGTGCAACCTTGGAGAATCGACAAGCAGAACATCAGGCTACCATGGTGGAAATGGAGGGTAAGATTTCTGACCAATCTGTTACAGTTTTGATTGATCTGGGTGCTTCTTTGAGTTACATTAGTCCAAAAATTGTAGAAAAATGGAATCTCAAAACTGAAAATTTTCAGCATTCCTAGTTAGTCCAGTTAGCCACTGGCACCGAGAGGAAAGTAACGAATAAGTTACCTCAAACATCAATCAAAGTAAATGATTTTCAAATGGAAGTGAATTTAAACATTCTGCCATTAGGTTCATATTACTTGCTGATAGGAATGGACTGGCTCGAAAAGAAGAAGGCCATGATGAACTGTTGGGATAAGACCCTGCATTGTGTAGATGAAGAGGGGAAACCTTTTATTCTCAAAGGAAAACCAAAACCTATATCTGTAAGACAAATATCAGCACTACAATTAAAACGAATAGCTAGGAAAGGATACCAAGTCTATTCAGTACATGTAGAAGAGACAGAACAGAAAACTGAAGAAAATCTGCTAGATGCTTTGCCAGTAGTAAGAGAGTTTAAGGAAGTTTTTCCAAATGAGATTCCTCATCTTCCCCCCAAAAGAGAGATTGACTTTTCAATCGATTTGGTGCTGAGAGAAACACCTGTTTCCTGAGCCCCTTATCGAATGAGTCCCCCCGAACTCATGGAATTGAAAATGCAATTGCAAGAATTGTTGGATAAGGGCTATATCCGAGCGAGTGTGTCTCCTTGGGGAGCACCGGTTCTATTTGTGAAAAAGAAGGATGGAAACTTTAGGATGTGCATTGATTATCGTCAACTGAATAATTTGACCATTAAAAACAGATGCCCGTTGCCCAGAATTGATGATCTTTTTTACCAAGTGAGAGGGGCTTCAGTATTTTCAAAGATTGAATTAAGGACTGGTTATCACCAACTCAGAATTAAAGAAGAAGACATCAGCAAAACAACCTTTCGAACTAGGTATGGTCACTACGAATTTGTAGTCCTACCTTTTGGTTTGACAAATGCCCCTACAACCTTTATGTGCTTAATGAACAATGTGTTAAATAAGTACTTGGATAAATTCATACTTGTGTTCATAGATGATATTTTAGTGTACTCAAAAAGTGAGGAAGAACACAAAGAGCACTTGAGGATAGTATTGAAAACTTTCAAAGAAAACTAGTTATATGCCAAATTCAGTAAATGCGAATTCTATAATGATAAAATCCAATACTTGGGTCATATTATTTCTGAACAAGGGTTGGCTGTTGATCCTGAAAATATAAAGGATATTAAAGAATGGCCTGTGCCAACAGATGTTTCAGCAGTGAGATCATTCATGGGGATTACAGGTTATTATTGCAGAATTGTGGAGAGATTTTCTACCATAGCATACCCCATAACCTCACTACAAAGGAAGGGTGTCAAATTTGAGTGGATTGAAAAGTGCCAAAATAGTTTTAAACAATTAAAATTAAAACTCACCACAGCCCCTATCTTGAAAATTGCAGATCCTCATAAAGAACTTGTTGTATGCAAAGATGCCTGTAGAGAGCGGTTAGGAGGAGTCCTTTTGCAGGAAAATGTAGTTATTGCATATGAGTCTAGGAAACTGAAGACAGATGAACAGAACTATAGTGCCTATGATTTGGAGTTAGTTGCTGTTATTCACGCCTTGAAGATGTGGCGACACTATCTCCTTAGAAAAAAAATTATATTGATGACTGATCATATTAGTCTTAAGTATTTATTTTCCCAGACTGATTGAATGCTCGACAAGCTAGATGGCTATCTTTTCTGAGTGAATTTCATATGGACATAAAACATATGAGAGGGAAGGAAAACAAAATTGCTGATGCTTTGAGCAGAAATGCTTGCCAACACATAAAGAGCATTGGAAGTAGTGCTAATTTCGATTTAGAAGATTTAATAAGAAAGGTAGCAGACCAGGATCCAAATTATGAGAACCTCCAGGTGAAAATACTAAAGAAGGAGATGGCTAAATACACTTGAAATCAGAAAGGACTGATCTGTTACAAAAATAGATTATATATTCCCAATGCAGAATCCTTGAAAAGAGAGATTCTGGATGAATATCACAAACAGCTGTATCCACGGCATCTTGGATATCATAAAATGTTAACAACTTTGGAAAAGAAGTTGTTTTGGCCAGGAATGAAAAGAGATGTAACAGAATATTTAGCTAGATGCATGGACTGTCAACTAGTAAAAGTTGAACATCAGGATCCTCTTGGTCTTCTAAATCCCTTGTCGATTGCAGAATGGAAATGGGACACAGTTTCTATAGATTTTATAGCAGGGCTACCTAAAACTAAATACCAACACGATTCAGTGATGGTAGTAGTAGACACTTTAACAAAAGTTGCACACTTCATACCTGTAAAGTCTACTTTTGGGACAACCCAAGTAGCAGATGTGTTTCTAAAAGAGATAGTAAGATTACATGGGGTCCCAAAGATGATTGTTTCAGATAGAGATGCTAAGTTCATAGTAGCATTTCAGATAGAGATGCCAAGTTTCAGATAGAGATGCTAAGTTCACCCTCAGACCGACGGTCAGACAGAGAGAACTAATCAGATTTTGGAGGATATGTTGAGAATGTATGTGATGGATCAACCATCAAAATGGGAAGACTACTTGCATTTAGCTGAATTTTCCTATAATAACAGCTATCAATCCTCCATCAAAATGAGTCCGTTTGAGGCAATCTATGGAAGGAAATGTCATACACCTTTGAGTTGGAGCCAACCTAAATATAAGTTAATGTTGGGACCAGATGCTTTACAAGAGATGGAAAGAATTGTTAAACAAATACAAAGAAACATCAAGACAGCACAAGATTGCCAGAAAAACTATTCTGATAAGAAAAGGAAAAATCGAGAATTCAAAGTGGGAGAGCATGTGTACTTGCGTATTAAACCTAAAAATAGCACACTTTATGCTGGAAGTTGTGCAAAACTAGCTCCTAGATATTGTGGTCCTTTTGAAGTATTAGAAGGGGTGGGACCAATGTCTTACAAGCTGGCCTTACCACCCCATGTTAGAGTGCATGATGTGTTTCATGTTTCATTATTAAAAATATATGTACATGATGCTTCTCACATAGTTGATTGGAATGTGATACAGGTGGAACCAGAAGGGGAGTTCCTTCCAGAACCGATTCAAATCTTGGAGCGGGAAGAAATTGAATTGAGGAATTGAACGGTAGTAAGAGTAAAGGTGTAGTGGAAGCACTTTACTACTCAAGAAGCTACTTGGGAAAGGGAAGCTGAAATGATGGAAAATTTTCCATTTTTGTTTGAAAAATGAACTATAGTAATTAGATATTAACAATGAGGACTGTGTTTGCTTTCAGAGGGAGAATATGTAACACCCCTAGTTTATGTTTTCTTTCAAAGCTAGACAATTGAACTTTAATCCTAAGGGGAGTGGACCCCAATGGATAAGTATATTATGGATGTAATTAAGTATTTAAAATGAAATAAAATAATTCTGTGCAGATTGACAAAAATGAGAATTATGAGATCACTTGCTAAATCCATGAGGATGGATAAAGGCAAATAATTTCCCCAAAAATCTTTCAAAAAAATACTTGAAAGAATTTATTTCCAAATTAGATTTTGAGGAAAATCTAGTTTACCTAATGATGTGGAGAGTAGTTGGGAAGAGGTAAAAATCTGGGAAAAGCAGAAAGCAACTTTAAAAGTCCCTAAATAGGGAAGCCTAGGCAAACAGGAAGAAAAGCATCCTGATATTCTGGATGCAGAATTACAAACAGGCTTTGGGGGGAAAAAGCTTAAATAAGCTATTCCTGAACAGATCAGAGGTTGGTCTATTCTGGAGCTGGTCTCAGCTCGGGGGTGAGTTCTGGAGACAAAAGGACTCTACGGTTGGGAGGACTGGTCAATTACCCAAGTGGTATGCTCACAGTAATTATGAACAATTGAAAATTTAATTGTGATGTGACAGACTGTAGTTACTTATATATATTGTGTTTTTTCTGAATTATAATAGTGTTCCATACATTTACAGAGTTAAGAAGGGATTTAACCCTCTCAGTTTTGCATGGTTGTAGGAACTAGAAAAATGAAGAAAAATCATCCAGAAGCTCTAAACGAGCCTTTGGTTTAAATCTGGAGATTTATAGTACCTCATAATTCAAAATTTTGTAAATTTAATCCACTTCTGTTAACAATAGGATTAAAACATTGGACACTAGAAATAATTGAATTATGTGGGTAGTAATACATTTATGAAATTACTGAGTAAAGTACAGACCTATAGACTACCAAAATAACAATACAATGATATATATAAGCTGTCTGCTACCATAAGGATGGAATTGAAAGAGTATATATTTTAGTACTTATACTATTTCAACTAATGAAGAAACCTAGATAAATATGACTACCAAATCTGCCAACAATGGTAGTATGAGAAATATATATATAGAATAGGTTACTAACATCCCTTGTCAAGGAATGGTCGAAACAGAATAATTATTATAAAATAAAATGAACATGTGAAATCCTCCATAATGCATGCAACTGTAAAGGCTGTGAAAGTTAACTCATGTTTCACCCATCGTATTCATATAAGTTACTAGCCAAGAGGGTTGGGTTAAACAATATAGGCATTGAATCTATTGTAGTAGGAAATAAAGGTACAAGGGTATAGTTGCAGAAACCTTATTAACAACATAAGTGACTATTTTTATGGAACCTCAAACTCAGGATTATACATAGAATCCATGACTTTGTATATAAAGTAAGTGAATTCATAGACTCTGTAGATATGGAAATACCTCATGCACTGAAAGATTTAGGCTTGAAAATAAACAAATAAAATAAGAAGAACAAGCTTCTAAATTCTTCCAGCCCAATGTAGGCGCATAGATTAGTAATTATACGAAGATGGAAAATGAAGGCTCACAGATAATATCATTGATGGACACGCTTAATCGAGGGAAAGTGGTAAATAAACCAATAGATACATATCAGTTCCAAACCCTGCATGGGAGTCTACCTTCAATAGTTAATAATAGGAATGCAAAAATTAAGAATTTCTATAATATTAGCATTAATGCAAAAATTTCAACAGTCCTATTCTTTGGCTTAAAGAAATTTTACAATAATAACTTCTGCGACAACAGAAGAACATTTTTATTTATTTGAGCAAGATTTGGGTTAAAAATAATGCAAGAGTCTGGTCATACGCCGAGTTAGGTGGCGTCATTACTGACCTGAAATCCCAAAATTTAAAAACCCAAGTCAAGTCACAGAAAGTTCAACTTCAACCATTCAAACTAAACAAAAACTCTTGACGCTATTCGAACTTACCTGTAACCAAACCAAGCAAGATGAATTATCGTTAAAATAAAATGATAGGAGAACACTCTGCATTTAAACTATGCGAAGGGAACACCAAACAATTCTATTTACCTTGGGAATGGAAGACATTCTCATCTATGTGACCTGCGTGAAGAATGCAGGGTATTGTCAGAGATTTTCAACAAAACGAAAATAAAAAAAAACTCCAGAATAGTATGGCTCCAATACCACGATGGCTTACCGAAGAGAAATTGGCCGCCACACAAATGGAATAGATGACCCTAGCCAAGGAAATAATGATGAAAATGAGTAATTCCTAGCAAGAACGCATAGATAATATCGTTAAACGTCATCATCTGGGAATGAAAATTCTATAATAGCACAGAAAAACGTTGTGAGAAATTTATGCAACTATATAAGAGCTAAAAAATTCAATGCCATGAGTCCTCGTTAGTAAACAGGACTAGAGAAAGAAATGGTGTAAACAAAAACCTCAGATCTAATACTGTAACTTGAATGTATTACCATACATAAAAGCGTCACAAATTAACACAGCGTAAGGCTCATACGATTATACCTACCTTGTGAGGCGATGACAGAGGAATACGAAGCCTGGAAGGTATAATGCCTCTCTTCTCCAGCACGCAGAGGTTCGGCCCCATGAGTAGCGCAACAGAAATGAGGGACGAAAGAACAGTCTCAAAAATTTAGTGCAAGATTTATACAAAAAAAACTCAATCACGAAACCCTAATGGGATAGGGAAATCACATCCATCCAAGTGGCAAAAGTTCCAAGGTGAGTCCATGGATTGAAGGGATCGAATTGGCATTTAAAACCTAGTTGTTCAACATTCTATTGTCAATCTATACAATAAATTTCACGATACCTCTAATCCTGTGGCATGGATTACATAGTTCCAGAGTAGTCTAGCGTGGAAATTGCAAATGCCAATGTGGATCCATACCATTGAACATCGACGAGATGAACTCCAACATAACTAAACACAAATCAGTAGAGAGTCTTACGAAAGTTTACGTGGAGAGTTGATACAACATTTCCAATTCCAAAACACATTAAATCGTCTTCGCAAGGACGTAGTAAGTGTACTCTGAAGCTAAAGGTGTCCATCTTTACATAAATTCCGATATAAACATCATGTAAAATAAACATATTCGATGACGTTGACACATACATTGTGAAAACCTTGCCTACAAATTCATGGAATAGCCATAAGATCGGCGTATGTATAGATATAAAACCATGTGAAATAAATCAAGCCAATGTTCATATGTATTGGGTCTAGGACAATGGATTCATAGCATGAGAATATAGTTGTTCATTAAAGAATTTAAGGAATGCCATGATCGACGTGGAAAAAAAAATTTAAAAACCCCATTATATACGTAATAGTATGTTTAATGCCAACGATTCAATGGTATCAAAACGAACATGAGATGTAGGTCTATCGAATCAACATTTCATAGGAAGTAGGTTAGTGGTGAAACTCCACTATGGTTGTAATACAAAGACCCTTTATACTAAGTTGTTGGAAATAGAATCAAATATGTAGTGATTTTAGACATATGGGTATATGTATATACAATAATCATATTGGGGAAAGAAATATGATTTAACAAGATAGTAACAAAAAAAAAAAAAAATGTTAATACGATATTCTTTGGCGGAATTATTCTTGCAATTGAGAATGCATGAAAAAAAAAAAATGGGAGACGTTACAATCAATATATATATATATATATATGTTTTAATTTATTCTATTGTGTTCTCTCTTGTCATTGTGAAATGTAACACCACTGACTAAATTTATCGATGATTAAATATTTTAATGAAGAGATGTGAAGTTTGATGATATGATATAACAAATTAATCCAAACATCAAATTAATATGCATTAATACAGATTTGATTAATATGAATACCATTATAATATGTGTCGACTTTTGATGAATAATTAATCTTAAAAAAACACAATAATTGCACTGTCACAGGTTGATGTTTATAAAAAATAGAAAATGCACAGTGGTGCGTGCCAGTTATTGTACATCAGTGCATTTGTATGCTGCAACACACTAGTGTGTTTGTATGACCTATGGGCACCACAAAAATACCAAAATCAATTAAAAATCTCTGTGCATTTGTACGATACTATGCACCGGTGCGTTTATGTGAGGCTACGCACTGGTGCATTTGTACGACCTATGGGCACCACGAAAATACCAATACCAATTATAAATCTCGGTGTGTTTGTCTGATATGGGACACCTGTGAATTTCTATAAGCCTACGTACCAGTGCATTGAGACAACCTATGGGCACCGCACAAACCCCAAGACCAGTTAGAACAACCTCGTGTGTTGTATCACCAACACTACACCCAGTGCGGTTTTATACTTTGACGGCCCAGTGCATGCACCTTCGATTGCTCTGGGCCACCATCTAGATGACACACACCAGTGCGTTGAAACCTAAGTAGTGCACTAATAAAAAAAACATCCGTAATAACCTCCGGCCCCTCAGTATTTTTAGTTGTGTTGAATTTATGTTAAAAGCTCTGCGAAAACCTCCCTAACCATAAACGGATGTTGTAGAAATTTTTTTTTCACAATTTTGGCCATTTTTATAACACTAAAAACCTCATTTATAACCTCCACTAGAGGGTATTTTACTTGTAGTGATTGGATGCAAAATTATAGAAAAATACACTAAAAGTTCTAGGAAAAGGATTTAGAAATGCAAAAATTATTTGTTCTAAACAAAAATCCATCGAGAAATAGAAATTTAGATTCCTCCTTTTTATGTTCAGAGTAGGGGAATATAGTCCCAACTGCAGTCAATTATATATGATTTTTTTTTAAAGGAATGTAGAAGTTCATATGGAGAAGACGATAACTTAATAAAAATCAGGTCCATAGGATCAATGGTGCATGATCTCAGTGGGAGACATGCATATGTGTTATCTTTCTTTGATGACGACTATATATACTCTCGATGATAATTTATGTTACTAATGTTTGGGTGATTGGGATTCAAGATGAACTGATGACACAGGTTGAAGGGGAGAATCCCTTATGCTTCCAACAACTCATTGTTGTCATTATGGTTTTGACTTTGGTTTATGTGATAAATAATGGTGATAGGTTCATGGGGAGTATCTCCTATGCTTCCAAATGGTTCATTATTGAAATTAGGCTGAGTACTTTTTGATGTGACCAGTATTCTTACAATTGTTCTTAGATGTATTTCTTATAGTTGGAAATCATTATGTCATGGTTAATGATTATTTGATATGATATTTATCAGTCCTATTTTACTTAATCGTTTGCGATGCTAGAGGTTTTCTTTGATTTGTCATATGTTGTTGATGAGGCTCTTGTGATAAATTTGATATCATATGATACAATAGATGGATGAATCAGATATTGATGATGAAATGAAGTATTGATATTGGTCTTATAGTAATAAATTGCACTATTATTTTTGATGGATGCATGGACCTTTGGTCATGGCATATACGTGTTACTTTGGACAATTGATGTTTATGGGAAGGATTTAATTCAAGGTCTATTATATTCTCATGGGGAGCTTGGTCAATATGGTTATGTGAATCCTATCTTGCAGTAGAGTTTCTTGTTTTATATTAACAAATATATAGTGTGGAGCATTGAAAAAGGAGTACTTCTCTCCACCTAGTTCTACCCTTTGACCTTGATGTCAAAGGGGGAGAGAAGACTTGGTGTTGTTTTGCAGGACGTTGAAATCAAGTCCAAAGGGGTAGATTGTTGGAATTATGGCTAAATGTTGTTATTTATGTCAACTTATTTCATAGGAACATTACAGGTTTCACAAGGACAATATAGGCGCCAATATTCATGGTGTATGGAATTATAATTAATCATTATTATTTTATTTAATGATTGGTTAATGAAACTTGATAGTCCTATGAATGGGTTAAAGTAATCCAAGATTATTTTATGACATGGTTGGTTATTAAAATAAATTTTGTGGCCACAAATTTGGTTATTGATTATATATTTTATTAATTTCATGGACCATTTCATTTTCATAATGGTTCAAGTGAACAATTCACATTGAGACCGTGTCTAGTAAAAATTGACCAAATAAACTATTTAATATTAGGAATTTGTCCCATGGGTTGAATATTATCAAACACATCCACCATTTATGCCCATGATTTCTCAAGCTCGAGATATCCTATCCAATCTATAAACTCATCATTCAAACAATAATTTAGGGTGTGCATTTTGGTGATCTCATCTATGAGATTGATCCTGTAGAAGGCATTGCACAAAAAGAATTGATCAGGTGAGAACAAGACAACACATCTGAGTATGTGTAAGTAGTATGCATGGCTTATAATGTTTAAAGTAGTTTTTTTCTAGGAAACCCATGCTACTCTGTGATTGAAAGGAGAGATTGATGGATACTAAATTGCATTGACACCACAGAAACATGCGTTCATGAAGATAATGTACGATTTTGATATATCTACCTGCATTTTTTTGAGGCATTTGTCTCTTTTATAAATATTTTAGGTATGTTCATAAGTGTATGCTGGAATGGTCAACCTGTGAGTTATAGTTTTACTAAGCAACAAGGGGTAATGCATAGATTTTCATCGGTGGAAGGTGCATCAATTTGTTTATTTGGGTATGAACGTCTTTTAGAGGTTTGTTGTCATGTATAGAATCTTCTTTTAGAAATAGATGGATGGCATAGAATTGAAGTAAATATGCACAAGTGTTGGAGGATTTGATGGATTTAAGATTCTCATTCTTCTATTGTGCACTTGGTTTTTCCAATTTATTATTTTGTTGATACAACTTTGACTCCACATTGACACTTTTGTCTCTCTTTTGTCTCATTATCTATATATATATATATATATATATATATATATATATAATGTCGGATTTTCTTATAAATCCTCAACACAATACAAAGGAATTTCGTTTCCTCTATAACACAGAGAAGTACATTAACAAGACTATAGATGGAGCATTAATTCAATACACAAACAAAGTTTGGAGTGAAAATCTATTTTTCATTAACAAACTTTCATCTAATACATTCTTCAGTCTTCAGAACTGTTGTTCTGGATTTCTCGTTCAATCTTCTCCACTGCCTATTCTTCTTCGTCCATTCATTACTCTCACACTGCACTTCTTTGCTCATATACAATATTGCTACTTCTGTGTTCAAACAGATACAAAAATATATATGTTTACAATATTTCGTAGCCACAATATTAAATCAAAACTATAACATAAGTCTAAAAACTATACGTAATGAAAATTATGTCGTTGCGACATTACAAACCATATAACAAAAACATTACAAATATGAACGCGCTAGGTTTATCGCACGGGGAGTCATTTCACCTAACATCAGTGTCAAATGATGTGATAAGTGAATGACAAAAGACTTTACGATGGTTTATCGCATCAAAAACTGTGAGAGATGACTGGGCTTCAGATTGATGCGATGAATTACTATTAGCAGCCAAAGGTTGAGTTGTCAGTGGTGGGGTCGCACTATCGCGCAATTGCAAAGAGTGGTGATGTGAGCGCCAGGGCTTGTGATATCATTTGATTGGATGATAGATATATGACGTGGACTAGCAGGGTCCACAAGAGGATGACATGGTAGGTTTTCAATTGAAATGGTATGGTGCGGTAAACCAATGCGATTAGGTGAATAAGTTATGGCTGGGGTTTTTCTGGTTCATACCATGATTTTTCACATCCGAGGGGCTGTGTAAATGTGGTTGTTTACAATAGAATTAAACCAAAAATTGAATGCACAGGTTGAGTGTAAGAAACTTAAAAAAATTTTGCTACTTAGAATTTAATTTTTGCTGCTCTCGTTCTTCTACTTCAAATCAAAATTGATATCTCTGTCATGTTTCCTAAATTTTTAGTTGGGGTTATTTCCAACACTCCCCCTTAATCAAAACTTCTTCCATCTTGCATTCCCAAACATTTTCTGAGGTAATTAAAAATTTTCTGCCCCAGCAGTTTTATCAAAATATCTGCGAACTGTTCCTCTGTTCTACAATGTTGTAAAACAACTTCTCCATTGTTCACCAATTCCCTGATATAATGATACTTTGCATCAATGTTTTTTGTTCTTTTATGAAACACTGAATTCTTGGATAAGGCTATTGCTGAGTTATTATCCTAACAAATTCTTGTGCATTTTATATGTTCATGGCACAAATCTCTCAACATTCTTCTCATCCATACTAGTTGACATGTTGCTACTATAGCTGCCACATACTCTGCCTATGCTGTTGATAAAGCCACAATTGGATGATTCTTAGAAGCCCATGAAATGGCTCCTAATCTTAAGTGAAAAACATATCTAGAGGTACCTTTCCTGTCATCTATACTTCCATCCCAATCACTATCAGTAATTCCAATTAACTCAAAATTTTCAGAAGAAGTGTATAGAATACCATACCCCTTCATTCGTTTGACATAACTTAGAATTATTTTTACTGCTTTCCAATGTGTCTCCTTTGGCTTCTCCATGAATCTGGAAATTAAACTTACAACATGCATAATATCAAGCCTAGTTGTAGTGAAATACATAAGGCTGCCAACTATGCTCTTCTACAAACTTGGATCTACATCCTTGTTGATGTCTTACTTTCTCAACTTCAATCCCATCACTGCAGGAGTTATGTCTACCTTGCAATCCTACATGTTAAATATTTCCAATAGTTCATTCAAATATTTTATTGAGAGATAAAAATTATATTTTCATTTTTCTCTACTTATATTCCTAAGAAGTATCTCAGCAATCCCATATCAGTCATCTCAAATTCTTTTTTCATGACTGTCTTAAAATTTTCAATAAGGTAAGCATCATTACCTGTGAATATCACATCATCAACATATAAAACCACAATGAGCATCTTACCATATTTTTCTTTGATGTATAGTGTGGGTTCTCCTTCACATTTCTCAAACCCATTTTCCAGTAGAGAGGCATCTATTCTACTGTACCATGCTCTTGGTGCTTGTTTCAGTCCATATAGAGCTTTCTTCAACTTGCACACCTTGTGCTCTCAACCTTCTATCTCATAACTCAAATGTTTTTCAACATAAACCTATTCCATAAATACTCCATTTAGGAATTTTGATTTGACATCCATTTCATAAACTTTCCATTTATGTTGTGCTGCTATGGACAACGTTGCTCTTACTGTTTCCATTCCTGCAACTAGTGCAAAAGTTTCTTCATAATCTCTTCCTTGTTGTTGTTTGTAGCCTTTGACAACAAGTTTGGCCTTGTGCCTTTAAATATTTCCTTCAGCAGTACTCTTGGTCTTATAGACCCATTTTACTCCAATCACTTCCTTACCTTTTGGGAGATCAACTAATTCCTATGTATTGTTCTTCTCTATTGCATTCATTTCTTCATCCATAACATCTATCCATTTCTTATCTTTTACTGCTTCTTCAAAATGAATAGGATCTTCTACATTACAATACAAAGAAAATAAAGAGTTTATACCTTCATTATTTGCCTCTTGATCATATATTTCATTTAAGCTTCTAAATGTGGTTCTTCCTTCACTTTCTGAACTTGTGCTTGTAAAAGCACTCAAATCTGCTCCTTGTGTTGTGCCTCGAGAAGCGCTTTCATCACTTCTCAAGGGTGCTCGCATACCAGCTTGTGGTGTCCATTGTTGTGCTTGTGTTGGTGGAGGAGGTGCTATCAATGAGGGATTTATTTCTCCCATTTCTTCCTCATCATCTTCTGGAGACAAACAAGTATTTACATTCACTGTTTTCTCAATGCTTCCATCCCAAGCTTCTTCTTCAACGAACTTTACATCTCTTCTTACAATAAAATTCTTGGTGGATGGGTTATACAATATGTATGCCTTTGATTCTTCACTGTATCCAACAAATATGCACTTCTCCCCCTTTCTATCCAACTTATTTCTTAGTTTATTCGGAATGTGTGCATAAGCCACACAACCAAATATTCTCATGTGGGTGACAAATAATTTTATGCCACTCCATGCTTCTTCTGGAACTCTCTTCATGAAAATGTTTGTTGGGCATCTATTCAAAACATATGCTACAGAATGTACAACTTCAACCCAATATTCATTTGGAAAATGTTTTTCCTTCAACAGGCTTCTTACCATATCCATGATGGTTATGTTTTTCCTTTCAGCAACTCCATTTTGCTGTAGTGTATACCTTGCTATAAATTACTTGTGAATTCCATTTTCTTTAAAAAAACACAGAAAATATTTGGAGATATATTCTCCTCCTCAGTTAGTCCTCAGAACTTTCATGTGTTGCCCACTTTTATTCTCAACAAGAGCTTTAAAGTGGAAAAACTTCTCAAATACTTCACTCTTCATCTTCAAAAAATACACCCATGTTTTTCTTGTGTAATCATCAAAAAATTTTAAATATGGTGCCTGCATTGGTCCACACAAATCTGAATGGAATATCTCTAAGGGTGTTTTTTCCCTTATGCTCCTTCCCAATGGAAATTTTTCTCTGTGTTGTTTACCCGAGATGCAACCTTCACAAGGGTTGTCTGGTTTTTCAATCAATGGTAATCCCTTTACTATTCCCTTTCTATGTAATAAATTTGGGCCTCCAAAGTTGAGATGTCCAAATTTCAAGTGCCGTAGATAGTTTTCAGTCTTGGCTTCATTTTGGAATGTCTCTTGTGTCACAGCTACCATTGCAACTCATTTCTTCAAATATGCTCTCATTTTGAGAGGAAATATTATGTTATTTGTCATCTTCACTTATGCAATCCATTGATTTCTTGGTAGTTTATCCATGATGGTACACACATCACCTTCAAAGAATACATTGTAGCCTTTTGAATGAGTTTTCCGATGCTCAAAAGGTTACACTTCATATCAGGTACATAGTATACATCAAATATCGATTCCCTTTCTCCTTTTCCTGTTAAAACACTCACTCTGCCTTTACCCATGACAGAGACTTTTCTGCCTATTCCCAATGTTACTTAGGACTTCAAATTTTCATCTAATGTGGAAAACATTGACATGTTTTGAGACATATGGTTTCTATATCCCGAATCTAAAAACCATATATTTTCATACTTCTCTTAATCCATATTACATGCTAGAAACAAATTTTATTGACTCTGAGTTTCATTAGTAAATTTAGCACTTGGTCTATTACCCATGTCACTCTGTTTCTTTCTACATTCATTGGCATAGTGCCCATACTTCTTACAACAATGACATTGGACTTGGGATTTATTATACCTTTGTCCATGTGCTTGATTTTGTGCTCCTTGTTGGTTGTTGCCTTGACTCTGATTTTGATTTCAGTTACTGCCCCTTCCACTTGTACTTGTAAGGATATTTCTTCCTCCTTTGTTCTGGCTTCTACCTCTACCTCTTCCTCAGTAGTTTGATTTGCCTTAACCTCTTCCTCTTCCAAAGGACATTTGGGTGTTGAAGGCATGCTCTAAAGATTGTTTTTCTATTATGTTCAGCCTTTCTTCATGTGTCATCAAATATACATGAAGCTCATCAACTATAAATATTGAGAGATCCTTTGCCACTTCAATAGTAGTGATATCACATTGAATCTTAAGGGTAAACTTCTTAATATTTTCTCCACTATTTTTATCTCTTCTACTGTCTCTCCATGAGATCTCATTTGGGTAACCAACCCAAACAACTATGTGAAGAATGAGTCTAAGCTATCATACTCTTTCATGCATATAACTTTAGACTCTCTTCTCATTAGTTGAAGCTTTGATATATTTAATTTGTCCATACCTTGATAGGCTGTCTGGAGGGTATCCCATGCCTCCTTAGACTTCTTTTCTGATGCAATTCTTGGAAATATAATTTCATGTACTGCTTGATAGAGATAGAAGAGGGCTTTTGCGTCATTCTTCTTATTACTCTTCATCAAATCCTTTTCTTCATGTGTTTAGGCATTATACTCATTTGTATCAGCTGGCTCTTCAAATCCATCTTCAACCAGGTCCCATAAGTCTTGAAATGTGAACATGGCTCTCATTGTGATTTCCAAATAATCGTAGGTCATCCCATTGAAATATGGGAATTGAGTATTTCCCATACTCATGCTTGTGCTAGTTCCACCCATTATTTACTGTGCAGAGCTACAAAGCTTGACTGTGTAACTTAAATAAAACTTTCTCACTACTGGAGAGGTAAACTCAGACTTTTAACACTCCTTTTTATAGCTCTCTGCACTGTATTTTTAAATAAGCAGTAACTCTACTGTATCTTTTAAACAAACAATAAATCTTACTATGTAAATACCTGACTTGCTGAAAACCTTCACTCCGTTGGAGAAATTCTTCAATAGTCTTCTTCTCCTTTAGCTTCTTTAGCAACTGCTCAGAGCCTGGACTAGCTTTGATACCATGTCAAATTTTCTGATAAATACTTAACACAATAAAAAGGAATTTATTTTCCTCTATAACACAGCGAAATACATTAACAAGACTACAGATGGAGAATTAATTTAATACAAAGACACAATGTGGAGTGAAACTATTTGTTTCATTAACAAAATTTCATCTAATACATTCTTCAATATTCAGAACTGTTGTTCTGGATTTATCTTTCACTCTGCTCCACTACCTATTATTCTCTGTCTATTCACTACTCGCACACCGCACTTCTCTTCTCATACACTATATTGCTACTTCCGTGTGCAAAGAGATACACACACACACACACACACACACACACACACACACACACACACACACATATATATATATATATATACAATAGGCCATAGCCACAATATTAAATAAAAACTATAACCTAATTCTAAAAACTATACGAAATGAAAATTATGTCGATGGAGCATTACAAACCATATAATAAAAACATTAAAAATATGAACGTGATAGGTTTATTGCATGGGGAGTCGTGTCCCCCGATGTCAGTGTAAAACAAGATGATAATTGAATGGTGAAAGACTTTGCGATGGTTTATCACATCAAAAAATGTGCGAGCTGACTGGGCTTCAGATTGATACGATGAAGTGTTATTGGATGTTGGTTGAGTTGTCACTGGTGGGGTCATGCTATAGCGCAATTGAGAAGAGTGGTGACATGATTTTTGTGCCTTGCGATATCATTTTATTGGAAGATGGATGGATGACGTGGACTAGCAGGGTCCAAAAGAGGATGATGTGGGAGGTTTTGAATTCAAACGGTATGGGGCGGTAAATACATGCGATTAGGTGAATAAGTTATTGCGGGGGTTTCTGTGGTTCAGACCATGATTTTGCACATTTGAGGGGCTGCCACAATGCGGATGTTTGTAGGAGAATTAAACCAAAAATTTAATGCCCAAGTTGAGTGCAAGAAACTGAAAACTTTTCTGCTGCTCAGAATTTAATTTTTGCTGCTCCTATCCTTCTACTTCAAATCAAAATTGATATTTCTATCCTATTTCCTCAATTTGCAGTTGGGGTTATTTCCAATAGGTTTTGTGTTGATAAACGACCATTGCAGAAACGCGTGGTAGGAAATTTTAAGTTAGCATGGATTTGTGGTTGTTGTTTGGAGCGCATTATTTTAATAACACAAGTATGATCAATTCAGATAATTGGTGCTGCAATAATAGATGTATAGAAATACATGGTATTTTGTATATTTAGTGTTAATGTCTCATGCAAAATCACATATTCTACGCATATATCTGAGGTGTCAATCAGGTCATATACAGTCGATTAGGAAGATTTATTTTTCCAGGGATATCTGTATCTTCTAAGTGTATTGAAGACTCATTTGCAATCTGGCTTTGAGTTGATTTGGACATTGAAGTCTTGGATCTAGTTTGCTTGTGTTATTTTTTACGTATGTGGGGATCTTTATGTGATTGTGACAATTGTTTTTGCTTGATATCTTGATTTCATAAGAGGAATTTTTCCTGCAGAAAAGCATGGTAAGAAATTTGAAGTTAGCATGGATTTGTGGTCGTTGTTTGGAGCGCATTATTTTAATAACACTAGTATGATCGATTTGGATAACTGGTGCTGCAATAACAGATGTATAACAATAGATGGTATTTTGTGTATTTTGTGTTATTGTCTCATGCAAAATCACATATTCTATGCATATATTTGAAGTGTCAATCAGGTGATATATGGTTGATTAGGAAGATTTATTTTTGCAGGGATATCTGTATCTTCTAAGTGTATTGAAGAATCACTTGCAATCTGGCTATGAGTTGATCTGGACATTGAAGTCTTGGATCTATTTTTCTCGTGTTAGTTCTTATGTATGCAGGGACCTTTATGTGATTGTGACAATATTTTTTTTCTTGATATCTTGATTTCAGAAGAGGAATTTTTGCTTACTGAAACGCGTGGTAAGAAATTTTAAGTTAGCATGGATTTGTGGTCATTGTTTGGAGCTCATTGTTGTTGTGATAATAGATGTATAAAAATACATTTTATTTTGTATATTCTTTGTTAATGTCTCATTCACTATCACATATTCTAATCATATATCAGAAGTGTTAATCAGGTGATTTACAATCGATTAGGAAGATTTATTTATGCAATGATATCTCTCTCTTCTAAGTGTATTGAAGACTCATTTTCAATTTGCCTATGAGTTGATCTGGACATTGATGCCTTGGATCTAGTTTTCTTGTGTTAGCTCTTATGTATGCAAGGATATTTATGTGATTGTGATAATTGTTTTTCCTTGATATCTTGATTTCATAAGAGGAATTTTTTCCTATAGTTGTATTGGATTCACGTGTATGTTTTTTTAGGTAAACAAGATCAATATTTTTAGACACTATTTGCACAGTCCATGTGTGTCATAAAACTAATATGGAAAAAAGACCTGCACATAGGATGGACTTGATGATATGAAATGTGTTGCAATTTTCATTGGTGATATAATTAGCTGACAGAAGGTTGACAAGTTCTTGTTACACCAGTATAGTTCCTATAAATGCGTTACTATTCTTATTCATTTAGTGTTGTTGATGCGACATGAGTATATGGATTGTTCCGATAGAGGTATTTGTATGATAAGGATTTTATGCATGACATATGGTGCACAATACAACGAAGAGTAGAAATCATTGCCTCAAATCTTTATATTTGAAAGGGTTTCTTGTGATTACTTATTTGTGAGCATGGTGGCTATTTATGTTGTTGTTGTTTGTCAATGAAATCTTAATGTTTGATTTGATCACAAGCATTGTGTCATGAGAAAGGCTTAATAATGTTGCTACATATTAGAAAGGGTTTGATGAATATGATATTTGACTAGTTGATGTGCAAATAGGTTGATCTAGTATGGTTTGGAAGTGTTGGAGGTTTTTTAGCTTGACATTTGACACAATTTATTTTTTTGTGGCTTGGTATTGTTAGTGATTTGGCTGCAAATGTATAATGTGTATTCAGATATTCATTAGTTATTACATTGGTATTCATATTCTCATCTTGATCAGTATTTGGTATCTTTTTATTGAGTACATTGTTGGATCTGGGTCCGATTTGAAAATTGATGAAAGGCAGATTTCATGTTTTGATGGTTGATTGAGAGAGGTGGATCTAGTATGAAAATTTTAAAACTTGGTCCACAAATGTGGGTTGTAGGTTTTATTGAGGGAGTAGGAACTTCCCTCCGGTGGGAGCCCATAAACTTGATATGGAGTAATAGTTTCCTTCCACTAGTAGCTGGATAATTTGTAGAGGTTGTAGCCTCCTGTAGGAAGAATCCAGTGTACAAAAAAAAAATCTTTATAATAAGAAAGAAGACAAAGACAACAAGTGTGATTTTCCCCATCATTGGGTTTGCACCTTGAAACCTCATTGTCCTTATATATCTTGTGTTGATGGGTTGATGACTTATGGTTTACATGTGTTTTACTTAATGTTGTTCATTGTTTATAACACAATTTACTACTTATAAAATAAATAATCATGATAAATTTGGAAATAAAAGAATAAATTAAATTGGGCATGAAATATTAGTTCACCCTTCCTTCATAGCCCCTCTTCATCCCCTCACCTCCTTCAATATTCCTAAAATTCCCAATAGAACAATGCCAACATATTGAAGGGGTTGAGAGAAATTGTCCCTTGAAATACTCAACACCATGGTAGGGCTAATACAAATTTATCCCGAGTTAAAAAAGATAAGGATGTAAGATAAGAGAATGTGAATCTCTTATTTCACGTAATATAAATGTTTATTTCACATATAGATGCAACAAATATGTTTATTATATATATATATATACATATATATATATATATATATATATATATATATACATATATATATATATACATATATATATATATATATATATATATATATATACATATACATATACATATATATATATATATATATATATATATATATATATATATATATATATATATATATATATATATATATATATATATATATATATGAAGATATAGTTTCTTGGGGGGGAAAAATGCATTGTTTAATAACAATAATTTATTTATTAGTAAATAAGGCATATTTTTACTTGTGTGAAGGGATCTACGTTTGTGTAACAGTTTGAATGTTAAAGTATTCTACACTAGTGCTCTTAACCATTAACTTCTATTTAGAATTTAAAAATTTATCTTTATTTAAAGCACTCGTAACGTTATAGTTTAACATTATAAAAATATTATACAAATAATTTAATAATTAATATGAAAGGTTCATGTAAATTTTATTTAAGGGAAAAAAAAACATTTAAATTAGCATTTTCTTATATTTATATGGAATATGTTATGTATATAAGAACCCACATGTTATTTAAAATGTGGATTAAATCACTGCGTTTATACCAAATATGGCAATACATTATTTACAACAGATTTAAATTTATACCATAGCCTTCAAACATATGTAACAGATAAAGATAAATTAAAAAAGGAGGTATTTATCTCAGGGATAAACCTAGGTGTGTGTTTCATTTGGGATTGGGAGCCATTTCATTGGCTTCCAAGAAGCAGCCAATACTTTCATTATCAACAGCAAAAGCTGAATATGTGGCAACAACAACAACATCATGTCAAGCAGTATGGATGAGAAGGATGTTGAGAGATTTTTGTCATGAGAAAGACAAAGGAACCACAATTTATTGTGATAATAGCTCAACAATTGCATTATCAAAGAATTCTGTTTTCCATTAGAGAAAAAATCACGTAGATGCCAAATATCATTTTATAAGAGAATTGGTTAACAATGGTGAGATTTTTTTGGAGCATTGCAGGACAAAGGAACAGTTTGTAGATGGCCTCACAAAGCCATTGGGATAGAGGAATTTTATTTATCTCAGATAGTGTCTGGGAGTGACTGATGGTGGAAGTTGTGATTAAGCGGGACTGTTGGAATTAACTCCCAACCACCACTAGGAATAAGACAGTGGCAGTAGCCCATGCTTCTTTGAATTTTGTTATAGTGAAGGATGAGCACAAATCCAAGAAATGGAGGCGTTTTCATGTAAAATACCAAAGAAAAGAGTACCCGACCATACTCTGTGTTTACTTCTTGAACCACCCCATTAGCTTACCTTTCCCTATAGGGTCAAATAACAAGTTTTTTGGTCTACCCTTAAACCTTCATCACAATTTTAAATCCCTGCCGATGCGATATTTGGTGGGACCCACCTTAAAGCTTACTGCATAAAAAAAACCATGAAAACCTTCGTTTCAGCCTATTTCCTTTATATTTCACTTACCGCACTTACTACAGATTACTGCCCGCAATACTGCACTTCGTAGATTTCAAACCTTACCATTAAGCCCCCACAAAGAATTGTGTGATGTTACGATGCCATATTGCATCACACATCACAATCGCAATAATTAACACTTTCCATGAAACTGCTTGCGGACTATGCTATTTGACATGTAATGTGATTGTGCCATGTCACATCCAATCGCAACATTTTAACTTTACCTTCCACCACCCACAAATTATGTTGTTTGTTTTGCGATGCAATATCGCCGTCACATATCAAAATCGGATAAGTTTAAGTTTTCCATTGAAGCGCTCACAGGTATTATATTTTTTTTGCGATACAATGTACCGCGTCACATTTCACATCGTAATTCGCAATGTTTAAATGGATAGCGCCGCAGTTAAAGGTTGATATCGCCAAAATGCGATAAGGGTGTAGATGTGACGTGATTTCAAGCCAGAACCAATAAAAATTCAGGTTTGGGCTTTTGTGTTTTGAATGTGTTTTGTACGTGTATCTTGTATAAAAAAAAATATGGTCTGTGTGCCAGTTTAATGAAGAAATGGGTCTTTTGATAGCAAAAGGACTAGAGGTCATTCAATGTCCATCCAAAATTAAATAACATTAGGTTTTCAGGCTTCAACCATTTTTTATAAACAACGATATTTCATGTTTTTAGGAGAGGAGTTGAATAAATTGAAAATTTTGTTCTACTGCTATTTTACGTTGTCTATCTGTATGTTTGACTGTTAATTCCGCAGCAATTATGAATTCTGTGTGTTGTGGGGGAAGCGTCCCTTTGTGTATTGTTTTCATTCAATATTTCCAACATGGTATCAGAGAGGACCTAGGCTCTCAGTAAAATATGCCCGAGGTCGCTCTTTACTGAAGAAGCTATAAGATTGGTTTGAGAAGCGGATTTGTCTAGTAGTGAGAAGGCTTCTATTTTACATAGTCAAGGAGATTATTTGTTTACATAGTCATAATGGAAGCAGAAGGCACAATAATAATAAATCCCCAACTACTACAGTTCAATGGGAATAATTATGACTATTGGGCCATTATAATGAAGGCCCTGTTTTCTTCACAAGATATATGGAAGCTGGTGGAACATGGTTTCCAAGAACCAGCAGATGCACCAACACTTAATTATTTGAAAAAAAAATATAGAGACTTGTTGAAATATAATATGAATAAGGACTCTAAATCCCTCTTCTATATCTTCCAAGAAGTATATGAGAGTATTTTCCCAAGAGTTGTGATGGACTTCTAAATTAGACATAAAATAAGGCCCATCTAACCTTTCTTAAGCCCATCTGCCTTCCTTATGTAAATGAAAACATATATTAAAATCTCTCCTTCTACACTTAATAATGTTTTCTTATGCTTCAATATTTTCTTAGGAAGGTTTAAAGGTAATTGCATATTTGTGCCTAATATTGGTTATTTTTATAAAATATTGTGAGAATATTTGGCAGATTATGCAGATTTGGAGAAGGAGATGATTTAGGAACTTGCTCCCTGCCACTAGAAGATCAAGATTGAAGAATAAATGAGCAAAATATCAGAAAATTAGGGAGAAATATTGGATAAATTCAAGGGGTTTTTCCACCCTCCTTAACTCCAAAGGAATTCAAAGGATCCTCATGCGATCCCCTCCAGCAATTTGAATTCCAGAGGCATCTAAGCAACTGAAGACGAAGTGCAATCAATCTATGGTTTACTTGGAGTCAAATGGACTCATTACCTAGTTTCTAGTGAGTTTTTGGTAGCTTCCCTTTAGTATAAATAATGTTGATAAAGAGTTAATGAGGGGTGATTCTTCAATCCCATTCTGGTTAACATCCATTCCATCCCACTTCCATTCCATTCCATTAGATTTTAATTTTTGTCGTAAAGCCATTAGGCTTTGTTAAAATTTTTAAGGATGTAACATAATGTTACTTCTTATAAAATGAGTAGAAAGATGCCATTTATTGATCTAGTTCCAGAGAGTTGGGCTCGTGGGTTAGGGCCCAACCCATGTGCCTTAGCTTCTCTGTTGTTTTCATTCATTTTTTCTATTGTTTAGCCAAGTTTTCTGCTACCATTAAGTTAGATCTGCTTCTAATAGTTTCATTGTTGCTTTGTCTTTTCTTTCAGTTTGCTATTATAGTTTTTCATCTGCTTATGAGTAATAGAATAGAGGATAAAACTCTAAAAGTTGTGGATCTAGAATTCCCTTCTCATCTCTGTCAATAGAGCTCGAGGAGGTTAAACCTTGCCAAAGACCCACAAACTGATTTTTGTTCACCGTTTTATCACACATTATTTTCTATTTTCTCGTGCATGAATCCATAAGTTTGTTTGTGGGAGTTAGTGTTAACACCCCAGAGCAGCTTTGTGGTGGATTTCCACTTCAATTTCCATCTCTTTCTGTACGGCTGAACACTGCTTTTTACACCTCAATTCCCCTCCTTTTCCTCTTGTTTAAATGCTGCACCCACCCTTTCATTCATAAAAATACTTAAACCATCTAGCCACCTTATTCCTTTGTTTTTATTGGTCATGGCTGCCACACCCTTTTTAAAATAGAACACTTGAAAAACCTTTGAAACTTTACCTTTGCCTTTTCTCCTTGATTCTCCCACCACCATACATTGCAATCACACATTGCACTTTTCCCCTTTTTTTTTGGGACTTACCTCAAATCTCATCGCATTTCCTTTTTCGCTTGACCACAATCACATCTTTGTAAATCACAATCACACTTCACAAAATTTTCCCTTCCCTTTCAATGCCCAGTGCTCATCATTACCAACTGCAATATTGCAATATCACATATTGCAATCACAATGTTTTCAATTTCCCTTAAGACTTACTACTCCAACTCCATGATAATGTGATTGCGATATCGGCCACACCTCAATTCGCCACACCGAAAATCACTCGTTAAAACATTTCGCTTTTTCATTAACGGTTACTGCTTTCTTCTACTAATTTGAATATTGTTATCACACTTCACCACTCTTCCCCATTGCACTCTGCAAGACTTATCCATTTTATTTTAATACTTACCGCTCTTTCCGCTGATTCTGATATCATATTTCACACGTCACCGCTTCTACCTCGTCGCACTTCGCACTTCGTAGGGTTTACCTCATCGCATTTCTCACTTCACTGCCACTCCCAAATAACACTTCCCCTATCCCTTTAACCTTGCGATATTGCGATTGTGATATCTCACATCACAACTTTTTCCTCCATCGCATCTTCGCCATCACAATTTTCAATTTATTCCGCTCCAAAGCCTTTTTGTGCTATAATAAAGTTCTAATAAGGTTTTAACTGCGCTCTTTCCACTTCTAAGCCTAGTTTCATGCGTTAAGCCCTCCATTGACCTCCTTAGTGTAATATTCTTAAATTAGTTGTAGCTAATAGGAATATTAATTTTGCCTTGTTTATTTTTCATTTCATGATTGATGAATAAATTGTAAAGGAGGAAATGTAAAACACATAAAAACCAGGAATAAATCAATGCCTATGTGAAGAGAGACATATCTAGGCTATGTAAATAAACTCCTACAGGTGTGAATGGGTTTAAATCACAAGACTGGGTCGACTTTGACCAAGTCAACAACATAGTTTAGATGCATTGAACCTCCTTGAGAGACAGTGTAGTTCTAGAAGGAGATTCTAAATGTGAAAGGAGCTAAACTAATGAAGTGGTTTAGGGTTTCGCAATACTTCTATATTATAAAAGGAAAACGAGAGAAACAAGAGAGGGTTTTTGAAGATTATCATTTTTGAAGGTATTGGCTGCTAAGAAATCCCTTGTTGGGTCTTCCTATTTAGGAATCCCACCTCCTTCCTTGAGCAACTCTTGGAGGAGACTTGGGCTATCCTTTCCACATCAGGGTTCTAGGCCAAGCTTCACTTTACACCTAAAACGATGCTCCTGTTGAGGGTTGATCTATCCTTGTGATTTGCAACAGTGGAAGACACTAGATTTTCTTAGATCTAGCCTATACTAGTGGCTCTTCTCAGTGAGTGTGTCTTTTAACCTCCTGGAAGAGTTCATTAGCTGATTGTGCTTCAGAACTACATCTTGGCATCAGGCCAAATCGTTCTCAGAGGCTAAAATGGAGTTCCTCACCTTGGACTGCGTTATTTGCAAAGGAGAAGTTGCAGGGTGTTTTGTCTGCATTTTGGAGGAGAGATCTCTGGTGTTAGGAATATTCCTCTCACTGTGGTCATCCATGGATTTTCCATCCAATCCATGTATGTTTCAGATCTGATCTACTGTACCATTGTATTATTCAGAAATTTTTGAATCATTCTGTAGATCTGCAACCTTAGATCTCAGATCTACTCTATGTGTTTCATGCTTTGCACAAAACCCCAAGGGGAATGAATAGACCAACATTTCCTGTACACAGATCTGTATTAGATCTAAATTTTTATCTACAAATCTGCTCTAGATCCGAGGAATAATATAATCCTACTTCAGACCCTAAAAATAACGCTTTCATGGTTATGCAGTCTTTTCTCATGGTTGTAGCACCTCATTTCTGAGGGTTTTTTCCTGTATTGTCTCATTCTTTCTCTTGTACAATGTATGGGATGTAATGTACATCTGATTTTCTATTATACATCTGATTTTTGAACCTCCATATTAGCATCCTAATGTTTTTTAGTGGATCTACATTATTTCTGAAGTAGTCCTTTGCATATAGCTACAGCCCCTCTCTTTGGGTGATTTTTCAGCTAGACTAGTTTGTGGGAGATCTATTTAACCCACCTAGTATTATTTGTTTTTTTTATCCCTTTGGATTTAGATATTAGATAAGCTTATGTAAGGGATAAAAGAGCTGAAAAATCATTTCTATGGACATAATTCTCAGAAGTGCGTTGTTTCAGCAGGTTTGCTGAGCGGTTCCAATTCTGGAATATTACAGTGGTATCAGAGCAAGATCTTTGGCTCAGCCTGTGGGCTTCAAGATAAAGTGTTGTAGAGAAAGGAGAAAGGTCACAATGATGAAGAATATGATCTTACTCTCATCATTTTTCAAATCCAGTAGGAATCTCTCCAAGGAGGTTGAACAAGAAGAAGAGAGAAAGAGCAGTGAAATCCCTAGAAATTTTCAAGAGCAGGAAGATCTTCCTATCAGATCTACAAGATATATACATGAGGAAAATTATGAATCCTCATATTATGGATATTTTCACTCAACCATATCACCAAATATTTAGCATTCTATCTGTGATTTCTTCATGAAGAGGAAGAACAGAGGTGTACCCGAGAAGGAGACTCTTAGAGAGTATTTGCAGGATTATGAAGATCAATCCAAGGAGTTGAGAGACAACTTTAACTTCCAAGGGTTTTGCAAGATCAAGGAAAGAAAAAGAGTAAAGAAGGAGTATCATGGTATGGGTGGGTTCTATTTATCTACCTTTGATGGCTCACCTAAATGTCCAGTGAGGGTTTGGGTGGAGGAGCTAGACAACTTTGTGCAACAACATCAAGTTTCAGAAATTGAAGCCATCAAAGTAGTAGAGCTACGTTTTGAAGGTAAGGCATATTATTGGTGGTTGTTTAAGTCCTTTTCCTTGAAGAATGACAATACACCTACTTATTCAAGGTTTATTGCAAGATTGATAGAGAGTTTTGATGAAGCTCCATGTGTAACATCTTCTATTGACACTATCAAACCATATCAGACAAATCTTTTGCATGAGTTGGAAGGGTCCATGAATCCAACTCCATTTCTGAAGACCATAGAAGAAGGTGTAAGTTTTTTTGATGCCTTTCCATGGGAAAGGTCTCCTTTGGATGGGGGTTTCTCTTCTGAAAGGGAAAGCATGAAGATTCCTCCTTCACTAGTTGACCAAGATCTAAGGTCTCTTGTTGATGATGAGGCTATTTCAGTTATTGGAGAAGAGAAAGGGAAGGCGGGATATAACACAGTCATGAAAATGGCACCTCAAGCACCGCATGAAGAGAATGATGGAGCACTTGCTCCAAGCAAAGAAACTCTTGCACACTTGCAAGGAGTTCCACAAGGTCTCACACATAGAGCTCTTGGCATAACACATTAGCAACATGTACCATCATTGTCAAATGATGAGATCTTGAAGATAGAAGGAGGAAAAGAGGAGGGAGGGAATTACAAGATGGAGAACATGAACCCTTCTCTATTTCCAGGCTTGGAAGGACAAAGAAGGCAAGGGGACATATGCAATAAAGGTAGGGGAAAATCTGTCTACCTACATCCACATTCTACTCTATGCCTTGACACCTCTTTGTAAGGAGGTATTTTACCAGGAGCACCTCTTGATGGGAGAAAATCTAAAGTGTTCTCTCAACTATGGGCATCATATGCATATTTGGCTAAGGAGGGAGCCTTGGGAGAAGCCAGCACAGTGTAGAGGGTCTCTCATGAATTTAGAAGGGAGATAAGCAATTTCCTGAAAGGGGCATTGCTGACTCCCACTCAGATATCTGTGTTGAGAGAGGAGAAATTAGAGATATATTATTGCATGAGCATGAGAACACATGGCCACTCCATATCTTTGGGGCATCCCATGATTTATTCATTCAAAAAGAGTATTTCTAAACATGGCAAGGGGATGCTAACCCTTTTGTATATATGGGCCAAAATGAGGAAGTTTTGGAAGACAAGGACTTTCCAAGGGGAAGTTGATTTCCATATGCTTCAATCTTGTCTTGAGAAAAATCAGCTGCAAATGGGGTAGCAAAAGGAAGATTATGAAGCTCCAACATGTGATTTTGACATAAATAATGTCAAAGGAGGGAGCCTTGATATGATAGAAGAAACATTTCAGACCTCTAGAGTGTTATCATTCTTGGAGAGCTTGGATGCTTATTGGGAGTCCCAACTCATAATGGAATACTCCAAGGACATTTTCACATGTGAGGTTCTTGATGGGGAAGTAGTGGATGAGAGGTTCAAGGTGGTTGATGGAGTCATCTATTTCTATAATATTATTCTTTTGGTTAGTGACTTCAAGCTCAAGGAGAGACTACTAGATGCCACCTATAAGATCCTGCTTTCCAAACCCATAGGTTTCATTAGAGCATATCATACTCTCTTGGGTGGATTTAATGGGAGGGTTTCAAGGAGGAGGTGCAATCTCATATGAAGATGTGCATGAACTACTTGGTAGATGTGAAAGAACATAGCTCTTGGGAAGAGCCATCCTTCACACCTCCTTACTCATTGACTGTGAGAGGGAACTCATCCATGAGTCACCTTACTAAAGTAAAACAACTGTATAGAGAGTCTTGTCTTTCTGGATATCATCATGTATCTCCTATATTCTTATATCTTTCTAAAAATCATTTGTACAACATTTCTGCAAAAGGGGGCACTATTTATGAGGGGTTTCATGCCGGCTACCCCAAGGCCATGAACCATGTTGATGCAAGTCATTCCTTGGAGGATCTTGGCAAGCTATTATATTCTTCATGGTGTGATTATTTTACACCAACTATGATGCATTTTCTCCAAGCATTCAGAAGGGATGAGGCATTGAAAAAGTGTTGGGGAAGGCACTTGTCATATCCTATTCTATGGAATTTAAGGATAAAATTTCACTGGTTGCACATGAAGGAACATCTTCCTTCTCATTTATCATACATCGCAACTAGCATGATTCTAATCATGATTCATTATGTTTAAAATGTGCTTACTCTTGGGAACATGGTTAGAGAAGAGGTACAATGGTGGGATGTGTCCTTGGGGAAGGGATTTCCCCATTATTTTTGCATTGCATGCTTCCATGGGAGCATGGGATTTTGTATGGCCACTATGATAGATCACTTGTCTCTTTGTAGAGTGAGCCATGTGTTTTTCGGGAACATGCCTCTCATATGTATTGCGAAGGGGTTTTTGTATGGACTACCAAGCTGGGAGGTGATCCACTTCATTTTGATGATAGCATGGAGATGGGAGTCTTTCATGAAACATGAAATCCCCCATTATTTTCATCACTTCTATCTTGAGAAGGCCATGGATCAGTAAGAGGGTTTCCACATAGCCCTTCCATTTCTTCATGATGAGAGCCCTTGGGTTTATTCACCAAAGGCCAACTTGCACAATGAGGAGGGACCATTGGGATGCACAACTATTGAAGAAAATTCAAAGAAATGGTGGAAAATATTGGATAATCAAGACACAAGAGAAGAAGGAGAAGTTTTGTAGAACCCTTGCAGTTTCCTGAGGACAAGAAAAATTTGGGAGGGGGAGACTGTAATATTCCTAAATTACCTACAACTAATAAGAATATTAATTTTTCCTTTTTTATTTTTCATTTCATGATTGATGAATAAATTGTAAAGGAGGACATGTAAAAATCCTAAAAACCAAGAATAAATCAATGCCTATGTGAACAAAGAAATATCCGGGCCATGTAAATAAACTCCTACAGGTGTGAATGGGTTTAAATCACAAGACTAGGTCAACTTTGACCAAGTCAACAGCACAGTCTAAATGCAATGAACCTCCTTGAGGGATAGCGTAGTTCTAGAAGGAGAATCTAAATGTGAAATGAGCTAAACTAATGAAGTGGTTTAGGGTTTGGAAAGACTTATATATTATAAAATGAGGAGGAGAGAAACAAGAGAGGGTTTTTGAATATCATCATTTCTGAAGGTATTGTCTGCTTAGAAATCCCTTGTTGGGTCTTCCTGTTTAGGAATCCCACCTCCTTCCTTGAGAATATCTTGGAGGAGACTTGTGCTATCCTTTCCACATCAGGATTTTAGGCCAAGCTTCACCTTACACCTACAGAACTGCTCCTGTTGAGGTTTTAGCTATCCTTGTGAGTTGCAACAGTGGAAGACACTAAATTTGCTCAGATCTAGCCTATAATAGTGGCTCTTATTAGTGAGTGTGTCTTTTAACCTCCTAGAAGAGTTAATTAGCTAATTTTGCTTCAGATATACATCTTGGTATCAAGCCAAATCATTCTCACAAGCTACAACATAGTTTCTCGCCTTGGACTACATTATTTGCAAAGGAGAACTTGCAAGGTGTTTTGTATGGATTTTGGAGGAGAGATCTTCAGTGTTAGGAATCTTCCTCTCACTGTGGTGATCCATGTATTGGCCATCCAATCCATGTATGTTTCATATTTTATCTTCTATACAATTTTATTATTCATAAATTTCTAAATTATTCTGTAGATCTGCAACCTTAGATCTCAGATCTACTCTTTGTGCTTCATGTTTTGCAGAAAACCCCAAGGGGAATGTATAGACCAGAATTTCTTATAATAAAATATGTATTGGATATAAATTTTTATGTATCTATCTACTCTAGATCTGAATATTAATATATTGCTACTTTAGCCCCTAAAAATAACACTATCATGGTTATGCAGTCTTTTCTCATGGTTGTAGCACCTCATTTCTGAGGGTTTTTCCTGTATTGTTTCTCTTGTAAAATGTATGGGCTATAATGTAAATATGATTTACGAACCTTCATATAAGACTCCTAATGTGATTCAGTGGATCTGCGTTATTTCTGAAGTAGTCCTTTGCATATAGCTGCAATGCCTCTCTTTGGGTGATTTTCAGCTAGACTAGTTTGTGGGAGATCTGTTTAACCCACCTAGTCTGATTTGTTTTTGCTCTCCTTTTGTATTTATATCTTAGATAAGATGATATAAGGGATACAGTAGTTTGAAACTCATTTATATTCACATAATTCTCATAAGTGTGTTATTTTAGTAGGCTTGCTAAGCGGTTCCAATTCTGAAATATTACACTTAGCCCTTTTCTTCCCTACAAGATCAAAATCAACACCTTTTAAATTTTAGTTAGATCATGAATAGTTGCATAGTTATAATAATGGTAGCATGGTAGATATATCATAAGATAAATTAAGTGTGGTTGTAATATCCCAAAATGGGAAAACTCAACAACACATGCATAAAAAATGCATTTTCAGAAATATAGGATTTAAATATCAAAATAATCCCTTGGATCCATTATATACGACATTATAACACATAAATACAATAGGATATCATAAAAAAATCATATTAGGTGAGGTAAACAAGCCTCCCACACCTAGTATGGCCCAAAAACACTAAAACCCCAAATTTACTGCAACATAAAATTACTGCATAAAGAGAAAGCATAATATAATGAGGGTTTATACACAAAAATTATAGAGACAAATATATATACTCATATATTAATCAATAATGCTCAAGAACTGACATCTAGTCTCCTTTATACAAACCGAAGAGAACTCGGGAAGGGTTTCTAGGAATACACCCAATACAAATGGTGATCTATAGCCCAAGTACTGAAGTATCATTGAAAAATGAAGGAAATCTAGATAGGAGGCTGATATAATATATATATGATGTAGATTCAAACCAATGTCTCCTCCAATGAATGGCTGATCCCTTCAATCGCAGGAAAACACTGGAATAGAGCCTCAAGATCCCTCACGGAAGCTGCCCTCCAAAATAACGCAATCCTAGACTAAAATTAACTTGTAGGTGATGGAAATAGATTGTCCTACTACAAAATATTTCAAACAAGCTCAATAAATCTCCAAAATAATCTCCCAAACGAAAGAATCCTCCCCCCTATGGAAAACTAGCTCAGAAAGTGGGTTTCTCAACCCTCCACTGCAACACCCTGCAACACAACACAATATTCTGCAGAAACTCCGCAACAGCTAAAGAATGAAGCTTGGCCAGAATGCTGGATGTGTGGAATGAAATATTACGACTCTCCTAAGAGGCCTCTCAAGGAAAGATATGGAATTTCCTAAACAAGAAACCCTTCTGCTAAACATAACCAACAATCTTACCTAAACAACTGAAGAAAGCAAAAGTATAAATAGACATATCAAAATATGATTCATATGCTAACCCAATATAGATGCCATCCTATTTCTTATAAACAATTTGAGCCTTCTCACCTTGGTTCCCACTCATTAGGGTTTCCACCATCACACAATAAATCACCCTCCAAAACTGTGTTGTACCTTCATCAGTGCCACCCCTCCATAACAGCACCGTTTGATTTGGTCAAGGTTGACCTCTTCAACCTGGTCCAGCCCTTTTCACACCTAAGGGTATTCAATCCAACTCTTATATAGTTGTCTAAACTAATCCAAATTCATATTAAATTTCCTTATTGATGATCCACTCCTCCGACATTAGTGTTGTTTACTTGGTCAAACTTGACTTTGTTCACATGCATTGACCCTTGTTCACACATGAGGGTGCTAGATCAAGTTATTTTCACAATCTATTTTCACATTAAGAGGGATTTTATTGCTGCTAGTAATGTTTATGGGCCTTCTCACCCATTTATTCATCCAACTATAGTTTTAGAGAAAACTTAATATTCCAATTAGTTTCATGCTAATTTAGGAATATTACAGTCCTCCCCTCCCAAATATTGCTTGTCCTAAAGTAAATACAAGGATAAAACTAAAGATCCTCCTCTCCTCCTCCTATAGCACCGTTACATGATAAATTCCTCCAAGGAAAAAGATGTTGTTTCATCGATACATCTCCAAGTTACCCCTCCCAAGAATGCAAGCTAGCTTTTGGTGACCATCTGAAATAGCTATCATCATGTAAAATTAAAACATCCATGCAGGAAAAAATGTGTTGGCTAGAGGCCTTCTTGAGTCATGAGGTCTGATATATATTGTTGTCTAAAATCCCCATGCAAATCTCCCATCACCAAGCTACCATCCATACAAAATGAGCCACCCTCCAGAATGGTAACTCATGAAGAATCTCCTCCACCTTTGGCTCTTGCAATGTAAGTGGGCTAAATAACTTATCATGGTAGACAAAATAGCCTACCCCATGCTTCCTATCTCTCCATTGATGACAAGTGTAGATTATTTTATGATCTTGGGCTGCAATAATGTTTCCCTCAAGTGGTAAGAAGAATACTAGATCTCCAAATATCCTCTCTTTAATGTCATGCATCATGCTGGCCCAAACCATCCCATACAAAATGAATGGCACATCATCACCATATGGTATCCAAATCAGAAAAATGTTTAAGGTTATGTGAAATTTTGAATGATACCAATGGTATTCAAGTGGATACAACGTAGTATTCCCAGCTGCTATTTTATAACATCATGTGGCAAGTTGTCCTCCAAAAAGCTGCTAGCTGTACATGTCTGCTCATCTACTATGAGGTAGTAAATAGCATTATATAACAGCTAAGAATGATAAGAATAACAAAACACTTTCCCAGAGTCATGTAGAGAATGGTTATCTCAATCATAAATTTTGGTCTTATAATGACCATGAAACCTAGAAATAATGTTGCCCTCTTGTGGAGCAATGCATTGTACATAGATGGTGAGAAGATGCAAATACTCAATGAAATAATCAACAAGTACTGAAATAAATTTATTACCATGCATAGTGAGTAAGCTGAAAGTTAGGTCCATGGATGAGTCCCCCCATGATAATCTCCTCATAAAAGTCTGCAAAATGAAGGGATGCATACTCCCCTTGGAACACTCCATCAATAGAAACATACTCCCAAGTGACAACGCTATTGGCCTTAGTGATAAGGATCTTTTCAATCCATGACTCCTTTCTTTGACATGCCACATGCCAAAGTCATCCACCATCATGCTGTTATGTGGGGAGATCTCTTTCCTATGTAGAAGCACCTCCTTATCCTACAATGTTGAAGGGTAGGCTGTTTACATCTCACTTGTGCCATCCCTTTCTCCAAATATATCATGCCAAGTATGGGAAGAATTCTGCCCATACTCTCCCAAGAGTAGCGAAAGTAACAATAACTCTTGCTGCTCCCTCACACCTACATCATACAAATAATGAGGTGAAGATATGATGATTGAAATTAAGAATGTCACATCAACATAATGCACCCAACATCCTTGTTTCCAAATGATGCAAGTGTCCTACAAAGTTTCCTCCACCCTCATACCTTTAGAAAAAGGGTATGTTATATGATTTCCAAAATCTTTTAAAAGTATCCAATGCATCCATGGATCCTGCTGTCTAGTGTCATAAATATGCAAGTGGCTCACCAACCTCTTGCTAACCATCCACACCCATCCATCCACATGTGGTTATCTCCCACCATCCTCCATCTTGGTACACCTCCAATAGAGAATACCATCCTCCCAAATCAGATTTCTACCTTTGCATTTCATGGGATGTTGAATTGAAACCTCTTGGAGATATCCCAAAGAATATCCCACACCAATGACCCTATTGAATCCATAAATATGAAATTATGCTGAAGGAAAATCCTCCTCATATGCTTGTACAATTCTCATCCTAATAGATCCATCAAAATGGTGAAAGACAATGTGTCTCTTCTTGATCATATTTTCATCCAATGTCATACAAGTGTAATGGTCATTAGAATGCCCTAATGATAGTTGGGCCCCCAACTCCTCACTCCTACTTAGTGACATCACTGTTAATCTCCTCAATGGTGTATTTGTTGTCTCATGCTCCATCTCAATGCTAAACATAGTGTTCTGCATTGGATTGTTTAGGAAAAATCTCATCCTGTCCTCCACAGGTCCACACACAAACCCCAAGTGTTGTGTGCAGATCAATAATGACACATTAGGATGATTTCTTATTCCTTCCTTGAAAAACTCAAGGCTGCATAGCACAGTGCAATTATAATCGTCCAAATCAATAGTATGTGTTGACCCTTGGTCATGCAAAGGAAGATTTCCACAACCCTCCATAATATTTGCTAAAATAATAGAAAGTGAAAATTCATGCATACCTTGGTGAAGCTTGGGAACATATTGTATGGCTACAAGGGTTCCTTCTTCCAATGTGTTGGCTCCCCCAACTGCTGAGGATGATGGTTGCTCTTCCATAGTTATGTTAATGTTGGTACAAGTCTCCTCAAGTGGTGGTGAAGGCTCCTCCCCCTCTGATTTATTCGTATCAAATCTTTTTATCACTCTTTGAGTGAAATCTACAAAAGTAGTCACTCTTGCATGACTCAAATGGCTGAACCACCAAGTTCTTGTTTTACCCTCAAGGTGCAACGCTGCAATCTCAACAACCTCTCTTTCTACCACTAGATGTAGTAGGAATAATGCCTCTATATGCATTGCCCAAGCCTTTGTTGTACATGTGGACGATCCATCAAAAAGTAGACAAGAGAAATCTATTGCTCCTCATTCTCCTATTGCTATAGGGCCTCCTTTCTTCTTCAATCTGAATAAATTAAGGAAGAGCTAGATTCTCCTTCAAAGCTCTAGGTTGAGACTTTTATTCTGCAAGGTATCCACTCAGGATCTCATGTTCCAAGTGCCCTCCATTTCCATGCCTCTTGTCTTCTTCGTCAAAAGGAAAGGGAAAGGTGTAATGCTTTGGAGCTTGCTACAACATTGGTTATTTCTTTTGAGAATAGGAAGTACATGGTCCTTCCTCTTCTTGAAACCCTCTAAAAGTTTCATTGCATCTCTTCTCTTTCATCTACTTAACGTCCTTGGAGAGGTTCTTCATAGATGTGAGAAGTGATGAGACCAAGCTCATTATTTCCACCATTCTAGATCTCTTTTCCTTCTTATAGCATAAAGGTTGTAACACACAGACTGAGAAATATTAGAGCTCTGATACCACTATAATATCCAAACATTGGAAAACTCAGCAACACATGCATAAAAAACACATTTTCAGAAATATATGCTATAAATATCAAAATCAGCCCTTGGATCCATCACATATGACATCATAACACCTAAATCCAAGAGGAGATCAGAAAAAAATCATATTAGGTGAGGTAAACAAGCCTCCCGCACCTAGTATGGCCCAAAAACACTGAAACCCCAAATCTACTACAACACAAAATTATTGCATAAAGAGACAACACAGTCTAATGAGGGTTTATACACATAAATTATAGAGAAAAATAGATGTTATTATATATTAATAAATAATGCTCAAAAACTGAGATCTAGTCTCCTTTATACAAACCCAAGAGAATCTGAGAAGGGTTTCTAGGAATATACCCAATACAAATGGTCATCTACAACTCAAGGACTGAAGAATCACTACAAACTAAAGCACATCAAGATATGAGGCTGATATATATAGATATGATGCAGATCCAAACCAAGGTCTCCTCCAATAAAAGGTTGATCCCTTCAATCACATGAAAAAACTCAAATAGAGCCACAAGATCCCCCACTGAAGCTTCTCTCCAAAATAACACAATTCCAGATTGAAATTATGTTGTAGGAGATGGAAATATATTGGCCTACTATCAAATATCTGAAATAAGCTCAAGAACTCTCCAAACGGATCTCCCAAAAGAAGTAATTATCCCCATATGAAAAACTAGCTCAAAGAGTGGGTTTCTCAACCCTCCACTACAACACCCTGCAACACAACACAATATTCTATAGAAACTGCGTTGTAGCTGAAGGCTAAATATTGGCTAGAATGTTGGATGTGTGGAATGAAATATCACAACTCTCCCAAGAGTCCTCTCAAGGAATGACATGGAATTTCCTAAACAGGAATCCCTTGTGCTAAACAACACTAGAAATATTAGCTAAACAGATGAAGAAAGCAAAAGTCTAAATAGACATTTCAAAATATGATTCATAAGCTAACCCCATATGGATTCTATCCTCTTCCTTATAAACAATGTGAGCCTTCTCACCTTGGGTCCCACTCATTAGGCTTCCCAACATCACACAATAAATCTCCCTCCAAAACTGTGGTGTGCCTTCATCAATGCCACTCCTCCATAACAACATTGTTTGATTTGGTCAAGGTTGACCTCTTCAACCTACTCCAGCACTTTTCACACCTAAGGGTCTTCAATCCAGTTTTTACATAGTTTTCTAAACTATTCCACATTCATATTGAGCTGCCTTATTGATGATCCACTCCTCCCACATTAATGTTGTTGACTTGGTCAAACTTGACTTTGTCCACATGCATTGACCGTTGTTCACACATGAGGGTGCTAGATCCAGTTATTTTAATCATCCCTTTTCAAATTAAGAGGGATTTCATTGGTGCTAGTAATGTTTATGGGCCTCCTCACCCATTTATTCATCCAACTATAGTTTTGGACCAAAATTAATATTCCAATTAGCTGCATGCTAATTTCATAATATTACAGTGGTTTAGAACTAGTTTCATTCCTTCCATTCCCTTTCAACAATCTAGCCTAATTTATTTTCAGTCATTTCCTTTTCTGAAACTTAAATTTGTTTCATTCCTGTTATTTATTTTCTGTAATTTAATCTAGTTTTCTTTTTTTGTTTCCTTTCTAAAATTTATTTTTGTTTCATTGAAGTGTGATATACTTCACTGAAAACCCTTAGAAATAGCACCCTTTCATAAAGTGGAAAAGGATGACATGAACAAAATGCATTTTTTGTGTATATAGCACTATCACTTCCAAGTTTGTATGAACTCTAGGTTGATAAAGTAAAGTAGGGCAGCCCCTGGGAGTTGCAGTACACTCGGTGCAATGCTAAGGCTCATCAAGTTGTAGCAGCAATGAAGTCCAAGGAGGCATGGTATATTCTTAAGACAGCCTATCAAGGCATGGAGAAGGTGAAGACATCAAAATTACAAATTCTAAGGAGATATTTCGAAACTCTCTGTATGAAAGAGTTTGATAACATAGACTCATTCTTCACACATGTGATTGGTTTGGTTACCCAGATGAGGTCTCATGGAGAGGCACTTTAGGAAAGGATAATAGTGGAAAAAATATTAAGAAGTATACCATCGAGATTTGATTCCATAGTAGTGGCCATAGAAGTGACAAAGGATCTCTCACAATTTTTAGTGGATGAGATTCAGGCATCACTGATGTCTCATGAGCATAGACTAAAAATAACAACAAACTCATCTTGGATCATGTATTCAAGACAAAAATGTATTTTTATCGAGGTAGAGGTCAACAAAGATCAAACTGCTGAGGAAGAGGAAGAAGGCCACACAGAGGTGGAAGAAGCAGCCCTACAAGCACAGGTGGAAGGGGCAACAACCAGAATCAAAGAAAAGGCTGAAGCCAAAATCAAGCACAAGAATAGAGGTATGATAAATCTCAAGTCCAATGTCATTATTGTGAGAAGTATGGGCGTTATGAAAATGAATGTAGAAAAAAGAATGATATGGGTAATATACCTAGTATAGATTTTATAAGAGAAAATCAAAACCAAGGGCTTTTAACTTGTAATGTAGCACAAGAAAAACAAGAATACGTATGGTTCTTATATTCAGGATGTAGTAACGATATGACTAGAAAAATATAAATGTTTTCCAATCTAGATGAGAGTGTGAAATCTGAAGTAACAATGGGGACTGATAGCAAGGTGTCTGTCATGGGGAAAGGAAGAGTAAAAATACTAAAAAAGAAGAGAGAGAATAATTTTGTTCTATATGCCTATAATTATGTACTTGGACTGAAATGTAACCTTATAAGTATTTTACAGCTCGTGAATAAGGGCTACAATGTGTTTTTAAGAATTATGTGTGTACAATCATGGATATACCTCCAAGTAAAAGGGTCACTACAGAAGTGCATATGAAAGGCAATAAGATGTTTCCTCTCAAGATCATAACAGACTTGAAGGAAGGAGGTGTTATAGCAGCTGTCTCACAAGAGGTCTTTCAAGAAGAAGTGAAAGATGAAAACTGGTTATGGCATTTGAGATTTGGACATCTCAATTTTGGAGGTTTGAACCTGTTGCATAGAAAAGGGATGGTAAAGGTATTACCACTCATAGAAAAACCATAAAACCTATATGAAGGATGCATCTTGGGAGAACAACACAGAGAATTATTTCCAATAGGAAAGAGTATAAGGGCAAAGGCACCCTTAGAGATTGTCCACTCAGATTTGTGCATACCAATGCAAACGCCATCATTACCTGGCAATCATTATGTTTTGACATTTATAGATGATTATAGAAGGAAGACATAAGTGTATTTTCTAAAACATAAAAGTGAAGTGTTTGAATAGTTCTACCACTTCAAAGCCCTTGTTGAGAAGAAAAGTGGACACTACATAAAAGTGTTAAGAACCGACAGAGGCGGAGAATACGTTTCAAAAGACGTTTTGCGTTTCTGCAGGGAGCATGGAATACACAAGCAATTTACCACAAGGTATACACAGTAGCAAAATGATGTAGCATAAATAAAAAATAGAACCATCATGGACATGGTAAGAATTATGTTGAAGGAAAAGCATTTGCAAATGAGTATTGGGAAGAAGCTGTCAATTTTGCAACATATATTTCGAATAAATGTCCAACCAAAGCTGTTATGAATAGAGTTCTAGAAGAAGCATAGAGTGGAAAAAAGTAGCTTGTCACTCACATGAGAGTATTTAGATATGTGGCATATGCACATGTCCCATATCAGTTAAAAAATAAGTTGGAAAACAAGGGAGAGAAGTGTATATTTGTTGGATACAATGATGAATCCAAGGCCTACAAGCTCTATAATCCATCAACAAAGAATGTAATGATCAGCATAGATGCTCAATTCATTAAAGAAGAAGCTTGGGATGGAAGTTTAGAGAAAATTGTAAATGTGAAGACATGTATTTCACATGAAGATAAAGAGGAATTGATTGTAGAAAATAATCCCTCAATGGTGGCTCCTCCTCCACCTACACAAGCTCAACAGAGCACTCCACAAGAAAGCAATAGAAAAATAGTGCAGAACCAACAAAGTGCTTCTCCAAGGACACCACAGGGACTAGTAACTCCCTTGAGTTCAAGTGGAACTCCAAGCACACCAAGAAGACCAAGATTCAAAAATTTGAGTGAAATTTATGAGCAAGAAGAAGGAAATAATAATACTAGTCTAAATTCCTTATTTTCTTTGTTTTGTCACGTTAATGACTTAGTCCATTTTGAAAATGTAGTAAAAGAAGAAAAATGGATTGAAGCAATGAATGAAGATATTGGAGCAATAGAAAAGAATGATACATGGGAGTTAGTGGACATCCCACAAGGTAAATAAGTCATTGGACTGAAATGGGTCTACAAGAACAAAATTAATATTGAATGCAAGATAGGAAGACATAAATCAAGACTTGTTGGCAATGGCTACAAGCAACAACAAGGAAGAGATTATGAAGAAACCTTCGCACCAGTTGCAAGGATGGAGACCGTGAGGATAATGTTGTCGATAAGAGCACATCAAAAGTGGAAAGTCTATGAAATGGATGTAAATTTGGCATTCTTGAAAGAGGAGGTATATGTTGAAGAACCTCCTAGCTATGAGATAGATGGCCAAGAGCACAAAGTATGTAAATTGAAGAAATCTCTTTATGGGCTGAAGCAAGCACCAAGAGCATGGTACAATAGGATTGATGATTACCTGATGGATAATGGGTTTGACAAGTGTGATGGTGAACCCACACTCTACATTAAAGAAAATGATAGTAAAATCCTTATTGTTTTTTTATATGTAGATGATTTAATTTTCACACGCAATGAAGTTTCTCTCATTTTTTATTTTAAAGCAATCATGAAGAGTGAATTTGAAATGATTTACTTGGGTATATTGAGATATTTTTGGGAATATAAGTGAAGAAAAATGAAAAGGAAATTTGTATTTCCCAAGAAAAATATGTTGCAGAAGTTTTAAAGAGGTTTAACATGTATAACAACAAAGCATCAACAACTCCAACTGTCATGGAGTTAAAATTAAGCAAAGAAGGTTGCAGAAAGAATGTTGATCCAACACTGTACAAGAGCATAGTTGACAGTCTAATGTATTTGACTGTAACTAGGTTGGATATTATGTATGTTGTAAGTTTAATTTCCAGATTCATGGAGACACCAAATGAGACACATTGGCAAGCAGCCATGAGAATATTGAGGTATGTGAATGGAACAAAGAAGTATGGTGTTGTATACTCCTCAACTGATAATTTTAAATTGATTGGTTACATTGATAGTGATTGGAATGGAAGTGTAGATGATAGAAATAGCACATCTGGGTATGTGTTTCATTTGGGATCGAGAGCCATTTCATGGGCTTCCAAGAAGCAACCAATAGTTGCATTATCAATAGCAGAAGCTGAATATGTGGCAGCAACAACAACAACATGTCAAGCAGTATGGATGAGAAGGATGCTAAGATATTTGTGTCATGAGCAAGATAAAGGAACAAAAATTTATTGTGATAATAGCTCATCAATTGCGTTATAAAAGAATTATGTTTTCCACAAGAGAACAAAGCACATAGATGCCAAATATCATTTTATAAGAGAATTTCCTAACAACGGTGAGATTTTTTGTAGCATTGCAGCACAGAGGAATAGCTTGCTGATATCCTCACAAAACCATTGGGACAAATGATTTTTTTAATCTCAAAAAATGTCTCGGAATGATTGATGGTGGCAGTTATGATTAAGGGAGAGATTTGCAATTAACTCCCAACCACCGCCATAAATAACATAGTGGCAGAAGCCCACACATCTTTGAATTTTGTTCCAGGGAAGAACGAGCACAGATCCAAGAACCAAAGGCAATTTCACACAAAATATCAAGGAATAGAGTACCTGCCCATACTCTGTGTTTATTTCTTGAACCACCACATTAACTTACCTTTCCCCGCAGCGCGCAATCACAAGTTTTTTGGTTTACCCTTAAGCCTTTGCCACAATGTTAAATCCCCGAAGATGTGATATATGGCAAGATCCACCTTAAACCTTACTGCATAAACCAAACCATGAAAAACATTTTTTTCTACATATTTCCTTTGTATTTCACTTACTGCATTTATTGTAGTTTACCGCCCACAATACCGCACTTTGGAGATTTTAAAACTTACCATTAAGCCCCCGAAAAAACCGTGTGATATTGTGATGCAATATAGTATCACACATTGTAATCAGAATATTTAATGCTTTCCTCCAAACCACCCGTGGACTATGTTATTTGACATGTGATGCGATCGTGCCACGTCACATCGCAATCACAACATTTTAACTTTACCTTCCACCACCCGCAAGCTATGTTGTGTGTTTTGTGATGTGATATCGCCATCGCATATCACAATCACATAAGTTTAAGTTTTCCGTTGAAGTGGCTGTAGGTATTATATTTTGGTTGCGATACGATGTGCCATGTCACATTGCACATCGCATTTTGCAATGTTTAAACGGATAGTGCCATAGTTAAGGGGTGATATTGCTGAAATGTGATAAGGGCATGGATGCGACGTGATTTCAAAGCTGAAACTGATAAAACTTCAGGTTCAGGATTTTGTGTTTTGAACACATTTTGTATGTGTTTCGTGTATAAACCAAAATACGGTCTGTGTGTCATTTTCATGAATAAATGGGTCTTTTGAAAGAAAAAGGATGAGAGGTCATTCAACGTCCATCCATAATTGAATAGCATAGGTTTTCAGGCTTCAACTATTTTTTATAAACAATGAAATTTCATGTTTTTAAGAGAAGAGTTGAATAAAGTGAAAAAGTTGTTCTACTCCCGTTTCACGATGTCTATCTATATGTTTGACTATTAATTCTACAAAAAATTTGCATTCTCTATGTTTTTGGGGAAGCATCCCTCTGTGTAATGTTTCATTCAATATTTCCAACAATTATGAATTGGAATATCAAAACCCCTAAGAATCTAGTCTTGAATTTCCCACCAGAAGTAAAACAAAAAGTCTAAACAGATTTAGGGTTCCAAAAATATTTTTCACTTTTTAAAAGTTGTCAACGAAACTATTAATTATATTTGCATGGACTGGTTGATTATGGGGATCTTAATGCATGTGATTTTTAGTTTATTATCAATTTAATTGAAGTTATGGATGTCATAATGTCGAAAAGAAACTTTGAGTGAAGTAAGAAATTTATGATGGGAATGTTCCATAATGGCATTATGTGATAATATAATATATATACATAAATTGTGTCACTCATTCTGGGCATGATTGAAATATCTCTGCAATTCAGCTACCGACACCATATTTATTTTTATTTTTATTATCATACGTGGCAAACAAACATGTGACATTTTTTCTTTTAGTTTTCACTCCACTCAAATTTTGACATCAGTGAAAGGAAACGAAGAAAATAAATTCACCCCAAGATGGTATTTCAACTCTTGCCAAATGCCATTGAATCCCTACATAATATCAATATTTTTCTTTCTCTTCGATTGAGAAAAGTAAAAATCATTAGAGTATGAAAGCAACGTCCTCAACCTGAAAGGATGAGCAAAAGAGTAGAAAATCATGTCTAATTATTTTGTCTTTTCTTTTCCATATAAATTTTAGTAATGATCTTATATTTATTATTTAAACTGTCCTTTTTATAGTAATAAATTTCATTTTTTTTTGAAACATTTGAATTATATAGATTATAGAATTCATTTTTCTTAAAAAATTATTGAATTTTAAATAGAATTAACTAAAAAATATGAAAAAACAAAAATGTAAAAGAGATAGACTGCTATAAACATAGATTATTCATAGCCAATCTAGATCTATTTTAACACTGAATTTATCAAGAGTCTACAAGGATCAATTATCTCGATGTTAAAACCTCTTTTTTTAGTGAAAAATCTATGAAAGGTTTGCACCTTGAGATATTTCATCCCTCTCTATGCTTACATCCAGGGTTAAGATGGATATGGGATGATTATATAATACTATATAATATCTATATTTTTATGTATGTGTCTCTTTCTTATTCCCTCTCTCTATCTCACCTCTCAAACATACACATTTTCTCTTCATATCTATCTCTCTCTCTCCATATATATTTCTCTCCCTCTCTCTCTCTCTCTCTTTCTCCTCACCCTCTTCCCTATCTCTCTGCTGTCTCCCTCACTCTCTCTCCACTCTCCCTTATCACTCACTCTCTCTCTTCATCCTTCTCCCTCTGTGTCCTTCTTCTTCCCTCCCTCTCTCTCCCCCTCCAACTACATCTCTCTCCCCCTCTCTCTTGCTCTCTGTCTCTATATTGAGTCATCTATCTCTTCCTTCCTCAATTTCTCATTCTCTGACACCTCCCTCTATCTCTCCCCCTAAATTACTATCTCTCTCTTCCATCTAAATTGATGCAGGGATTTTGCTAGAAAGTAGATCTTGGAATATAAGAAACTCACTAGACAATCAAGATCAAAAAAATTTCAATTGTTGTATAGAATAAATCCATAAAAAAAAAATTCAGCTCAAATTTACATGAAGGCGGAAAGAGCCATGAAAATCAACTCCATTAACTATATCAAAATTTTGTGGCCAAATAGTACATTGGGCGGCCTCTGGCTCTTGGCCCTTCAAACCTCTCCTCACTCACTCAACTCTTCACTATCTCAGTTCTTCAAATATGTTTTTTCCTTAACAAAAACACTCATATTTCTACACAAATAATGAATTTAATTCATTCCAAACATCTCTCCACTTAATCCTCAACTAAATCTAATTTAAATTCATTTTAGGTGTGGACTCAACTAAGTCCTGTACATAGAATTCCTACTCCCTAAATTTTCTACCTAGTTCTATTTTCTCTCATATCCTTTTAATTAATACAAGAATATATACAAAATCCTCACCTTCATAAATTATCTCCTAATTTATTTAAAAATAACAAATTAAGTAATAAAAAAATTAAAATGTCACACCCCCCTTTATTACATAATTAAATAATGAAAATTGACCTTGATGCTCCTGCATCAGACTCCCAAGGTTGAAATTAATCACGATCGCCTGATCATGTGTTCAGATATTCGTCTGCCTGAATCCCATATCTTGTGCTGTAAATTTCCATTTGTCGCCGCTTTTGTCTATTGTTCTTCTCCAGGTCTCCACACTTTATGCAGCATTGCCCCACTAGCTATGCTTTCACAATCTTCTGTTGTCTTTCTCTTGCTCCTTCTTCTTTCTTTTACTGCTCCTGGCCTCTCTCAGGATATCTTCATCATTATCCTCCTTATTAGTTCAATTTCTCGGTCCAATAGATTTTCTCTAGCATCTGCAATAAAACTTGTACTCACAAAACAATTGTTAGAATAAAAAACATAAGCCTTCAATGCCCCTTCCGCTGCTAGCAACATTTCAGTATGCTTCTCTAAAATTTCTTCTTTCATCACCACATCAATATGCTGACTTAAATCCTCCATGAGACTATTAGCTAGTCACTCCTCCACATTATCTATTTGAAAAATGTTTCCCTGTTCTATTTCTTTCAGTAACTTTCCCTGAACATAGATCCTCTGCTTTTCTAACTCTCTTCTCTGAAGATCTAACTTTCTATATAACTTAACAATCTCAACTGGAGTAGAACTTGGAAATTTTACACAAATTTCCACACCATCACTTGTTGTTGACCTCATCAAATGGTCCTTATTCCCCCGCTTCAATACTATGCTGAATATTTCCATAAGACCCCTCTGTCTTCATTTCTTCCTGAGATCTTGCCATCTTAGCATCATTCTGAATAGATTTCAAATTCAACTCTTCTTCTTTAACAAACTTCAAATTTTGTTCAACACCCTGTGATATACCTGCCATCACACACAATTCATTAGTCTTAAATACATAAGACCTTGTGGTCTCACTGGATGCTTCTCTTTGCTGTTGCGAATCCTTCATTTGATTCAGTTCTTCTGTATATTTCCCTTCTGTCTCGTCACTACTTCCATTCTTCCTTTGATAATCTTCCTGAATTGTACTAGTTTCAACGTCATTACATTATAAAATTTTGTCAGCAATCCCATTAAACAAGTACACTTGTTTACCTCCTTGAAATTTTTCTTCATCATTTCCACTTTGTTCTTGTTCCATAACAGCTTCAACTTGTTGTCTTACCCCGGACAAGAAGTCATTTATGATTTCTTCCTGTTGTAACCAATCAACACTTTCCTTCTCTGAAAGGAATTCTCTACCAGACTTTACCTCAAGAGTTTCATTCTCTTTTGTGATAGTTCCATCAGATTGTCCACCATCTTTTTCATATCCTGCAAACATACTTAAACTATGAAAAAAATTGCAAGGCTTCATAGCCTCATCTGCTTCTCTTACGAACACATCTTTAGATGCTTCTGAACTATCCCAATAGTTCATGAGATCTTCCTCACTGATCTCTTCACTCAGAATTTCGCCATGTTCTGGGCCACAAATGGAAACATCCATTTTTAACTCAGCCTCTCTGAGTTCTTCACAACTCAAAATCTACTCGAGCTTCCTCAGCTCCTCCATCAACTGTATGTTTACCTTCTTTTACCTCTTTGCGTGTAGCTTCTGCCACTTCACCTTCTTTCTCATGGTCCAACCATGTGTCTAGTTTCTCACATTTTCCTGCAACAACTCCATTAACAATTCAAGGTGAATTGTTATCTCAGCCTTCTCCTACTGGTACTCTTCATTTTTCAACTGTTCACATATGCCACTTACCTTGGCATTTTCCTTCTTCTTCCCTCTGCTGTGGTCTTCACCAGATCTTCAGAAATGACTATCAATAGTCATCTCTCCCTTTTTTGTGAACTGCATCTACTCACATGTGGAATTCATTTAATCCACTTAGAAATCCTTCGCATTTGTCATTTATCAAAATGTAACTTCTCCTCCTGCGCTTGGCTTCTCTTTGTCCTGGAACCAATCTCTGGCAACCTTTTTGCTACAATTTGCTGCAAACAGCACTGTAGCAATGCATGTGTTACAATCACCAATTCTTTCGGTGTCGGCTCTGCCGATCATGCACCCAATTACATTTAGACTTTGTAATTATCTTACGACTCTTTGACTTCAGATTTATACCAAATTTTCATCTTGAATGAAAATACTCAAGATGAACTCAAAACTATCCTAGCTTTCGTTTGACTCTAAGACCTGTTTTCACTTCAAGACTCGAACCAAAATTATGACAATGGATGTTTCAAGTTATACAATCTTCACTTTCTTTCATATTTCATTCTTTAAGAAAAATCATCAATTTTCCTTATCATTCCACATGATACTGAAGTCTTTAGTGAATTGCAATTCAAGTGTTCCAAGATTTATTTAAGGTGAAAATAAATAAACCTTTCCATCTTTAATGTTCAAAAATATCTTCTTGAAGTATCATACCTCATGCTCCTGTTAAGGTTATTAGTAAACCTTTCTTTCTGCAACCTCAACCCTCTGATTTCCATTCCTTTGTGCCATATTTGTCACTGTCAATACTTGCACACTCACAAGTTTGTCATCTTTAATGCAAACCATGCAACGTCAATTCACATCTCTTACCTGTGTACAAAGAATAAGCAACTTCTTCCATGAATGATGTAAATTCCTACACTATTTCATCCTAAATATTCCCTCGTTAAATTCCGTCACATGATGGTAAAACAAAGGTTTACAACATCAAGCAATATCCAATCACTAATCAAAAGAATTCTTCTTTTTCCATTACATGCTTGTCAAAACAACTTAACCAAAATTTGAAGAATCCCACTTGATAGTAGCCCAAAGGTCTGTAAACCCACACTAACACTCTCAGAGGCATATAAAAATGCATCCCAAAGCTTTGCTCCAAATAAGACTCCAAGTCTGGGCAATTTCACAAATATACATGCGGAAGCTGATAATCTCACATCTGATGATTATAACAATAATTACATAAGCGGAACTTCTCTTTGAGTTATCACTTTATGGTTATGAAACCATGAACGTGGTTATATGTAAAACTTCATAATTTAAACCAAAAGTTCTCTTTACATTTAAAACCCAACAACTTCCATTTCCAAGGTTTGTTTCTCAAATGAAATTATTTTTCAAAGGTCTTAGAAAAAGACTTTAATTAAACCCCATTGGTTTCATGTTTCATCTTCCATCAATATAAATAAATAGACTCCTTTAATACACAACAGGACCACATTTAAACTAAAACATTGGCTCAAAGTCCCAACTATTCACCCTACTATTTATGGACCCAAAATCTATGCATATCCACCATGTTATAATTTAAACGCTCAAACCTTGGCAAATTAATACCAATACATATTGATTTTTATGCATTCCAACATCAACAAATGAAATCTCATGATATTATTTTAAAATTCCAAGTCAACATGAAATAACATTGGCCAGCAAATTAACTTACCTTTCCATATTCATTGCATAAGATGAAAGTCTTTCATTGATTCTGTAAATGTTGTATGCCATTTACTCCATTGCCAGCTCATCAAATTGGATTTGATAACGTTGGTTTTAATTCTATGTATTTAAAATCGATCCCAAGTAGAATTTGAGATTGATTAATGTGCTTTTTGTTGTTCATCATTTCGAACTCCACTTCCAAATTTTTCCTTCATCGTTTTCTACAAGTTCCACTACAATTCTCGTTCACTTCCAACTCTGCACTTAACGCTGCAAATCAAGCTAACGCTACAATTCAATGCTCTTGCTCTGCATTTGATTCTTCAAATCAAATTCATCCAAGCGATTGCAACATCGCTGCCTCTGGTCTCGAGTTTAATTCGGCTTCAAATCTTCATTACACCTCTCTCTGCATACTCGAGTACAGAAATTAAAACTTATCAATGCTTCATTACCCAAAATTCAGACAAGGTTTAATTGCAGTTCAACAAACCTCCGCGTGTTCACTGTGTCTTCAATTGGGAAGTACGACTTAATCAAATCTCCTCTACAATTGATCGATTCATTGTTTCCGTGACTTTGCCTCACGTTTCAAAATTTACAGAGTCCAAATTCTAACTTCAAACCATTATGGTTCTTACTCTCTTATCATCTGATTTGAATCGTAATTTAATCAAATAATGTTTCCCATATGCATAATTTGTTGTAACAAGACCAAAACTTGAATTAAAGATTCAATTCCACTGCCAAGTCTTCAACGTTCAACTCAGCAACACTGTCTTCTACACACTGCGCCTTTGTCATTCGATTCAAACCAAATTTAAAATGTTGGTTCATTCTGCGAAATGGAAATAGGTCCTTTCTTCAATTAGAGCTACGCCTTCAATCGAAGCTTCTTTACTGACTTCGAACTTCTGCAATGTTACCAGAGTTCTATTCTTGTCTAATTTGTGTATTCTGTCTAATCGAATACCTATTTGATTGCATGCCACTCTTTCAATTTTCTAATTCCACGTACTTAGTAACGTGTCCCACAGAATTTCACAACGCTCAAAAATTCATCCATATTCAAAACAAAAATCGACATTAAAATATATTTTTCCATTTTTGTCCAAGGCTGATATGCCCAATGTCAGTCCTGAAATCAAACGCATTTATAGAGCCAAATATACATTTCTCTATTAAATAACATACACCACACACACATTTCATATACATATATAGTTACAGACTCAAAGCACCACAAAATTTTACACAACTCAATCAACTCTTGCTTAGGCTCTGATACCAAAATGATGTAGGGATTATGCTAGAAAGCAGATCGTGGCATATAAGAAACTCACTGGACAATCAAGATCAAAAAATGTTCAATTATTGTATAGAATAAATCCATTAAAAAAAAAACATTCAGCTCAAATTTACATGAAGGGGGAAAGAGCCATGTAAATCAACTCCATTAACTATATCAAAATTCTATGGACAAATATTACATTGGGTGGCCTCTGGCTCTTGGCCCTTCAAACCTCTCCTCACGCACTCAACTCTTCACTATCTCAATTCTTCAACTATGTTTCTTTTCCCTCACAAAAACACTCACATTTATACACAAATAATGAATTTAATTCATTCCAAAAATCTCTCCACCTAATCCTCAACTAAATCTAATTTAAATTCATTTTAGGTGTGGACTCAACTAAGTCTCGTACATAGAATTCCTACTCCCTAAATTTGCTACCAAATTCTATTTTCTGTCATATCCTTTTAATTAATAAAAGAATATATACAAAATCCTCACCTTTATAATTTCTCTCCTAATTTATTTAAAAATAACAAATTAATTAATAAAACAATTAAAATGTCACACCCCCTTTATTACATAATTAAATAATGAAAATTGGCCTTGATGCTCCTGCATCAGACTCCCAAGGTTGAAATTAATCATGATCACCTGATCATATGTTCAGATCGTTGTCTGCCTGGATCCCATATCTTGTGTTGTAACTTTCCATTTGTCGCTGCTTTTGTATGTTGTTCTTCTCTAGGTCTCCACACTTTATGCTGCATTTCCCCACTAGCTATGCTTTCACAATCTTCTCCTATCTTTATCTTTCTCCTTCTTCTTTATTTTACTGCTTCTAGCCTCTTTCCGGATATATTCATCATTATCCTCCTTATTAGTTCAATTTCTCGGTCCAATATATTTTCTCCAACATCTGTAATAAAACCTGTACTCACAAAAAAATTGTTAGAATAAAAAACATAAGGCTTCAGTGCCCCTTCCGATGCTGGCAACATTTCAATATGCTGCTCTGAAATTTCTTCTTTCATAAGCACATCAATATGCTAACTTAAATCCTCCTTGAGACTATCAGTTAGTCCCTCCTCCACATTATCTATTTGAAAAATGTTTCCCTGTCTTGTGTCTTTCAGTAAATTTCCCTGAACATATATCCTCCGATTTTCTAACTCTCTTCTCTGAAGATCTAACTTTCTGTATAAAATAACAATCTCAACTAGAGTAGAACTTGGAAATTTTACACAACTTTCCACACCTTCACTTGTTGTTGACCAATCATCAGATGGTCCTTTATCCCCCACTTCAATACTATGCTGAATATTTCCATAAGACCTCTTTGTCTTCATTTCTTCCTGAGATCTTGCTATCTCAGCATCATTCTGAATAGATTTCAGATTCAACTCTTCTTCTTTAACAAAATTCAAATTTTGTTCAACACCCTGTGATATACCTGCCATCACACACAAATCATTAGTCTTAAAAAAATAAGACCGTGTGGTCTCACTGGATGCTTCTCTCTATTGTTGTGAATCCTTCATTTGATTCAGTTCTTCTGTAGATTTCCCTTCTGTCTCGTCACTACTTCTATTCTTCCCTTGGCAGTCTTCTTGAATTGTCCTGGTTTCAACATCATTATGTTGTAAAATTTTGTAAGCAATCCCATTAAAAAAATACACTTGTTTACCTCCTTGTAATTTTTCTTCAACATTTCCACTTTGTTCCTGTTCCATAATAGCTTCGACTTGCTGTCTTAGCCCGGACAAGAAGTCATTTATGATTTCGTCCTGTTGTAACCAATGAACACTTTCCTTCTCTGAAAGGAATTCTCTACCAGACTTTACCTCAAGAGTTTCATTCTCTTTTGCGACAGTTCCATCAGAGTGTTCACCATCTTTTGCACATCCTACAAACATACATAAACTGTGAGAAAAATTGCAAGGCTTCATAGCCTCACCTACTTCTCTTACGAACACATATTCAGATGCTTCTGAACTATCACAATAGTTCATGAGATCTTCCTCACTGATCTCTTCACCCATAATTTCGCCATGTTCCGGGCCACAAATGGAAACATCCATTTTTAACTCAGCCTCTCTGAGTTCTTCACAACTCAAAATCTGCTCGAGCTTCCTCATCTCCTCCATCAACAGTATGTTTACCTGCTTTTCCCTCTTTGCATGTAGCTTCTGCCACTTCACCTTCTTTCTCATGGTCCAACCATGTGTCTGGTTTCTCACATTTTCCTGCAACAACTCCATTAACAATTCAAGGTGAATTTTTATCTCAGCCGTCTCCCGCTCGTACTTATCATTTGTAAAATGTTCACATATGCCACTTACCTTGGCATTTTCCTTCTTCTTCCCTCTGTCGTGGTCTTCACCATATCTTCACAAATGACTATCAACAGTCATATCTCCCTTATTTATGAACTACATCTATTCACATGTGGACTTCATTTAATCCACTTCTCAGCAATCCTTCACACTTTTCATTTATCAAAATGTAACTTCTCCTCCTGCGCTTTGCTTCTCCTTGTCCTGGAACCAATCTCTGGCAACCTTTTTGCTACAATTTTCTGCAAACAACACTGTAGCAACGCATGTGTTACAATGACCAATTATTTGGGTGTCATCTCCGCCAATCATGCACCCAATTACATTTAGACTTTGTAATTATCTTACGACTCCTTGACTTTAGATTTATACCAAATTTTCATCTTGGCTGAAAATAATCAAGCTCAGCTCTTCACTATCTAATTTCTTCAACTATTTTTTTTTCCCTCACAAAAACACTCACATGTATACACAAATAATGAATTTAATTCATTCCAAAAATCTCTCCACCTAATCCTCAACTAAATCTAATTTAAATTCATTTTAGGTGTGGACTCAACAAAGTCCCGTACATAGAATTCCTACTCCCTAAATTTGCTACCTAATTCTATTTTCTCTCATATCCTTTTAATTAATAAAAGAATATATACAAAATTCTCGCCTTTATAATTTCTCTCCTAATTTATTTTAAAATAACAAATTAATTAATAAAACAATTAAAATGTCACACCTCCCCCTTTATTACATAATTAAATAATGAAAATTGGCCTTGATGCTCTTGCATCATAAATCTACACTATCTCCCTCCTTCTCTCATTCTCTCTGTCCCCTCCATCTATGTGTTTCCCTCTATCTCTCTTACCCTTCTCTCCCTATTTCTGTCCTCTCCTCTCCCTCACTCTCGCCGATCTCTCACTTGTTAGTCCCTCTCTTTCTCCACCTCTATCTCTCACCCCCTCCAACTCTATCTCTCTTTCTCTTTCCCTCTCTCTCTCCTCTCTTATTTTTCTCCCTTCCTCTTTCCCCCTCTCTCTCCCACGTTTCGGATCAATCATATAAAAGAAAATACAATAATAATAAAATTAAAACAATCATGCACTACATTTCCTCTACCATTTTTAGTCAACTTATTTTTTCTCATACTTTGGATCCTTAGTGAAGATGGATCTATGTTGGTTCTTAGTAATATTATTTATATTATATATATTTCGCATGTTTATATATAAAGTATTATCATTTTTTTTGTATGGGAATATTTGAGTAGTAGTGAGGATAGAGGGTTAAGATATATCTTAAAAGTAATGAAAACATTTTTCCTTTTAGATTTGATTAATAAATGTTTTCAAATTAAACTAAATTAAAATATTTATAAAATATTTTGATTGTGAAATAAGTTATATTTTTTGAGCATGGTGTATTGATAATCAATGGTATTCTAACAGAACCTATTTACATGTTAATAATATCCATGATAAAGTGAGGGTGAATATCCATGGTTAAGAATCATGTCATATTGTTATAAAATATTTTTATTGTGAAATAAGTTACATTTCTTAAGCATGTGGTATTTATAAGCCATGGTATTGGCTCATGGCATGGTTAGAAAGCATATTCAAATTAATAACAAAATCAAAATATAAGAAATTGACTTTGACTTTAACTTTAACATTTTATTATGAATTGAGCCAACATTTTAGTGTTTAGAGGCTTGGGCTTTATATTACTTTTTACTTTATATTACTTTAAACCTTTTATTTATTATTTTTTTATTACTTTTTTTTCTAATTTAGCTAACATATAAATGTTGAATATCTATGTTAAATTTTAAACATTTACACCTACATATAAACCCCTATATATTTAGCGACATTGATATTAGATTAAATTTCATAAATGTTAAACAATGACATGTTACACCTTTACCTTGATATCTACCACATACTCGGTTGTAAGGGCCTCACGTGATAAAAATTAGTCAAAAAGTGTGTTGATTTACTACCCACAAAACCATTAAACCACATCAATATATATTACTGATAATTTGGCATAAAATTATTCATTTTTTACTAACTACTTTGAATAAAGTAATATAAAGATAGAAAATTATCTATACTAGCAATTGTACCATCACCAGATGTTGCAAAGGAAACGCCGTAAGGTTCTTAAAGAGATTCAAAATTTTAAAATAATTTATTATGTTGAATGGAGAAAAATTTCCATGCACTTTTGTTGGTGGTTGTTCATTCATTTAAAGAAAAACAATTAAAAAAATTAAAAATTATTATACCTGAAATATGACCTAATAATTCACAAAGGTTTGAATTGTTGATAACTTATCAACCATGATTATTTGTAAAAATCCTCAACGTTCTGTGGCTAAGGGTATACATGATACACATAATGAGACAAATGAAATTTGAGTCCTGCTGTAGTATCTATTTCCCAAATCAGAGATATGATCATGCATCTAACTCTACAAGGCATTTGTTGAATAGATTTTGAAACTCGAGAGAACCGTTCCAACCTAATCCTTTCCATATTCTTACCCCCTTATCCCTGTTTTCTATTCTACTTTGAAAAAACATGCCATATCTAAGAATATCTATTTATCCATGTTTTCTACTATGAAAAAGCAAGCCATATCTAAGAATATCTGTTTTTCCTCTTCATTCAGTGTATCATAACTCAAACACTCTTTGTGTCAATACCAGGGTGCAATAAATGTATGATAAAGATTCTCATATTATCCTTATAGATTTAATTCGCAATCATTTTAAATTGATAAATTGTCTTGTCCAGAAATAATAATTTAATGCTCAAAAGAGATTTGAAAGGTTTTATAATTAATCTTTACTTAATCAAAATCTTCTTTTTTTAATTCAAATAAATAAAAATATTATATAATCATGTTCTTGGCAGGGCTTGGCTATCCCATAAGTGATAATACATATATTTCTATATTGTTATTGTCTAGAACATTTCTCCTCTTGTAACAAAATTTCCTCTATTTAATGAAAAATTTCCTCTAATAAAGAAAATGTTAGAGTTTATGTCAATAAATTTGGATTTTTTATAAATCTTAAACTTTGATTAAATATTTAATGATTTTGTTTGACTTAAAATTAAGAACAAATCTTATCAACATAATTAAATTATTTAATTCGCAATAATTTTAAATTGATAAATTGTCGTGTCAGAAATAATAATTTAATGCTCAAAAGATGTTTGAAAGGTTTTATAATTAATCTTTACTTAATCAGAATCTCATTTTTGTTTTACTCAAATTAATAAAAATATTATATAATAATGTTCTTGGCAAGGCTTGCTATCCTATAAGTGATAATACATATCTTTCTATATTGTTATTGTCTAGAACATTTCTCCTCTTGTAACAAAATTTCCTCTACTTAATGAAAAATTTCCTCTAATAAGAAAAATGTTAGAGTCTATGTCAATAAATTTGGAGTTTTTATAAATCTTAAACTTTGATTAAATATTTAATGATTTTGTTTGATTTAAAATTAGGAACAAATTCTATCATCATAATTAAATTATTTAATTCACAATGATTTTAAATTGATAAATTGTCGTGTCCAGAAATAATAATTTAATGCTCAAAAGATATTTGAAAGGTTTTATAATTAATCTTTACTTAATCAAAATCTCATTTTTTTTACTCAAATAGATAAAAATATAATATAATCATGTTCTTGGCAAGGCTTGGCTATCCCATAAGTGATAATTCATATATTTCTATATTGTTATTGTCTAGAACATTTATCCTCTTTTAACAAAATTTCCTCTACTTAATGAAAAACTTCTTCTAATAAGAAAAATGTTAGAGTTTATGTCAATAAATTTGGAGTTTTTATAAATGTTAAACTTTGATTAAATATTTAATGATTTTGTTTGATTTAAAATTAAGAACAAATCCTATGTGTATGATTCAACACTGCAAGGATTTAGAACATGGCTTGTAAATATCATCTAATTTGAAAAAATGTGTGACTTTTAACAATTAAATGAAAACCAAATTATTTTAAAGTTTGATTTGAAAATTGTTTATATATATATATATATATATATATATATATATATATATATATATATATATATATATATATATATATATATATAATTCAATTTTAAGGTTACAACAAAGCCAGATACCAAATTGTTGTATGAAACCTTTTTATTTATGGGACAAGGACTCTTAAATCTAAGAAGGCGTACATACTCTACTCCTCTAGTTTTATATTCCATATGTTCATTTAGCCACTAAAAAATCATATATTTCAACTTATGCTTCAAATTTTATCTAAATTTTAGTTAAATTTTAGATTATAGGTGTGATAGTTAAATTTTAGATTCTAAGTGTGAAATTTTCTATTAAATTGGCATTTCCATAATATTTTATTCAACAAATTTCATCAATACTTTGTAAATCAATATACTACACTTTTTGATGTTTTCCATTTTTACCTTTTTTTAATTGTATTAGAATTTAAAAACCTGACCATGAAAATTTATAATAATAAAATTGAAAAAAAAAATTAAAATAATATTTCATATATATATATATATATGATGTTAACATGTTATGACATTTATTATGGGGAAGATATTATATATAAATGAATATCTATATTTATATGTATATTTTGTTTTAATTATAATGTAAATTAACATATTAAGATATTTGAAAATTCATAGAGTTGTATTGTTTTGTTTCTTTTTCAAATTTAAGAAATTGATTGGTCAAAATTAAGATCTGTTTATTATATATTTAGGCATTAAATTTTAGTTTTTGAAAGTTTATTTTCTTTAGAAAGTAAAAAGAAAATACATTAAAAAAATATAATAATAACAAAGTGTGAAATGTCTTTTATAACAAGTATGTCTTTTTGAATAAATAACATTACGCTATACATGTCTATACACATGTTAAGAAACTGATGATCATTCAACAACTTATAACAAGAATCATAGGCAATCCACTGTGTATGTATTTTCAGTCTACATATTTACATGCTACGGATTATTATATTTCTAAGAAACATCAAAGTGGTGATCTTGTTTTGCCTAGCATGATGGATCGAGAGTTAATAACAACTTTCTCCACACTAAAAAACACGTTGAAAACCTATTTCGATCCACACATTACAAGAAAAGGATATTTTCAAACCACAACTATTACAACTCTTAGCCAGTACAAAAATAGAATAAAAAGGGTTTTTCAACCCACAGTTCTTAACGAGTATGAAAAAACGGGTTCTGCATAAAAAAGGCTTTAATTTCCATAGGTTTCAATCAAAGCCCAATGAACTTCTATGAAAATAAAGCACTAGTGATCCGTTAAATAAATAAATACCTAAATATTTTCAGTCGAAGCAAAGATTTGAAAACTGAAATGAAAGAATCAATGTCTTTATGCCATTGTCTTTTAGTCATTTTGTGATGGAATCTTCAAAGTCACCATCATTTGGACGACTAGAACTACAAAATGTGGCCTTTAAAACATGATTCGAAAAACTAGAATGATGGGTTGTGGTTTCAGAGTTGCAGCGATAGAAAAAATTACATCCATTTTGACCGCAGGCTTGCTACAAATGCCAGGGAAACCCCACTTTGACCATAGGCTTAATACAAATGCCAGGGAAACCTTTGTTGCCAGCCTATTGAGCCGATCGAAGGCTCGGAGAAGCCTTTGCAAGTAGAGCCACGGGAAACTCGACTATGAATTAATAATGATTTATCGCCTCAAGACAAAATTCTAAATTCTCCGTAAACATTCCAGAAAATCCAGAAAACAATTCAGATTAAAATTGAACCTGATGATGGTCCAGATGTGAAAATTCAGTGATGCGCACCAGATAGAATTTCTATGCAAATATCTAACTACTAGATCATCGATGGCTTGAAAAATTCATAACTGATTAATACCGGTTTTTCAATCTTAGGGTAGAGAATAGTTTAATCGTCTAACACCAAAATCAATGGTGTAGAAAAGACACAGGTGGCATTTTAGGGAGCTATTTTCAAATAATAATGCCTTACGGCATAATTAAAGTTCAATAAATATATAGTTTGACTAAATTGTTTTTTTTAAATCATATATAAAGTTTAATGATATTATTATATATTATACTAGTCTAAATCCATGCTAATCCTTTTTCCAGTCATCAGAATACAAAAAAATTGGGAAGTAAGTTGATTAGGGACACACAGGGGAGAAACACATCCTCGAGAGAGGTGAATACAAAACAATTGGGAAGGAAGTCGATTATGGGCACACATTGGTGAGAAACACATCCTCAGAAAAAATAAAATTGGTAGAGAAAAGAAGGAAACTGAAACAACAACTAGACCACCATAAGGCACAAAGAGCACAAAGGATGAACACATTATTGATTGTTTGGAAATACAAATTTCTGAGTCGGGGGAAGGGGAATACAAAAACTTGTTTTCTGAGCATAAAAATTTTGGAATTACTTTAATTTTGAGAGATTTTATTCCTCTTAGGAATTAATAGATATGAGAATAATATGGATCTAGGCTAGTTATATCTCCATCCATATCTCCTTCTTTGTCTCATTATCACATCCCCAAAAACTCTCTCTCTCTCTCTCTCTCTCTCTCTCTATGTATATATATATATATATATATATATATATATATATATCCTTACCTCCCTTTTGCGTGACTCTCTTTTTTTCCCTCCCCCCTATTTATATCTCTATCTCCCTTCATCTCTCCTTTGTCTTTGTATCTCACCCCCTAAAATAAACAAACAATCTCTCTCCATATCTATCTATCTCTCACTCTTTCTCCATATATATCTCTCCCTCTCTCCCTCCCTCTTACACTCCATCTTCCCCTCCCTCTCTCTAGCCCTTCCCATTATCTCTCTCTTTCTCTCTCCACCTTTATTTATTACATTCTTCTTCCCTAACTCTCTTTTCCCCTTAAACCCCCTCTATATCTCCATCCCTATCACCTTCTCTCTTCCACATCCTCTCCCTTTTCCTTCCTCTCTATCCCTTTCTCTCCCACCTTCCTCTATTTCTCCCCCCATATCTCTCTCTCTCTCTCTCACTACCTCCCTCCATATCTCATTCTCTCCCTCCCCTTCTCTCCCCCCTCTATTTTTGTTTTTCATTCCCTCTCTCTTTTCCTCTTCTCATTCTCTCCCTATCTTCCCTCATCTCCTCTCTCTCTCTCCCTCCAAATCCATCTCTCTCTCAAGACATCTTCCTCGTCCTTCCTCTCTCTTTCTTTCTCTCCAACCTCCCTTTTTCTCTACCCCTTTTCACTCTCTCAGTCTCTCTACCCTCCAAATTTTCCATGCTCTCTCCTTCTCTCTCTCTCTCCCCCTCATTCCTTATCTCTCTCTCGCCCTCTATTCCCCCTCTCTCTATGTCTCCATATCTCTCCTCTCCTTCCTTTTCTCTTCCTTCATCTCTTGTCTCACTCCCTCTCCATCTCCCCATTTCACTATGTATCTCTCTACCTGTATCTTTCTATGTCTCTCTTGACCCCTCCCCCTATCTCTCTCCATATGGTAGAGAATTGTCACTCTATGTAATCAATGATATATGGAAGGTCTAGTATATTTTTTATTTTTTATTATAAAACCGGTTATGGTATTTTGGCATGTGGTATTCATAAGCCATGGTATTTGGTATTTTGGCATATGGTATTCATAAGCCATGGTATTGATTCATTGTATTCTAAAAAAACATATATACAAGTTAATAATATCCATGGTAAAGTGGGTGTAAATACCCATGGTTAATAATATTGTTATACTATTAGTTTATTGTAAGCATTAAATGTTTATGTGCTTATTAATTAAATTTAAATATGGTCATGGAACCATTATTATTCTTAGTCAAGGAAAGACTCTAACAATAGATTTGGCTATTGATCACTATTAGTTTAGCATTGAACTAATGTAAATTATAATGATTAACATTGAAAGATAAATATTTAGTTTTCAATATTATTAAAAAACTAACCTTCACACATCTGAAAAATAAATATTTGGTTTTCAATATTATTAAAAAACCAATCTTCAAATATTTGAAAAATAAATATTTAGTCTTCAATATTATTAAAATAATAATCTCAAACATTTGATTGGCCCATAATTTGAAGGTCTTATTTCAATATTTACACAATAATATAATGTCATGTGGATAAATAACTTACATATTTATCACATAATTTATGGATAATTTATGGATATTGTTGCAATATTCATGTATGAGTTTTAGATATTTTTGTACATTGTTTTTCTTAATCTTTGCAAGAAAACCATCAAAGCATAAAATCTTTGAAAATACATTATAGTGAAGTAAATAACCATCAATTACGTCCCACCATAATTCAAGGAATCTTTTTGCATAAAAAATGGATAGGAATAAGATGTAAATAAATATACTTATCAAGAATTACTTCCCACCATTATTTATATTTTACTATGAACTTATGTACCAATAAAACTATAAATATGTATACTTAATACTGGTTACTACCCACCAAAATTTATGAAAATTATTTTATCTAAACAAACAATCACCTCAACTCTCTTTATTTCTAACATTGCCAATATTAAATAACAATGCCAACGTATGCAAAGGATTGAAAGAAGTACTCCCCTTGAAATAATCAACACCATGTTGACTCTACTGATAATACAAATTGATCCTTAGATAAACCAAATAAGCATGTAAGACAAAAGATTGTGAATCTCTTATTCCAAGTAGTATAAATCTTTACTTCACATAAACATCCAACAAATATATTTATTTTATGATTTTAATATATATATAAACATCTAATTTCTTAAAAGATAAATACATTGTTTAATAACCGTAATCTATTTATGAGTGAATAAAGTCGTTTCTTATTTGTGTGACAATAGATCCACCTTTGTGTAGCAATTAAATGTTAAAGTATTCTACATTAAAGAATCAAAGGTTCTTAACCGTTAAAGTTCTATCTATAATAACATTATATTTTTTAACAAAATAATTTTACTTTATTTTAACCCGTCATAACATTATAGTTTAACACACAAAAAAATATTATACAAATAATTTAATAATTAAAGTGAAAAGTTCATGTAAATTTTATTTAAGCGAAAGTAAAATATCAATTAAATAAACTTTTTGTTCTCCAGACTTGGAATAGTTTATGTATATAAGAACCCACATGTTATTTAATATGTGGACTAAATCACTGCATTTATACCAAATATCCAAAGACATTATTTACGACACATTTATATTTCTAGAATAACCTTCAAAACTATGTAACACACAAAGATAAATTTCAAAACGGATGGATTATATAACAGAGAACTTTCAGAGAAAGGGCTCAGGAACACAATCCCTTCAGTCAACCAGCCTGAGACTGATTTATTTAACGTAATACGCTATCACTGGAAATGAGGATCTTTGTTGTGATTGAAGGTGCCAACGTATTTTCATATTATATTAGTCTGCCAAATTGCAGTGACCATCGAAGTAGCAGTAGCAAGCCCAGGAGTGGCACTTACCATTGCTCGCGTTCTCTTTCTTTACGCAGATTTCAGCGCAGTCTTCTTCATCATCTGGACAATATACACTGCCCCCCTTCTTGCTTTCTTTTTTCGCAAATAGGAACGTTTCCATTGGCAAACTCTCTAAAGTTTTACCCCAGCGCAATTAATAGAAAATGATTGAAAAAACATGTCACGAATGTATTTTGTAACTTTTCAAAAGAAAATGGAAAAATCTTTTCCTAAAATAACCCCACAGTAATCCAAAAATCTCTATCTAATATCAAAACCCTAGGGCAGAAAGCCATAAATTTCGTTCTACATACCGTTTGAGGCCATCATTAGCAGCAGGACGAACACAACAAGGACCTATTCACCACTACAATTTTTCATAGATTGAGAATGAAAGAAAATGAAGCAGGAACTTCATTTATATAGAAAAACAATGCTCGAAGAATCGCAGTAATCTGATTATCATACGGTGGTTGACAATGGAAAAAATGAAAATCAATTGAGATAAGGTCAACTAAAGTGGAATTTTATAAGTAAAAACTGAAATGGAAAAAATGAAAATCAATTGAGATAAGGTCAAGTAAATTGGAATTTTATAAGTAAAAACTGGAATATCAAAAGCTCTGAGAATCTGGTCCCGATTTTCCCACCAGAACTGAGACCAAAAGTCCAAAGAGATTTAGGGTGCCCACAAGTTTTTCCACCTTTTTTAAGCTGTCAACGAAACTAATAATTATTTTTGCATGGACTGGATGAGTGTGGCGATCTTAGTGCATGTGATTGTTACTTTGTTATCAATTTAATCGAAGTTATGGATGACATATGGCCAACAAGCCACTTTGAGTGGAGTGATAAATTTATGATGGGAATGTTTCATAATGGCATTCCGTGATAATTACGCTGAAGGCGTTCTACTGTGGAGTTTTATTTTGGGACATTATTTTATGATTCGTCATCCGTGATCACGTGATCATGTCCAAGAGGAAAAAAATGTTCAAAATTGGTTGCAAACTGAATGACCGGATAGGCCTCGTCACTGCGATTCTCTTGCCGCAAACAGGACCCAAATCCGATGTCGTATGAGGAATATATTGAAGTTTTAAAACACCCAATAACCTTCAAAACACGACCTTGGAACTAAGAAATTTTGTCATATTCAGAAAAAAATATTATGGAAAAAAATTCATTTTTTAAGGTTTTTGGGTGGCCTATGAAAGGGTGCCACGTGGCCTGCCTGGAGGCTATCATGTGGTTGCAAGCCAAAGGCTTATGACTGTTTGAGAAATGGTGATGGTTGGCAACCGACCTGAGCTGAACGTGTTCGGGTCAGTGGGGCACGACCCGACCCGAACGTTCATGGGTCATCTTGTAGCAGGCTTGTGTAGAGCTGAATGTGAATGGAAGATAGGCGGAGGTCGACCCGACTTGCACGTGAAAGGGTTATCAATAGGGTAGACGTTGTGTGCTGAATGGTGGAGCATAGTTTTGATAAGCCCTCAGGGCTAAAGAAATAACGTGACCGTCATGCAGAAACCATGGCCTAAGCCCAATCGACCAATGGTAAAACAAGGGTTAGCCCTCACGACTTACGGCTGCAGGTTTTGTGACCATGCGCCGCAACCAGGAGTGGGGATAAACACTTAACCGCCCATTTAACTAACCAACGACCTTTCTTCACATGAACACGCACTCAAAGTAACAGTCAAATTTAATGTCTCCACCATTTTTAGCGCGCATTTCCAAAATTTGTGGAGATTCCGCCTCTTTGGTGGAGCTAACTGGAGTTAGCCAATTTCAGTGGAAAATTTCTAGTGCCACTGGGAAAAATACAGTTTGAATCATAACTTTCACCATATTCGACCAAATTGGACAAAATTTAGTCAATTTTGAGGATTATGAGCATTATGGAGCCATTGGAATAGGTTGCAGAGTCAACAGAGGTGTTTTTCCATCCATTTTTGCTTCAGGGAAGCTTGGACAGCCATTAGGGCCATGAGAGAACTAGAGTTGCATTGGGCTACACTTCATTGTTTGAGGTGAAATAAAAGCCATACTTAGCTTATTTTTGTGTTATGAATTCATTTCCATGGCTGTTTCAGCGTGTTTAGGCTTCTTTCTCACTGTAAAATCAATTTGAGCATCATAATATATGAGGGACCTGCCCATTGAGAGCTTTGGACCGAGCAGATGTAGCCCAGGAGGGGTGAACTGCCTCATCATGTTGTTGTGTGTTTATGGTAAAGTTATTCTGCTGTGTATTTCAGATTTAAGATGTTAAACAGTAAATCTAATTAACATTCCCTCACACTCAAACTCATAAACAGTTACCAAGAACACTTTGTTTTACTTGCAAGGCCTTATAAACACTTTGCACACTTAATTAGAATTGAAATGAATACATTGAACAGTAGTACAAATACTTTGATTTTCAGATCAAATGGTATCATATCTAAGGATTTGAGCCTTAGGAGCTAGAGTTTTACTTAGCATTTTTTTTGTGCAAATATATAGTTGATTGTTTGCAAATTTTGATGCTTACTAGGCCTAAACTCAAGAGAGGTGAAGGACACTTGGTTAGTGCAATAAGTAATCCACTACCAAGAAGGGTCAGAGAGCCAACTCCAAGAGCCATAGAAGCAGCTTCAAGCATGTCTTCAAGAGAGGGAGAAGCTTCTAAAGATATGGATCCCAAGGAAGAAGAACAGGTATTTTGGAAAGATTTGTTGGATATGACTGAGATGGTGAGGATACTCTACCAAGAAATGAATGATAGGATTGTTGGAGAAGGTTATAAAAACTAGAAATAAGGAGAGGGTTCTTCAGGAGGAAAGAAAAGTGATGACAAGTCAAAGAAATGACACAGAGGAAATGGTGATCCACCATCCCCATCCTCATCCTCTTCCTCTACATCATCATCCTCAACTTCAGTGAATCGATCTCACAAGTCTAAATCCATTGGCAAAAGTCCATTTTTAAAGCTTGATGTCAAATTTGAGTTGCCTATGTTTAGCGGTGAAGTCAATGCAGAGAAACTTGACAATTGGATCAGGCAGTTGGATGTTTACTTGATGATACAAAACCTTCATGATGACGAAACCAAGATACAGTTAGCCTCGTGTTGGACGGATAAATCGTTCTTGCAGACAAGACCGATCTTCCTAGTACTAAAAGTAGCTAGCAACAAACAGCCAAATAAACTAATCTTTCTCTAAGCATATATGATTTACAAAAAGCTCTATAGAGGTGTAAAAAACTTACGGTATGTCCAATGCTTGTTTGAAGTCATTGTTGTCCCTCATGCACTTGAAGGAGTTTTCCTCATAAACCTGCAGTCATAAACAAGAAAAATATTACATAGCACCTGTATAGGAATCATCATAAACCATGCTTATCATAGTGATCAAGGAATCTATGAAATAAACCATTAACTCAAAGCTTATTGAGAAAAATGAGTATATTTTTATTAATTTCAAAAGACGGAAAACCTTACAACCTGAGCCTTGATGTCACACAGGCCTACCCGGGGTCCGAAGTAGGAGTCTTCTCTACTTTGATAAGCTTTGCACTCCTCCAACCAAGACGAGTAGAGGTATGTAATCTCTCCTCACAAAAGTCTTAGTTAACTGAGTCTAAATCTCAACAGCACTTAACCTCAAATATCCTAAAGCTTGAACTCTAATTCTCAATTTCCAAAAACTAACCCTTTGAGGCTACCCAATGCCTCTTTTTATAGTGGAAAAGAGGAGGTTTTATATTCCAACTATGAAGGGATACAATCCTCCTTCAAAGGGATAAGCTCCTCACATCAAGGGGTTAGCTCCATAAGGTAAGGGATACATGCACCTCATAAGAGCGGTTCTGCCACCGCAAGATCCATTCTAGAAGCTTCCAGAATTTACTTTAATTGAGCTTTTTGGAATTTACTTGCGCCTTTTCGATCTTACAGCGGTCCGCACCTATAACAAAGAGAAAGTGTGTTCAGGTACGCAGGAGAGGTGAACATTGGGTGTGGGACTGCAAGAAATATAACGAGAAAGTGCGATACCAAAGTTTAGGAGATTTTTTGGAACTTTTCTCCTATTTTCAAGGCTTGACCTGAGGAAATGTTGTGTTAGACTTGGAAAGGAAAAAGTATGAGAGATAATGAGCTCATATAGTTAGCAGAATGTCAAGGTGACAATTTTTTGTGTAACAGATTGCCCCCTAAAGTGCAAAGTCTGGAATAGATGATGCTGAAGTCTGTCATATATGAAGAGTGCAGTACTTTATCATTTCAAGGATCATCCTGTGGAAACCCCAGTTGGAACCTGTAAAAACATTCAATGAAAAATATATATATATATCATCGCTGAGGTTGGCATTCCCATACTCAGATCAAAACTAACTAATTCAAACTGTTCTGATATAGGAATGATTTTGAGTACATCATAGTATAGACATGTGTAGACACAGTATGGATGCAGCCATCTGTTTATAAATAGTCCATTGTATAAATGATAACAAAATTCCTCACAGCCTGTATGGTAGAAACTAAATCCAGGGTCTTGATTTGCACATCTTGAACTAGTACGATTCTATTCATGTGAATAAATGTGTTGAAGTCGAACATGGTAGAAACCACTTGATTACCATTCAATAATGTAAGTTGTTAACAAGTGTGAGAGTAACCACCAGTAATGTCAATGGCTCTCAAATTACTCAGTACAATCCATGAAATGTGAATGAATGAGCTGAAGTCGAACATCTCACGGAATCATTCGATTGAAGGTCAATGATGCAACCTGTCGTCAAACGTGAGAAACTTGCCATTGAGGCATGCAGATTTCAAGGTACTGGCGATTTCTAGATCAACTTCGTAGATAATGAGTTGTCATCGATAGAAAGTGATCCATCGTAGGCAAGCCCACAACACGAAATCATAGATCAAGTTTTGAAAATATATTTGCAAGGACTGAATCAGGGATGGTAAAAAATGGATGACAGATATTTTGCAAATGAATGGTTTATTTGAACTGTCCTCTTGAACACACAATGACACTGCAGATGGCTTGGTGACAATTGACCCAAAACTAATACCCAGAAACCAGATGAAGACTTTCAATGAGGTTTTATTAACTGTTAGGCAAAGGATTTGCCAACCCAGGTGAATGAAAAGTGTCGTGTTCAAGAGTGGTTAACTAGATTTTCGAAAAATCAAAATACAACAAACAAGTCCATTTTTCTCTCTTTTCCCCCACCATTTCTGGCAAGCACCTTTTTATTTTTGACAAGCTTGAGGAGGATAACATTTTCTTGTTTATAAGCTCATCCTTCAGATGAGTCCAACTTAGTTTAAGATTCGAACCCTAAGAAGGAGTGGTTCGTTCCTGTTAAAAATTGAACAGGTCCTTTACTGTTAAATTTTAGCGAGTCCAGTATAGGAGAAACTCGGTGTTTTTCAATTTTAGGGAGTCATAAGAAAAAACTTAAGAAAACTCCATGGGTGTATTTTTTCGTAACTTCAGTCTCTCGAACCCGAAAAAGAATAAAATAATGTGGGAGAGAACTCTATTGGCCGTAATTAGCCAACGTATACCTTTTTCGTAAATAGTCCATTTCAGTCCGTAAAAGGGGTAAACTTATACTGAATGGACGATTATTCATTTACTTCAACGGGTTCGAATACTCAAGTGCTCGAAAATATTTTCATGTTTAGAGAGTCTGAAAAGGGCTTAAAAGAGGACTCCAAGGTTTCGCTTTTTCATAATTTTCAAGAGTCCGAAAAAGTGATAAAAGTATACTCAGTAGTTTCGGTTTTCTGTAAATTTTAACAAGTTCGAAAAAGGGATAAAAATGTACTCATGGTTTTCACTTTTTCGTTAATTTTTAACGAGTTCGAAAAAGGGATAGAAAAGTACTCTTGTGGCCAACTTTCAATTTAATTTACGAGCAGTAAAAGATGGAAAGAACTCGGCATTTTCATGTGTTTTACGAGAATGAAAAATAGCAAAATAATCTCAGGATTTTCATGAGTTTAACGAGTCTTGAAAATAACTGAAATTGACTCAAGATAGGTTTCATTTTTACAAAATCTTGAAATAGAGAAAAAATATGCTTCAGAGTGGTTTCATTTTTACACAAGCTTGAAACAGAGAGAAAACTGTGCTTGATGCCCCCTAAGTGTAACTACTAGAGCGCATGCCCCTCCAGCTTCATTTCATTCAACTAAAAATACTACTGGTAATTAATAGCTGGATGGAATGAAGATTCATTTACGATACCATATGAAAGACCAGACCTAAAACTATAAGAAAATTATGCAAAAACTGAAATAACTAACCTAAATATGACTTAACATTTACGAGATCTAGTCAAAGACTCGACTCAATTAGGGGAGGATTTGTTTCTTTTTTTAACGAGCTTGACATAGCAAAAGAACTATGCTCATACATGATTCATTTTTAACGAGGTTGACTCAGTAACAGGAACCATCCTCATACCTGATTTATTTTCTAACAAGGTTGACTCAGTAACAGGAACTATCCTCAGTAATTACTTATTTCTAATCTATTAATCTACTCTCTAAAATCTACCTACTGATTCATTTTTTAATGAGGTTGACACAGGAAAAGAACTGTCCTCATCGCCGATTGATTCATTTTTTAATGAGGTTGACACAGTAAAAGGAACTCTCCTCACCAGCCACTGATTCATTTTTAACGAGGTTGGCACAGTAAAAGGAACTCTCCTCACACTCACTGATTCATTTTTTAACGAGGTTTACACAGTAAAAGGAACTATACTCACACTCACTGATTCATTTTTTAACGAGGTTGACACAGTAGAAGGAACTATCCTCACTCTCACTTGATCCTGGCTTCCAACTGGAAGAAACGCATGTCAATGGACACACCTTAATCATGGCTTCCAAGAGGTCTTCGTCAGATGGAAGAACAATTCTATGAAAGGAAGACATGTCAAGGGAATCAAAAGGTATAATAACATCACATTCAAATAATCCCATAGAGTTTTCCATGTCAATTACCGGATCTAAGTCAAAGGAAGACGAGAAAACAGTGAGAAGCTCACTTACATCGGTAACTAAAAACATGGGACTAGTTGCCACATAATTAACCCGTGGTGGGGTAGATACCACTTGCATATGAGGAACATTCAGGGATGTTAGATTATTGGTAGTCGAATCAAGACTAGCGAATGAAAGCTGGTCTACAGTCACAATATTGCCATTGTGAGGGAAAGACATCACGGGAAAGAGTGTCAATACGACAACTTTCATTGCATAAACATAGTCTCACCTAAGGAGTAAATTGAAATCTAAGGGACCTCGAACTACCATTAGATCAATACAAACATTTTTACCTTCCAAGGTAATAGAAAACTTAGGAAGGATCCCTAAAGGTTCACTAATGGTTTTGTTAAAAGCTTTCAGATTCTGCGTAATAGGCACAAGCTGAGGGGAACCCAAAGCTTTCCAAGCAGTTGAGGATAACATACTACCAGAAGCACCTTCATCTACCTGTGTGTGGTGTATGTCCCTACCACCTAACTTCAGAATTATTTGGAAAGGAATGGAGGAAGGAAGACGAGGTTATTTCAGTCTATTCCAATCAAAGGAAAAGACCTCAGTACTTAGAGGGGGTTCTGTAGAAACGGGTGAAATGCCCCCCGACATAGAAGAATCTGATGTAATAAGAAAAACCTGAGCAGTATGAAGTTCACTCTCTACAGGGAGAATGGGATCGACCGAATGTGAAATAGAATTGACCACTTGATCAACTAATGGATCATCAACTTGAGTGGTATGAGTTTCACTCTCCAATGGAAGAGTGTGATCGACTGTACTTGAAATTATATCAATCACTCTGTCAGTTAACGGTAGGTTGGGAGAAATTTTACGGTAACCAGTTGGAAATTCTTGCTGTGGAATAGTAAGTTTTTCCAATAATTTTGAGGCTTCATCCATGTGAAGGAAAATGTGAGTTTGATGACTCCCTTTGCATAACTTACAAGGAAACCTAACTTTACCCTTTTTCCCAAGAACCTAACTATCACTAGTTGATGGATCAACAGAAATTTGATGAGATTTTTCTGACCATACTTCGAAGACCTTCGGAATACTAGGACAATTGATAAGGAAGTGGTCACCCTTACAAAGCCTGCAAGGGTATTTGGGTTTACGATGCATGTTGGAGGTTTCCTCAACACAACTAACACTTACAACCATGGTTGATTGGTTGACTTCTTTATTATCTTACTTCTTCTTCTTCTTCTTCTTCTTAGCCACCTGGTTACTAGCATCAAGGCTTTTACCAAGTGAAGAGGAAGAAATGGAGGAAGAAATATTAGGCGAAGAAGGTAAAGGGTCAACAGAAGGTTGGTGATGTTGAGATGGTGAACTCTGTTGAGGTGAAGCATCCGGTTGAGGTGGAACAATTGGAGTATTCGGGGCCAACGAAGTTGAAAATAACCATATCAGTAAACCTATTGTAAATCTAGGTAATGAAAAAGTAGCCATATAAGGAGGACCAACATTTCCAAAGCAAGGAAAAGTACTAGGATTCTCGTTAAGAGGGGTTCCTTGGTTGGTAAATTCCGGAACAGTTGCCATTATATTCAACTTCAGTGAATTTTATTAACAATTTAAAACTAAAATTAACAATTCACAATCCACACCTAACAATTAAAATTCACAATTCACACCTATGGTCTCTAAAAGTAAAAACAAAAAAATTCACATGCGCTATCAAATCTAGGAGTCAAACCACACACAAAAAGTAACTTCCTGTACTAAAAACACTAGTTGGTGATGAAATCCAACTTAGTAGAAATTTAATACAGAAAGGGCAGTTGGAACAGTTAGCTCGACAACCTGCTTAATGAAAAAGTCTGGCAAAATTTTCTTCACAAAACCATCTCGATTGAAGAGAACCCCCCAAAGAGTCCAAGTGAGTCTAGTCGACGTCTGCTCCAGGTACAGTGAGATCTTTCCTTCACTGTCACCTTAGGAAATAGTCTTAAACTTATGGACACTAAGGTTACCAACAGTAACAAATACAACTGGCGGAACATTCTACGATCTGATTCCACGCACAATGGCAGAGTAACAAAGCTCAATCCCCTTGAAGGCTCCTCGACATGGTTAATCCAAGGTTTACCAACGAATGACCCCAGGCTCCTCGACAATGGTTAATCCGAGGTTTACCGTTTGTAATAAGCGCAAAATCTTGAATACTTCCTAATGAAATAGAATTTATTTTCTCAAAGGTTCAGACATGATCTTGTGATTAACTCCTTTAAGAGAAGCTTCCCAGATTGTACAAGTTACAATTGGATTTATTTCCTACCCCAAGATTTAACTACTTGTTTGTTTTTACTATCTTGGAGAGTTAATTACTCCCTAGTCCAAGATACTAGCGTAAGCTATGTTGGTGGAAAGAGCCCTAAAAATGTAAAAAATACTAGATGAATTTTATTAAGCGCTGTGTTATTTAGGTTGTTATTACTCAAAAGGGTAAATGGATATGAAACCAATGGTGTTATGACCCAAACCAAAACTGAATGCAATCGAATATGATAATGTAACATTTTCAATTTGATGAATCCTATCTAAAGAAAGGAGAAAGTTTCCATTCACTTTCAACAATGCAAAAAAATTGATCACTAAGAGAAAATATAACAAATTCTCTAATGCACTAATTTCATCAAGAAAAAATAATGCAAATCAATCCCAAAACAATTTTTTTATTTTTTGTGTTTTTAAGCATAAAAACATCTAAATTCAAATCAAAGAAAATTGATCTAAATCTACGATTGATTTTTTCAGAATGTAAACTATGCAGTTGTAATCCATGCACAATTCACTTGAAAAGTATGCAAATGTAATCTATGCACATTTTTCATTCATATTCTGAAAAAGAGAATTCTAATTATGCAAATGTGATCTATGCAAGAGAATTCTCAAATAGAATCAAGTGCAATCAAATAAAATCGGGTGAGAGTTCCAAAGATCAAAAAACACTCAAAGGCAATTAACACTCATTAACACTCAGAGGCAAAAACAAAAGCAAAAAGATGAAAAATTGTGAAAAGAATGAGACAAAGCTACAAGTAATGACCAAAGGAAATAAAATTAAGAATTTATCAAAAAGAGACTCAAAACACCCAATTAACAGAGATTGATGAGATGAAAAATGCTGAAAGAAACTCATAAACAAGGATTTTTGACAGAAAATCACAGATCTGGGTAGATGCTAAGAATCCTAAATTAAATATAAAATAAACTGGAAAAAATAAATCCGGATTTTTTCCAAAATTTTAACAGGGTTCGCAGGCTCACAGAAGTAACAGGTGTGGTCCTGCACTGTTTACTCAAGGAAAGTGCGAAACTGCCCGCACTGTGCAAAAGAACAAAGTGCGGTCCCTACAAAAGTTCAAGAAAAATGTAAAAGATTTCAAAATTTTCAAAAACAGAGAAAACCTAAGCTACCCAAACAGATATCCATCAATCAAAAACCAGGAAAAACGTTTCCTCAAATCAAAATAAAAGAGAACCAAAACCAACAAGTTCTTTTCCCAGTGGAGTCGCCAATTTGTTGGACAGATAAATCGTTCTTGCAGACAAGACTGATCTTCCTAGTACTAAAAGTATCTAGCAACAAACATCAAAATAAACTAATCTTTCTCTAAGCATATATGATCTACAAAAAGCTCTATAGAGGTGTAAAAGACTTACCGTATGTCCAATGCTTGTTTGAAGTCGTTGTTGTCCCTTGTGCACTTGAAGGAGTTTTCCTCGTAAACCTGCAGTCACAAACAAGCAAAATATTACATAGCACCTGTATAGAAATCATCATAAACCATGCTTGTCATAGTGATCAAGGAATCTATGAAATAAACCATTAACTCAAAGCTTATTGAGAAAAATGAGTATATTTGTCTTAATTTAAAAAGAAGGAAAACCTTACAACCTGAGCCTTGATGTCGTACAGGCCTTCTCGGGGTCCGAAGCAGGAGTCTCCTCTACTTTGATAAGCTCTGCACTCCTCCAATGAAGACGAGTAGAGGTATGTAATCTCTCCTCACAAAATTCTTAGTTAACTGAGTCTGAATCTCAACAGCACTTAACCTCAAATATCCTAAAGCTTGAACTCTAATTTACAATCTCCAAAAACTAACCCTTTGAGGCTACCCAATGCCTCTTTTTATAGTGGAAAAGAGGAGGTTTTCTGTTCCAACTATGAAGGGATAAAATCCTCCTTCAAAGGGATAAGCTCCTCACATCAAGGGGTTAGCTCCATAAGGTAAGGGATACATGCACCTCATAAGAGCGGTTCTGCCACTGCAAGATCCATTCTAGAAGCTTCCAGAATTTAATTTAATTGAGATTTTTGGAATTTACTTGTACCTTTTTTATCTTACAGGGGTCCGCACCTATAACAAAGAGAAAGTGCGTTCAGGTATGCAGGAGAGATGAACATTGGGTGCGGTACCACAGGAAAGATAGCGAGAAAGTGTGATACCAAAGTTTATGAGATTTTTAGGAACTTTTCTCCTATTTTAAAGGCTTGACATGAGGAACTGTTGTGTTAGACTTGCAAAGGAAGAAGTATGAGTGATAATGAGCTCATACAGTTAGCATAATGTCAAGGTGACCATTTTTTGTGTAACACCTCGTTGAGAATGGATGGAGCAACATTGGTATGGTGGGAAACCAAGACCAAGGATGAAATTAAAAAACATGGTAAGATCACTTTATCATGGGCTGAATTTATTACTACAATTAAAAGGAAATTTAATCCATTAGCACATTTACAAAAGGCTATCATGAACTAGCAAAACTTTAGACAACTTAAGGGACAAAATGTACAAGACTACACCCAAGAGTTTAGGAGAAGAGCACTCTTATTAGGGGTAGACTTACAAAGTCAAGATACTTTGCTGAAATATATAGGTGGTTTGCACAACTACCTTAAACATAATATCCTTATGTTCAATCCTACTAGTCTAGATGAAGTTTGTGTACAAGCTACGTGTTTAGAGGCTAGAGGGAAAAACATTTTTGATAAGGGTAGAAACAAGCCTTTTAAGGGGAAGAACAAAGATAAAACCTTTAAGGGAAAAGGAAAAAAAATGCATCTGTCAAACAAGAGGGTGAAAAAGTGATATGTAAACAGTATTTAAGAGAAGGCCTTGAAGAGAAAAATTGTTGGAAATTACATCCTGAAAAAAGAACTCAGTTTAACAAAAACAAAGGAAAGAAGAAAACTGTAGCTACTACAACTACACCACAAGACTTAGGTAATGATTTTGGTGACGAAACCAAAATTGTAGCCATGGTTTTGAAAATTATGAAGGGAAAAGAAACTGAAACTAAGCCAAGCACTAGTACTTCAAACTGTCATGTACAAACTCCAAACAAGGAAGAAAGAATTGAATTGTTCCATGTGAAGGTAGTCTCAAAACATACAAAAATTGACACACTGTTTGATAGTGGGTCACAAGAAAATCTCATATAAGAATATTTGGTCAAACAACTTAAACTTGAGATAATTCCACATCCAAAGCCTTATCCACTTGGGTGGATATGCAAGGATGCAAACTTACAAGTCTCAAGAAAGTGCATATTGCGATTCGGAGTTATTGCACACTTTATTGACATAGTTGAACTTGATGTAGTACTGCTTCATATATTAGGAATTGTTTTGGGAAGTCCTTACTTATTTGATAGGAAAGTGATATTACATCACCATGAAAACAAGTATCATCTCTTTAAAGATGGCAAGGAGTCCATTATCATAGCACATCGCAAGAAGGCAAATAGAGGGATGGTAAATGTGGGACAGGGAAAAAGGGTAGCTAATTCTAGTAAGAGTTTTGTACTTCTTATGGTTAAGACCAAGGTTGATGTGAATCATGAGTCATTTGAAAATTGTGATTCCAAGCTTAAATCAGATTTATATGATGTAGTTGATGCACATCATGAGATGTTTTAGGAACTGACAGTTTTACCTCCTAAAAGGGAGATTCAACATGAAATCTATTTACATCAAGATTATCCTCTTCCTAACATAGGCATGCAACGCATGTCTATCATGGAGAATGTTGAAATCAAGAGGCAAATTAAAGACTTGTTGGACAAAGTATTCATAATACCAAGCACTTCACCATGTGGGTCGCCGATAGTGTTGATTTCAAAGAAATATGGAACTTGGCGCATGTGTGTGGACTTCAGGGCATTGAAGAATTTAATGATAAAGAATCGTCACCCACTCCCAAGGATAGATGATTTGTTAGATCAACTGAAAGATGATAAATATTTCACTAAGTTAGACTTATGTAGTGGTTATCATCAAGTTAGAATTGTAGAAAGTGGCATTTGGAAGACAACATTTAAAACCAAACAAGGACTCTTGGAGTGGCTTGTTATGTCGTTTGGTTTATGCAATGCACCTGCAACTTTCATGCGGGTAATGGATGATGTATTATGTCCTTTTCTTGATGATTTCATTATTTTCTACTTAGATGACATCTTAATTTTCAGCAAGACTAGAGAAGAGCATGTCATGCATGTTAACAAAGTACTTGATATTTTGAAGAAAATTGAGTTGTTTCTTAAAATGTAAAAATGTGAATTTGGAAATACTTCTTTGGTTTATTTGGGACACACAGTAGGAGAATGTGCTTTGAGAATTGATCCTACTAAGGTAGAAGCCATTGTGAATTGGCCTACTCCCAAATCCATTACAGAGGTAAGAAGTTTTTTGGGTGCAACTACGTATTGGAGGAAGTTTATTTCTAACTTCTCTGCCATAGCATCTCCTATGCATGCAGTGACGAATGTGAAGCATGTTTTCCAATGGGGAGGCAAGCAACAGAAAGTTTTTGAATCTTGGAAAGAGAAGATAAGTTCAGCTCCAGTACTTGCATTACCGTACTTGAGACAACCATTCAAGATTGAGACTGATGCTAGTGATTGTGCCATGGGTGCAGTTCTCTTACAACATGTTAAACCTATCACATTTCATTTCGAGACATTTAATGGTGCTATTATGAATTATCCTACATATGATAAGGAGTTGTATGCGTTCGTACAAAGCATCAAAAAGTGGAAACACTGTTTTATGGGCAAAGAAACAATTGTTCATACCGAACATCAACCTTTATAGTACTTGTTGTCGCAAAGTAAATTACTACAGTCACGACATTTTAGATGGATGGGTTTCCTACAACAATTTCACTTGGTAATAAGGTACAAGAAAGGAATTTACAATAAATTTGTTGATATGCTTTCAAGGCCTATTATTAGTGCTACTACTTTACTTAAGAATGATTCTATTGTACATGAGAGCTACATAGAACAATATGCATCAAATGTTGATTTTAAGGATGTGTATGCTAGCTTGAGTGAAGGGAATCATGTTGAGGAGAATGATTACCATTTGCATAATAATTTGTTGTTTCTTATGGGAAAGTTATGTATACCACAGGGGGAGGGACTAAGCATCATGAGAGAAGCTCATTCTTCACTTATTGCTAGACATTTTTGGGTAAGCAAAATGGTGGCACATTTACAGAGGTATTGTTATTGGCCTCGCATGGTAGATAGTGTTTCACGTTTAATTAGAGGTTGTTCATTATGTGCTAGAATAAAGCCTAGCGATAGGAATCTTGGTTTATATACACCATTGCTAGTACCTTCTAGACCATGGGAAAGTGTTTCTATGGATTTTGTTGGAGGTCTACCATTATCTAGAAAGCAGCATGATTATCTTTATGTAGTAGTTGATTGATTCAGCAAGATCTGTATTATTATGCTATTCAAGAAATATATAACTGTTGAACAAACTGCTTATTTATATTTTCAACATGTATGAGTTCATTATGGCTTGCCTACTTCTACTGTTAGTGACAAGGATTCTAGATTTGTTGAGAATTTTTGGTCCAATCTATGGAAAATTATGGACACCAAGTTGAAGAAGAGTATTTCATTCCATATGCAAATAGATGGCCAAATAGAGGTAGTAAATAGAACTATTGTACATATTTTGAGAGCTTATTGTAGCAAGCATCCCAAACTTTGGGATGAGCACTTGCATTACATTCAACATGCTTACAACTGGGCCGAGCAATCTTCTACAAATACTTCACCTTTTGAAGCTTGCTTTGGGTATTTGCCTAAGTCACCTTTAGATTTCATTCTTGAGAAGGATGTGGCCATTAATGGGCATAGTGACATTGACAAAGCTCACATTTTCATTGAAAGAATTTAGCTCGTACATCAACAGGTTCAAGAAAAGCTTGAAGAAATTCAAGGCAAGTACAATGAGAGGCATGATAAACATAGAGTTGATTGTAAGTTTCAAGAAGGAGATGAGGTATAGATGCATATTAGTAAGGAAATAATGCAAGGATAAGGTAAAAAATTGAAGCCTACTTGTTATGGTCCATTCAAGATCCTTAAACAAGTTGGAAATAATGCTTTTCAACTAGATTTTCCTTCATATATGAAAATTTATTCCATTATGAATGTGGAAAATTTACATTTGTATGAACCTCCTTTAATTGTTAATTACGAAAGTCACATTCAGCTGCCATCCATATAGGATTTCTGAGCAGAATTTTTGGATGAGTTGAAAGAGGATGCTTTCCTTGACCGAAGGACATGCACTTCGAGGAGGCGAAATGTTGATTATGTTTAGGTTGGTCTTAAAGGTAGAAAACCGAGTAAGGAAAAGTGGATTGAGGTGGAAAAGGCGAGGGATATTTACCCTCATATTCATAATAGGTAATTGAAGGCTTTTGGGGTCCAAAAGCTTCCCAATGGGGTGGTGTGATTAGGTGATCATGTCCTAGAGGAAAAAAATGCTCAAAATTGAACTTCTCAGAATTGGTTGCAAATTCAACAATCAGGTAGGCCTCGTCACTGTGATTCTGGCACCATGAATGGGAACGAAATCTAATGTCATATGAGGAATATATTGAAGTTTTAAAACACCTAATAACCTTCAAAACAAGACCTTTGAACTCAGAAATTTTGTCATCTTCAGAAAAAAAAATTATGGCAAAAAAATTTCATTTTTTAAGTTTTTTTGGTGGCCTATCAGAGGCTGCCATGTGGCCTGGCTAGAGGCTATCACATGGCCCCAAGCCAAATGTTTATCACTGTTTTAGAAATGGTGATGGTTGGAAACCGACCCAAGCTGAACGTGTTCGGGTCAGTCGAGCACAACCCAACCCGAACGTTCATTGGTCATCTTGTAGTGGGCTTGTGCAGAGTTGAACATGAACGAAAGATGGGTGGAGGTTGACCTAACCTGCACGTGAAAGGGTCAGAAGTCAGGTCAACGTTGTGTGCTGAATGGTGGAGAAAATTTTGGATAAGCCCTCAATGCTAAAGAAATAACGTGGCGATCCTACATAAACCATGGCCTAAGCCCAATCGACTGGCGGTAAAATAAGGGTTAGCCCTTAGGGCTTAAGGCTGTCGGTCTTGTGACCATGCGCCATGACAAGGGGTGAGGCTAAACAGTTAACTACCCATGTAACTAACCGTCTAACCTTTCTGCATATGAACACGCACTCAAACTGACAGTAAAATTTAATGTGTCTCCCATTTTTAGCACACAATTTCGATATTTGAGGAGATTCCACCTTTTTGGTGGAGCTAACTGGATTTAGCCAATTTTAGTGGAGGATGTCTAGTGCCAGTGGGAAAAATACAATTTGGATCATAACTTTCACCATATTCGACAAAATTAGACAAATTGTTAGTCAATTTTGAGTATTTTGAGAATTCTGGATCCATTGGAATATGTTGCAGAGCTAACAGAGGTTTTTTTCAGCCATTTTTGCTTCAAGGAAGCTTGGAGGACCATGAGGGCCATGAGGGAAATGGAGCTGCATTAGGCTACGCTTCAGTGTTTGAGGTGAAATAAAATCCATACTTAGCTTATTTTTGTCTTTTGAATTCACTTCCACAGTTGTTTCAGCTTGTTTAGGCTTCTTTCTCACTATAAAACCAATTTGAGCATCATAATATATCAAGGACATGCCCATTGAAAGCCTTGGACCTGACAGATGTAGCCCAAGAGGGGTGAACTAGCTCATAATGTTAATATGTGTTTATGGTGAAGTTATTCTGCTGTGTATTTCAGATTCAAGATGTTAAATAGTAAATTTAATTAACATTCCCTCACACTTAAACTCATAAACAATTATCAATAACACTTTGTTTTACTTGCAAGGCCTTACAAACACTTTGCACACTTAATTTAAATGGAAATGAATACTTTGAATAGTAGTACAAATACTTCCATTTTCAGATCAGTCCACCGGCTATTTTATTTTAATAATATTTTTTATTTCGATTTGTGGACCTGTTTACGAAAGGCTTTCTTTGACATTGTGCGCTCAGATGCTTACTAGGTCTCCTAAAGCATGGATCGTTATGAAGGGCCGAAAGGCACCACGCTGAAAACTATAATGCTTATTGTCTGAAGGCACCACAAATCCGGAAAGCCTCCACTGTGAAAAATGCACTGTAATATCCCTTGCCTCTGATGCCGCACCCACACAGAGGATTGGGAGAGTCTGAGTAGTTTAGCCGACCAGCAACAACGAAAGGAGTGTTAAGCCATTCATTGTAGTGTTGACCATGAAATGAGCATGCCGACACCGAGAGCCCATTATGGTTGTCTTATTGGGTAGCCACACCCATAGGTCCACCCATTCGTGTAGCAAGGGTCGAGTGGTCCCTTAAATCCCTGCTCAGCATAAAAATGGGTTGAATGGATTTTCTTGAAGTCGAATGGTGCTATAGGACAAAGCCAATATCTCATTTTAGACAAGGCATTGAACCATTGCATTGCATAGTAAATAAGTCGTAAACCATCCCTATGGAGCACATCATCCCAAATTGCTACAACATGGACAAGAGTTACTCTATTAGAGAGGCCACAAAACTAGACATTAATCGAGGGTAGTTTCATACATAAAAATTGGGGCCAAGATCGAACTCAAAATATATCTCGAGGGATCCAATCTCACACTACGAGTTGATCTTTCTATCACGTCATAGCAGATCAAGGACGCAAGGAAAAAAAATCAGCTCTAGGAAAATACAGAGCTGTAAACATCCATCCATCACATTTCTGAGGCTTTAGTTTTTGCAGGTGATGGTCTGGATCACCCATCTCCGCGCACATGAAATAACATAATGAGAAAATATTATTTCATTATAGCATTCATCTTTATGAAGTAATGTTGGGTGAGGGAAAAAATACACTCGCTTCCAGACTTCTGGAGCAGGTCTCTTTAACATCTTCCATGGAACCTTGTGCCTATGCATATGCATATGCAAGTTTTGATCCCTCTGAAACACCTGGTTTCATATCTGACAGATGTATATGTTATATTCCATTAAATTTTTGGGCGATAATTCAACACATAAAAACAAAGCTCAATATCCCAGTAAAATATTTTGAAGTATAAAGACATGGCTAAAATCAAAGCCGAGTCTTAAGTACTACTACTGTACTAGGGGTTCCTGGTGGAAGACATTTGCATTTGTTATTATTGCTGTTGGATGAGACCAAAAATGGTGACGACACTTGAAGTGATGAAGAATGAAACCCTGGGATGGGTTGAATGTGCAGAGAGAAGCCATGGAGGGAGGCACGAGTGTCTGAACTAGAGGTCATATTCGATAATGAAGAAGAAGAAGCAGCGGTCGTCTAGTCTGATCTAGGGTTTTCAAACAAATTCAACTTATCAACTACTTCAGTCATGCATGTGCCAGCAGAGACTATGTCGAGCACTCTGAATGCAACAAATACAATGAAGTACAATGATCCCAGCAAACTCTGATTGAATAATGGCAGGGGGCTGAGGGTGAACAAGTCCAGCCAGAAAGAGAACCATTAAGCCTTCCAACTGTATAACCAATGGTCACTAGAAGTGGCCCTAGTGATAATCTGCAGGCCTTGCGACTACTATCATAATTAGGCCTGCGGGGAGAGCACCACTATACTAAAAGGTCTCCCTCTTGTATTAATTTTTTCCTCACAGGAGAAGATAAAACGAACCCGTAGCAGTAGCAATGCCTCCTTCTTGATACTTGTATATTGTTTGAGGTTGGATAAAAAAAAATTTCACCCTGAGGGATATGGCGTTTCCACCCTTTATCTGAATGGTGGAATTGGGATTGGTGGTGATGTTGGTTCTTTCATGTTCGTTTGATGAGATACTAGGCCCGAATCGGCAGGCCCTTAGAAAAGTTGTTTTCTGAAGAAAAAAATTGTTGCAATGGAGGATTCGGTGAGGCTTTCTTCGGCGTTGTTTTGCACCAAAAAAGGTGCAAATGCTAGTATAATATATACATGAAAGTTTTCATGCATGCTGGGAACGATGGAAATATCTCTTCAATTCAGCTACTGACACCATACTTATATTTATGTTTATTATCATACAGGGCAAAAAAACAGGCCGCATTGTTGCATTTAGTGATTTCAATCCAGTGACAAGCACCCAAGATGGTTTTTCAACTTTGAAAATGCTATTCAATCAATTTTTTGTCTTTTAAGGTGTGTAAGACTATATTTTTATCATTATGTCCAAATACATTACTCAAATTAGAAGTTCCATAACTTCATATCAATTAATGCCTTAACAATACACTCCTATTACACTCTATCTTGTTGGAATTTCTGAACAATTCCAAACACACACAGGAAATATAATTCCTCAACTCAACACAAAGATTTAATACAAATTGCAAATAGAGATGTCAGACAAAACAATTCTATTTCATTAAACAAAAATTCTGTTACAAAATAAGACTTCTTCTCCACAACTTCAGTTCTGGATTGCAATGGAAATCTTCTACTAGCTACTACAAACACAGAGCTATTTCAAACTCTCTCTCTCACTATTTTTTAACACATAGTCTTTTCACTGTCTCTCTGTCTTTTCCGCCTTCGGGTTTTTTCACACAATACATAGTCAATACAATGTTCTCACCGGATATTATATATATATATATATATATATATATATATATATATATATATATATATATATATATATAAACTATGTTTAAAAACTAAAACATTGAAACTTATGTCAGGGCACTTATAAAAACATAAACCAAAGTTTAAAACTAAAATGTACCGCGGTGAAAAAAAACATATATATAAAAAGAAGAATTATGCATTCCATATTTCATGGGGTCTAATATTTGAGCCAAAGCTCATTCTTTACCACACAGAGCTGCTTTCAGTGGTTCGGAGGAGTGATGACATCACCTCCTCCAGTGGGTCAATTTCCCTTTTTTCTGCTCATATTTGATGCTGCAAGAGTGTTACTCCTACGCTTTGAATGTTGTTGGTGGAGAATTCATTGTGGTTTATGAGTGTTTGAATGTGGACGTGGCATGTAAGTTTGAAGACTGGAGATTGTTGTTGCAGTCATCCTTATGATTTCCATCAACAATTAAACTTGTTGTCCTGCATCTGTGTGTAGCAGTTGGAATTAAATTCCAACACTCCCCCTTATTTTCAACTGCTGGATTTTCTTCCATTCCTAGAAATTTTCTTAAGTAATTAAAACACTTCTGCCCCAATTTTTTTATCAGTATATTAGCAAATTGCTCTTCTATTCTACAATGTTGTAAAAAAATTTCTCCATTGCTCACTAACTCTTTTATGTAGTGATACTTGGCATCAATGTGTTTCATTCTCTTATGAAACATTGAATTATTTGATAACGCTATTGCTGAGCTATTATCACAATAAATTTTTGTGCCTTTTACCTCTTCATGACACAAAATCCTCAACATTCTTCTCATCCAAACTGCTTAACATGTTGTTGTTTTTGCTCCCACATAATCTGTCGCTTCTGTTTATAAAGCCACAATTGGTTGTTTCTTAGAATCCCATGAAATTGCTCTTGATACCATATGAAAAACATATCCAGAGGTGCTTTTCCTGTCATCTATACTTCCAGCCCAATCATTTTCAGTATAACCAATCAATTCAAAATTTTCTGAAGTGGTGTATAAAATACCATACCTTTTTGTTCCTTTCACATAGCTTAGAATTCTTTTTGCTGCTTGCTAATGTGCGTCCTTTGGCCTTTCCATAAATCTAGAAATTAAACTTACAACATGCATACTATCTGACCTAGTTGTATTCAAATACATGAGGCTCCCAACTATGCTCTTTTACAAACTTGGATCAACATCCTTGTTGTTGTCTTCTTTTCTTAAATTCAATCCCATCACTGTAGGAGTAATTTCTTCCTTGCAATCCTGCATGTTAAATCTTTCCAAAACCTCATTTACATATATAGCTTGAGGGATAAAAAATTTATTTTCATTTTTCTCTACTTCTATTCCTAAGAAGTATCTCGACAATCCCATATTAGTCATCTCAAATTCATCCTTCATGACTATTTTAAAATTCTCAATGAGGTAAGCATCATTACTTGTGAATATCACATCATCAATATATTAAAAAACAATTAAAATCTTACCATATTTCTCTTTGATGCATAATGTGGGTTCTCCTTCACATCTTTCAAATCGATTTTCAGTCAGGTAAGCATTTATCCTGCTGTACCATGCTCTTGGTGCTTGCTTGAGCCCATAAAGAGTTTTCTTCAACTTGCATACTTTATGCTCTTGGCCTTCAATCTCATATCCTAGAGGTTGTTCAACATAAACCTCTTCCATCAATACTCCATTTAGGAATGTTGATTTCACGTCCATTTGGTAAGCTTTACACTTGTGTTGTGCTGCTATGGACAACACTGGCTTTACTGTCTCCATTCTTGTAACCAGTGCAAAAGTTTCCTCATAATATCTTCCTTGCTACTACGTGTAGCCTTTGACAGCAAGTTTAGCCTTGTGCCTTTCAATCTTACATTCAACATTGCTCTTGGTTTTATAAACCCATTTTACTCTAATGACTTCCTTGTCTTTTGAGAGATCAACTAATTCCCATATTGTGCTTTTGTCTATGGCATTAATTTGTTCATCCATAGCATCTATCCATTTCTTATCTTTTACTGCTGTTACACCATTTTTTGGTCATCTAACCTACTATCATTAGATGGACCCAAGTACACCACGTAAGACCAATTTTACCCTAAGTAAAATTGCTTTCACTATGAAAAATAACTTAATAAAACACATTTATTAGGTTGTTTATGGTCTAAACAAGAAACCCCAAAAGGAAATATTAAACAAACCTATATTTGTTTGATTTTCCTGGTCATGTTTAAACCAAAACAAAGAAATTAATTAGATAAATCTTTATTTATCTTATTATTTTCTAGGAATAATTATTTAAATCTTATTTAAATAATATTCCTTGTTAAATATGACTAAATCACCCATAAATAATTAAATAAATCATTATTTATTTGATTATCCTTCAACCCCTTCCTTAAAATGATAAATAAATCATTTATTTATTTATTATTCACAAATAAAGGGATTTGACCCAAGTCAAATACTTTTTCCCTCCAACAAATATAATAAAATATTCCATAAAAGGTGGATCTAGATTTGGTTAATGTTATTTTAATCATGCACCAAGATCTAGAATGACCCAATATTTTGTTATAAATAGGAGGGTTTTTCTTATCATTCTTCACCTTTTTTTGCCTATTAGATCACTCTGGATCTATACACTTGGTCACATTCTACATTATTTGTTGTGTGAGCTCCCTTTGAGTTCTATCTTTGTCTGGGTTTTGCTACACCAACAAGAGAGAGAGATTCCAGATCTGAAGTGCTGAGGACTTCCAAGAACCCATCCCATTGAGGAGAATTGGATACACCTTCTTGTTTTCCTCCCAGGTGCCCTTAATACAAAAAATTCTTCCAAAAAATATTTTTCTTGTCTTTTCTATTGGATGTATGGAGAAAAATCTTAATTTTACTGCTTAATGTCTTTCTATGCATAGATCTGGTTTTTTGCAGCACTTGTCTTGATCAACTAACTGCAGATCTAAAGATATTGGCAGCCACATTTGATGTTAGGGCTATAAGTTATGCGTAGCTAAAGTGGTATTTTTTCGTACGCTTCGACAAAAGATTCATACTAATAATTGGCGACTCCACACGGGTTTTCAATTACGACCGCTGTCGTTTTTCATATTCCTGCATATCCAGCTACTTCAGACCCTAGGGTTTCTTTTTAGCTTCTTGTTTTTCCTATTTTCATGTTTTTTTTCACGTATAAAACCCTAAAACATTAAAATTTCTAACTTCTGCATGTTTCTGGCCCTATTGCGCAGGTGACAGACATCAGCCGCAACTGAGACGATAACTTTTCCGCAAATCTGCCGCCGGGACAACCGGAGTTGGAGGTCTCACTTTTCAGCCCAAAAACTGTGACCTGGACTCCAGGTCACACTTTTCAGCCTCTTTTTTGCGACCTAAATAGGAAAACAGGTCAGAACCTGCGACCTGTGCTTTTTTCTGCTGTTTTTCTACAATTTTTCTAGGTTTTGCTGAAGCTTCTGCCAGGGTTTTCCAGCCTCTGTCTCCGCCCGTTTGGACCTGTTTCTGATCTGTTTTGCTCATATAAGTGGGAACCTAGCCCCCTTGGGCTTCAGTACCCTCCACTTTTGGTGGAAGAGTTTTAGCTGTTTCAGGTGTCTGATTTTTCAGAGTTTCAGCCTTCCCTTTTTCAGATCTGATCCCTCATTCTTAGATCCCTTTAAATCAGCTCTTCTTCCTTTCAAACCACCTCTTGTAGTTTTTTTGGACCTCCCTTTAGGACCTCCTCCCTGTCCTTTCTGCTTTTTGTTGATTTCGTCCTTTTTTCCAGCCACCTTGCCTCTGCCTCTTTGCTGTGATCTGCACCTCTTTTCAACAGCTTTCTCCTTTAGATCCCTGTCCCTTTCGACCCTAGATCTATCGACCTCTTTTTAGTGTGTTTTGACTAGATTTTTTCCCTCTTTTAGACTAGTTTTGAGAGACCCGCCTTGTTGGGTTGAATCGATGCACTAGTAGCTGTTAATTTTCTGTTATTTCAGCATTATATACTGTTTTTGCAGCATTATTTTCAGTTACGCAACACACTTTTTCTCTTGCTCTCAAAACTAAAAGAGTTTAAAAATTAAAATTAACGCATGCCACACACTCACCCTAAGCGAAGAAGAGCCTGGTTTACATCGCCAGGAAAAGACTTTAAAATCGATTGACACAGCACCTTTTTTGCCCTTGTTTCGACATTGTAATCACTCGATTCTGCACCTCCCTGCCTTTGTTGGTCATTCTTCTTCCCCTCGTGCCGTGTTTGTGTTGTCACCATTGCGCCCCCAAGGCATGCCTCCCGAAGACTTCTTGGCCTTCACCCTCAGTTTCCGGTCAGTCGACCTGCTCCGTCCCGCCGTCGTCGAGCCAGTCCTCCTCCGAGTCCACACTCTAAATCCTCTTCTGATTCAATGGGTCCTCCTTTTATTTCTGGTTCTCCCCCTGTCACCTTCACTATGTCTGGTCCAGGGCCTAACGCTAGCGGTAATCCTGGCCCTAATGCCAGAATTACTACTAGTGGAACTGCCACAGGAGCTACCTGGGCTGCACCCTTGCTACCATACATCACAGACCTCAGCCACCTTAATTTCAATCAGTTAATCAATGACCCTATTCGCCACGATGTTGGTTGGCCTTCTATGCCAACCAAGCTCCCCTCTAACATCCCTAAGTTCGAAGGCCTTGCTGGAGAATATCCAACCAACCATGTCCGATCTTTCCACATGTGGTGTTCCTCCAATTCCATTACTGATGATTCCATCCGTCTTCGGTTGTTCCAACGCACGCTTACCGGCGAAGCTTCTAAATGGTATGTTGACCAAGCCACCTCTTCCCATACCACCTTTATGACCATTGCCCAAGCCTTTTTATCTTATTTCCAGCTCCCTCTCTGATACGATACTGGTACGGAGCTCTTGACTTCCTTCAAGAAAACCTCTTCGACTCGCCTTTCTACCCATGTCCAGGAATGGTGAAGAGAAGACGACTATCTTCGACCCCCCCCCTTTTAAGATCGGGTTTATATGGACTGGTTCCTTCGCACTCTCTTAGCTCCTATCGGCAAAGATTTCGCCTCCCATTTCCCTCAAACCGAAGAAGCCACCCTCCAAATAGCCTTGAAATATTACCTTATCTATGCTCAGTCTGGTTATGTTTATACCGTCCTTCCTGACCTCCCTAGGCCCGGAGGTGCTAACGCCCCAAGGGAATCTCATTCCGCTGATGGTATCGTTCGAGCTCTTTCTCATCCATATGCTCAACCTCCTATGGGCTATGGTCTCCCTCAAGGAGGGGACAACACCTCTAGCACTTTTCCCCCTCCAGGTAGCATGTATCCAGGATACGGCATGCCTCATCCTTTTTCCCAACCTCCTGCTTACCTCAATGTTTCCCAACCTAACCATTACCCTTATCCGCAGCCTGGTGCGCCAGCTCCTCCAGCATATGCGCTTCCACCTCCCTTGCCTCCTTCAACCCCGCAACAACACCTACAGCCCCCTCCAGGGCAAGTATTTGCATAGCAGGGCGCGACTAATCCTCCTTATTCTCAAAGAAGGAAGAGAGGCAATCCAAACCAATCTGCCCCTGGTACTCGTGGACCCAATCCTCAAGGTATTGACCCTAACACTGCTAACCAGCAACAGGGCACTCAGCCCAAGCCAGACAGGCCTCTTCACACAAATAATCCTTGTTCGTGTTGCGATGTTTATGGTCATTACACCCATGATTGTCCCCTCTTACCATAGATGCAGCAGATGTGGGAGTCTCAAGCCACATTGCGAGGACAACATGCCTCCCCTCATGCTCCCCCTAATGTGGCCACTACTCAACCAGCTGTTTTTACTGATCCTTTCCCTCAGCAAGGATTCATGGCTGCCCAACCACCTGACGGACAGGCCGCCACTCAACCTTCCCCTTCTGGTTCCTCCAATTACTAGATCCTCATGATGAAATCTGATCCATCCCCAACCGTCAACCTTCACCTTCAAACTCGGTCTCACCAGTACCCCAAGCCTCCCATTCAGTCTGCCCCCGAGTCCCTTTCTTCCGGTTCTACAGAGCCTCTTTTGACATCCAATGGCCCCTTACATATCCGTCAACCCAAAGTTGAGGTTCATACCAAGATTCCTAAGGGACCATTACATCGAAATGCTGCTTCTGGTCGAGTTGCTCATTCTTATAGCATAGTAGATGATTTGGCGCAATCTCCTGCTGCCATTTCCACATTGGAACTCCTCCAGTCGTTCCCTTCCCACAAGAAGTCTCTGCTATCTGCCGTGGACGCTGTAGATCCTGTTGATGACCAAATGATTGTTTTCGATGCCCATCAATCAGAACATCCTCCTATTCCTGCTTCCGTACCCTTCCAAATCCCAGTCAAAATCTGGAATGCCAACATTTCTTAGTGTATAATTGATGAGGGGGCATCCACCTTTGTGATGTCCGCTTTGGTTTGGAAGCAACTCGGATCTCCTGACTTGGCCCCTTCCACGATCACCCTTCGAGCGTGGGACGGCCACGCCTCCCAGCCCATTGGCCTTTTTCGTAATTGTCCTATCACCCTTGCTGGTCAGACTGTTTGCGTCGACGTCGAAGTCATTGACGCCCCTCTAGACTACAATATTCTATTGGGGCGAAGCTACACCTATGCCATGTCTGTTGTCCCATCCGTGGTTTTTCGCAAGATGTATTTTCCTCACAATGGAAAGATAGTCACCATTGACCAGTTTACTTATCATGAGCCAACGTCTCAGACCTCCCCTGAGACGACCATCTCTTCTGTAGCCAATAAAAAAACCGTCGATTCCTTGACCAGTGTCTCTCCCGGCATCTACAAAGACTCCTCTTTGCTTGGAACTTTCCCTGGTCTCCCTCATCCTCATATCTCTGATCCCAGCTTATCGAATGTTTGAATGATGCAATCGTCTCTGGCAGCCCTTACGCTGCCCGTTGTAGCTAGTCAGCAACCTCAACCTCAGCCTCGCCCACCGTAGCCAGCTCTTAGCCATTCATCTCAGCCAGCCGGTCCTCCTCCTTCTAGCCCCTCTTCTACAGCTAGTATCCATGAACCCCTCTATCCTTCTGGATCGGTTCATCTAGGGCTTAGCCACCTCGGTGCCATTCCGCCCAGCCATTACCCCTCTGGTCAGATACCGTTACTCATTCCACCCATTGGAGTGTACTCGGTACCTGTTATGGCTACCCTCTCTCTCCCCAACTTGACCCTGGGTATACCTGTCTGGTACCTTGACCCTCCAGCCACTACCCCACCCAGTCCCCCAAACCATACCTTGCTTTGACCCTGGTTCAACCAGTTCCCACCACTTCTCCTGCTACTATGGTACCTCACCCACCTTCGCCAGCACCATCTCCTGTTGCGACCGTATCAGGAAAAGGAGGCAAAGCTCACACCAAAGCCAATAAGGACCACACTGCCCCGACAAACCCTACCCCTCCTCGACTGCCAACGCGCGCTATCCAGTGCTCTTTGTGCGATATTGTCAGTCACGCCACCCATACGTGTCCTGAATTGCCGCATCTCAAGGCCCTGGTCAATGAGACGTTTCCAGAATCTGATCTCCCTGAAGTCTACATCACTATCCCTGATTCTATCTTGAAACTGAAAACCTTGCGCACAAATCACCCTTATGCTTTGTGCGATTTCCATGGCCATTACACCCACCTCTGTCCTCGCCTTGACGAGTATCGTTCCTCCTTAGCCACGTACCACCAATTCAAGGCTACGCATGACAATATACCTTCTCCCTTGGTTGCGAGTTCTACCCCAGTAGGACCATAGGATCTTCCTACTCCCATTCATGTTCCCCCTCCATCCGTTGACACAACTGAGCCTTCGTCCACCATCTTTTACCTATCGTCATCCTTGAGAGATGATTCTTCTACCCTCCTACCTACAGAAACTCTCGTCTCCACCTCAGTAGACCTTGGATCTGTCAACATTGCCAATATGAGCCCTTTTTCTCAAGATGACCCGTCCGTCATTGCTACATCATCAGGTGATCCCCCTTCCTCCAGTATTCCCATCTTCCAGTCGGATGAGGACATTATGGAAGCCATGACCCACCCTAACTTTCCCTGGGATGATATGCACCATCGTGCATACTTCCTCCCACAGCAGTCCCATGACCAATATGCTATGGAGACCAAAGACTTCATCCCCCATGCAGTCGACTGGTTCAAAAATCCCATCCCTGCACCCAATGCTTTCGAAGAAGGAAACATGGCCAATATCTCTCCTACCATTAAAATTGACATTTCGGTCAAACCGGGAATCGAAGAATATGTCACCTTGGGCACCCAATGCACCCCGAAAGAAATGGAAGCTTACACTAAGCTTTTCAAGGAATTCTGCGATATTTTCGCCTCGTCCTACTCTGAAATTCCCGGACTCGATCCCACCATTGTCGAACACCATATCGACACATGGCCTGATGCCAACCCAGTCTGTCAAAAGTTGAGACCCATTCATCCTTCCAGATGTGATGATATCAAAGCCGAAATCGATAAGCTCAAGTAGGCTGGTTTCATTTACCCCATTGAATACACCACTTGGGTGTCCAACCCAGTTCCCGTCCCCAAGAAACAAGGCACCATCCGTGTCTGCACGGACTTCCGCGACTTGAACAAAGCTTCTCCCAAAGACAACTTCCCCACAACATTCATTGACCAAATCATTCACGAGTGTGTGGGGCATGAGGTTCTATCCTTTATGGATGGTTCTCCAGATACAACCAGATTGTTATCCGTCCTGCTGATCAACTTAAAACCGCATTCATCAGTCCGTGGGGAACTTTTTCTTACCGGGTCATGCCTTTCGACGCCACTTTTCAATGAGCCATGTCTCATTGTTTCCATAACTTAGCTCACATTATCCTTGCTTATTTAGACGACCTCACTGCACGTTCTAAACATCGGGTACAACACCTCCACGATCTACGCACCATATTCCTCCGATGTCGCAAGTATAATATCTGCCTTAACCCATTGAAATGTGTCTTCTGCATCCCTGTCGGCCATCTCCTAGGCTTTATGGTGTCCAAAGACGGTACCACTCTTGACCCTTTAAAATTCCAAGCCATTCTTGAACTCCCCATCCCTCGTACCTTACGCCAGCTACAGAGTCTCCAAGGCAAAGCTAATTTTCTTCGTTGGTTCGTTCCTGACTATGCCACCATCGCACATGGGTTCCTTAGACTCCTCCGATCTAACATCCTGTTTGTATGGGATACCTATGCTCATGAGTCTTTTGATGCCCTCAAGCAGGCTCTCACATCCGCTCCCTTGATCCGCCCTCCTGACTTTGATAGGGACTTCATCCTGTACATCTCCGCTTCCACCTATTCAGTCGCTGGAGTTCTAATCCAGGAAGATGACAACGATATCAAGCATGTGATCTATTAGGTGAGTAAGAACGTCGTAGGGCCTCTTGTTTCCTACTCGTACAAAGAAAAATTAGCGCTGGCCGTCGTGTTCTCAGTCCAAAAACTTCGTCATTATATCCTCATGCGTTCCACCAAGGTTGTGACTAATTCCAACCCCATGGCTTTCCTATTGAGTCACTGCATCCTCACTGGGAAGTACGCCCATTGGGTCATTATCCTTAAGGAATTCGACCTCGAATTTGTCACACCAAAAATTAAGAAAGGGTTAGCCCTCGCTGAACTCATTTCTGAATTACCTACCGAAACGCAGGACCCTCCAGTTAATGATGATTTTCCTGATGAACACTCATTCGCCATTACTTCGAACATATCTGTGGTACGGCGATATTATTACTTACTTGCGAACCCAAAAGTTTGCCCTCCACCTTGATCGTGAGGCTCGCTGACGAATCCGACACCAGGCTCCCCTATACCTTCTTATCGGTGACGACCTCTATCATCGCGGTATCGATACTGTCCTTCGTCGTTTTCTCACACACGCTGAAGCTGAACAGGTCCTCAATGCCTATCATAGCGGCGCTTGCAGTGGCCACCTCTCCAGACTTGCTACCGCCCAGAAAGTCATGTGCGCTGGGTATTTTTGGCCTTCCCTCTTCAGTGATTGCATTGAGGCAGTCAAACACTGTCCCAATTTCCAGCATTTCACCCCTAAGGCACGAGCTCCCCCAGCTCCCATCCATCCTGTCATCACAACTGGTCCCTTTTGTAAATGGGCCATCGACTTTATGGAGTGTCGAACTCCATCCGCTGGTAACCATAAGTATATCATTGTGGCAGTTGACTATTTCACCAAATGGGCCGAGGCTATGCCCACATTTAACAATACAGCCACTACCACCGCCCTCTTTTTCTTTAACCACGTTATTGCTCGATTCGAAGGTCTCTGGCCACGGCCGACATTTTGAAGATGAGATATGGTGTGAGCTATCCTCCTCGTTGGGTTTTGAGAAGCAATATTCCTCCTCCTGTTACCCCCAAGGTAATGGCCAAGTTGAAGCAGTCAACAAGATCCTCAAGACCATGCTTCAACAAATGGTGAATAAGCACAAAACCAACTGGCATCTCATGCTCTTCCTTGCTTTGTGGGCCTATCGAACTTCTTTTAAAACCGCCACCGGGTTTACTCCTTTCCACCTCATTTTTGGAGAGGAGGCAATCTTACCGATCGAGTGTGAAATCCCTTCCCTTCATCTGGCTTTTGAACTTCTCCCCGACACCCAACCTTTAGAACAACGACGTATCAGGCTTGAGCGCGCCTCCGAAGACCATCGTGTTGCATTACAAACCATGGAAGCAGCCAAAAAATGCACCAAAGCTCAGTATGACCGAAAATTCCAGCCTCGTACTTTTCACGAAGGCGACCTTGTTCTAGTATATGACTAGGCCCATGATGTCCTCGGTCACAGGAAGTTCGACTCATTATGGCTAGGCCCTTATGTCATCAGTAAGGATCTTGGTAAGGGGGCATACCTCTTAGAAGACTTTGAAGGCAATCCTCTTCCTAATCCTTGTAATGCACTCTATCTTAATAAATATTACCCTTAGCATTTCCCTTCTGAAATGCACGTCTTATTTTCTGTTAGATAGCCAGCATATTTTTGTTTTCATACTTTGATACCTTGCCAGGACATACCTTTTCCAAGAAGGAGCACTTCACCTCTCCTCCAAATCGGATTTCCTCACTTACAACACTTGTCCTTGGGGCACCACTTTGCCTCCATACTTGTCTTTGTTCGTGTCGATTTTCGTCATGAGATACCATCTTATACTCATGTTTTCATGGTCCCCCATTGGACCTTTACTATGTGGCAGCACCATCGAGTCGCCCTTGTCTAGAACATCCAAGCTAAGTCATCATCACATTCATGGAGTCTATCCCGAGTCCCTTTGTACCCCGCTATAGTCCTCCATCCTTCATTGGTTGGTCTCTCTCTTGTGTCGCACATTATGACCTTCAGTCCCACTGTCCCATATCCCTTATGATATTGTGTCAGTCACTACCATGTCATTCATGCCCTTTATGCTCTAACAAGGGAAGTTGTCCATTCGCTACTCAGTCCCCTCCATTCCATCATCATCATTGGTATTAGTCTGTCCATCGCTCTACTATTTCCTCTCATGCCTTAGTTGAGGATCTCTTATTGCCTCACCTATGGCAGACCTCCTTCTATCGACATCAGTTCCTCCATTCCAGAAGACAGGTCTAGAGGGCGGTGTACCTTAGTTCTAGCTTCCACTCTTGTTCGGTGCCTCAGATCAGGCAAAGGGATCTCTCATTATCCTTTGACTTGATTGTTTCTCCACTTCAGCTCCTTTCAGCATGATCGAGATCCATATGCTTGATGGTCCAGTGATGCAGTAGCAGCTCTTGGTGATGCCTGGGTGTGTGTGAGATGTCTCAGCCCTCATGAGGGGGTGGCCTTGCAGGTAGCCCCCCACATGCCCGGATGAACTCTTCATTACAGCCTTCAATGCAGCTCCATATATTTGATGATGTTGGCCTTAGCCACTTGCAGCACCTCTTTGATTTTCATGTATCAGTCAGATTTTGTGAGCCCTTCCCCGCTTGTAGGGTGCATTTGGGTTGTATTGGTATCTCATGTACTCAGATATTATTGTATAAGTCTTGGCTGTTATCCTAGGCACAACATGTATATGGGGTCCCTCATTGTATTTCTATCTGGCTCATGTTTATGCCGGTTGTACTTTATGGTTCAATCCCTTGTTTACTGGACACACTATTCTTTTGTACTTTGTCTCGGCGGGCATAGGTATGCCTCCCCCGCCGCCTTTAGCACAGGTACCCTCTCATAAAGAGAGACTTGTTGCACCTGTAAGTCTCGCCTCCTCAGGGTCTAGTTCTTCAGCACATTAGTCTACCTCACATTTCTCTCTCTGACTTCCCTTTTGATGTCTGGTGATTGAGTTATTACAACGTACTTTGGTCATACGATTTTCTCCTAACACTCGCATGCTGGGGGGCAATCTATTACACTATTTTTTGGTCATCTAACCTACTATCATTAGATGGACCCAAGTACACCATGTAAGACCAATTTTACCCTAAGTAAAATTTCTTTCACTATGAAAAATAACTTGATAAAATACATTTATTAGGTTGTTTATGGTCTAAACAGGAAACCCCAAAAGGAAATATTAAACAAACCTATATTTGTTTGATTTTCCTGGTCATGTTTAACCCAAAACAAAGAAATTAATTAGATAAATCTTTATTTATCTTATTATTTTCTACGAATAATTATTTAAATCTTATTTAAATAATATTCCTTGTTAAATATGACTAAATCACCCATAAATAATTAAATAAATCATTATTTATTTGATTATCCTTCAACCACTTCCTTAAAATGATAAATAAATCATTTATTTATTTATTATTCACAAATAAAGGGGATTTGACCCAAGTCAAATACTTTTTCCCTCCAATAAATATAATAAAATATTCCATAAAAGGTGGATCTAGATTTGGTTAATGTTATTTTAATCATGCACCAAGATCTAGAATGACCCAATATTTTGTTATAAATAGGAGGGTTTTTCTTATCATTCTTCACCTTTTGTTGCCTATTATATCACTATGGATCTATACACTTGGTCACATTCTACATTATTTGTTGTGTGAGCTCCCTTTGAGTTCTATCTTTGTCTGGGTTTTTCTACACCAACAAGAGAGAGAGATTCTAGATCTAAAGTGCTGAGGACTTCCAAGAACCCATCCCATTGAGGAGAATTGGATACACCTTCTTGTTTTCCTCCCAGGTGCCCTTAATACAAAAAATTCTTTCAAAAAATATTGTTGTTGTCTTGTCTATTGGATGTATGGAGCAAATTCTTAATTTTACTGCTTAATGTCTTTCTATGCATAGATCTGGTTTTTTGCAGCACTTGTTTTGATCAACTAACTTCAGATCTAAAGATATTGGTAGCCACATTTGATGTTAGGGCTATAAGTTATGCGTAGCTAAAGTGGTCTTTTTTCGTACTCTTCGACAAAAGATTCATACTAACAACTGCTTCTTCAAAATTAATAGGATCCTCTACATGAAAATATAATGCAAATAAAGAGTTCATACCTTCATTTGCTGCCTCTTTCTCATAAATTTCATTCAGACATCTAAATCTGGTTCCTCTTTCACTTGTTGAACTCGTGCTTGTAGAAGCACTCAAATCTGCTCCTTGTGATGTGCTTGGAGAAGCACTGTCATCACTTCTCAAGGGTGTACTCATACTTGGTTGTGGTGTCCCTTGCTATCCTTGTGTTGATGGAGGTGATGCTACGAATAAGGGATGTCTTTCAGCCATTTATTCCTGATCTTAATCATGAGACAAACAACTCTTTACATTCATTGTTTTCTCAATGCTTCCATCCCAAGCTTCTTCTTCAATAAACTACAGATCTCTACTTATAAAAAACTTCTTGGTGGATGGGTTACACAATCTGTATGCCTTTGATTCTTCAATGTATCCAATAAATATGCACTTATCCCCCTTACTGTCCAACTTCTTCCTTAGCTGATGTGGAATGTGTGCATAAGCCACACAACCAAAAACTCTCATGTGGGTGACATGATGCTTTATGCCGCTCCATGCTTCTTCAGGAAATCTGTTCATAACACTTTTTTTTGGGCATCTATTTAAAACATACGTTGCACAGTGTACAACTTCAGCTCAATATTCATTTGGCAAATGTTTTTCCTTCAGCATACTTCTTACCATGTCCATCATGGTTCGGTTTTTCCTTTCACCAAATCCATTTTGCTGTGGTGTATACCTTACTGTAAATTTTTTATTTATCCCATTATCTCTGCAAAAACGCAAAAATTCTTTGGAGATGTATTCTCTTCCTTTGTCAGTCCTTAAGACTTTAATATGCTATCCACTTTGATTCTCTACAAGAGCTTTAAAATGGCAGCATTTCTCAAACACTTCACTTTTAAATTTCAAGAAATAAACCCATGTTTTTCTTGTGAAATCATCAATAAAGGTTAGCATATAGTCGTTGTCTACGAATGATGGTGTTTTCATTGGTCTGCACAAATCAGAATGGACAATTTCTAACGGTGCCTTTTCCCTTACACTCTTTCCTAATGGTTTGCCCAAGATGCGGCCTTCACATAGTCTATCTGATTTTTCAGTCAATGGTAATCCCTTTACCATTCCTTTGCTATGCAACAAATTTAGACTTCCAAAGTTGATATGTCCAAATATCAAGTGCCATAACTAGTTTTCATCCTTTGCTTCTCCTTGGAATGTCTCTTGTGTCACTGCTACCATTTCAACTCCTTTCTTCAAATCTACTCTCATCTTGAGAGGGAACATTCTGTTCCTTGTCATATTCACTTGTGCTATGAATTTCTTGCTTGGTGGTTTATCCATGATGGTGCATATATCATCTTCAAAGAAAACATTGCAGCCTTTCTAAATGAGTTGTCAAATGCTCAAAAGGTTACACTTTATACCAGGCAAGTAATAAACATCCGATATGGTTTTTCTATCTCCTTTCTTTGTTAAAACACTCACTCTTCCTTTTCCCATGAAAAAGACTCTACTATTTGTCCCCAATGTTACTTTAGACTTTACATTTTCATAAATCATGTAAAACATAGAAAAGTTTCCAGTCATATGGTTGCTACATCCTGAATCTAGAAACCATATATCTTCATTTTTCTCTTCAGCCAAATTACATGTTAAAAACAACTTATCTTGACTGATATTTTCTTTGGTAAAATTAACACTGGGTCTATTACCCATGTCACTATGTTTCTTCCTGAATTCATTGGAATAATTTCCATACTTCTTACTATAATCACATTGGAATTGGGATTATCATACCTTTTTCCATGTGCTTGATTTTGTCCACCTTGTTGGCTATTTCCTTGGCCTTGATTCTGGCTTTGATTGCTTCCCCTTCCACTAGTATTTGCAAGGTTGTTTCTTCCTTTGTTATGGCTTCTGCCTCTTCCATTTCCTCTATATTTTCCTCTGCCTTGACCTCTTCATATTCCAAAGGGAATTTGGGTCTTGAAGGCATGCTTCAAAGATGAGTCCGTTGTTCTGCTCAATCTCTGTTCATGTGCCATCAATGATGCATGAAGTTGATCAACTGTAAACTTTGAGAGATCCTTTGTCTCTTCAATGGTTGTGACTATCAGATCAAACCTTGAGGGTAAGCTCCTCAATACTTTCTCCACTATTCTTCTTTCTTCTACTGTCTCTCCATGAGATCTCATTTGGGTAACCAAGCCAACCGACACTATGAAGAATGAGTCTATTGTATCAAACTCCTTCAAATAACTTCAAAATCTCTTCTCATCAATTGAAGCCTTGTTGTATTTACCTTCTCCATACCTTGGTAGGCTATCTGGAGGGTATCCCATCCATCCTTGAACCTCTTGGCTGATACAATCCTTCGAAATACACTTTCATGCACTTCTTTATAGAGATAGAAGAGGGCTTTTGAGTCCTTATTTTTATTACTCTTCAGCAAATCCTTCTCTATCTGTGTTAAGGCATTAAGTGCATTTTCATCTACTAGTTCTTCAAAACCATATTCAACAAGATCCCATAAATCCTGAGAGGAAAATAGGGCTCTCATTGTGATTGCTCAATAGTCATAGTTCTTCCCATTGAATAGTGGCAGTTGAGTATTTCCCATACTCGTGTTTATGCTCGCTCTTGCCATCTCTATATTTCTGAACTATGCAATAAAAACTTGACTTTGTTTTTAATAAAAAAACCTTCTCATTGCTGAGAGATAACTGTGTTTCTAACAGAATTCCTTCTATAGTTCTCTAGACTGTATTCTTCAAGAAAACACAAAACTTTTTTTTGGGTAAATATCTTGCTTTGCTGAATCTTCACGCTGCTGGAGAAATCTTCAATAAGCTTCTTCTCCCTTCCTTCAAATTCTTTGTAAAACAAAGAGATCCTGGACTAGCTCCAATACCATGTTTGAATTTCTAAAGAATTTCAAACACACAGAGGAAATATAATTCCCCAACTCAACACAGAGATTTAATACAAATTGCAGACAGAGATGTGAGACAAAAGACTTCTATTTTATTAAACAAATATTATGTTACAAAATAAGACTTCTTCTTTAGAACTTCAGTTCTGGATTACAATGCAAATCTTCTACTGCTGCTACAAACGCAGCACTATTTCAAACTCTCTGTCTCACTATTTTTTAACACACAATATTTTATTTTAGTGTCTCTCTATCTTTTCTGCCTTCGAGATTTTTCACACAATAAATAGTTAATACAATGTTCTCACAGCATATTACATTATATATATATATATATATATATATAAACTAAAACATGAAACTTATGTCATGGAACTTATAAGAACATAAACCAAAGTTTAAAACCAAAATGTACCGTGGTAAAAAAAACATATATATAAAAAAAATTCAAGCATTCCATATTCCGTGGGGTTTAATCTTTGAGCCAAAGCTCATTTCTTTACCTAACGGAGTTTCTTTGAGTGGTTCGGAGGAATGATGACATCACCTCCTTTGGTGGGCCAGTTTCCCTTTTCGTTGCTCATATTTGCTGCCGTCAGAATGGTACTCCTATGCATTGAATGTGGTTAGTGGAGAATTCATTGAGGTTGATGAGTGTTTGAATGTGGACTTGGCATGTATGTTTTAAGATTGGAGATTGCTACTGCGGTCGTCCTTCTAATTTTGCATCAGCAATTAAACTTGCCATCCTGCACCTGCGTGCAGTAGTTGGAATTAAATTTCAACATATTCAAAAACTTGGTGGACTCCATTGAATCATTACATGACATCAATATTTTTCTTTCTATTGGATTGAGAAATTTCAAAACCAGTATGAAAGAAAACTGCTCAACCTGAAAGGATGAGAAAAAAGTACAAAATCGTATTAATTATTTTATTTTATTTATTATTTAAAGTGTATTTTTGATAAAAAAATAAAATTCATGTTATGTTTTTTAGCGCTTAAAAAATATAAATTACACAACTTTTTCTATTAAACAATTATTGAATTTCAAATAAAATTCATTAACAAATATGAAAAAAATGTAAAGGAGTTCGACAACTATTAACATAAATTACTCCAAAAACTTAACATAAATGGTTCCTAAAAACTTAGTCAAAATTATCCTGATTTATTACCCACAAAACCATTAAACTACATCAATATATATTATTGACATTTTGACATAAAAGTAATGTTCTTTTGCTAATAAATTTAGTAAAATTAATATAAAGATAAACAAGTATTTATATTAAGGTTAAATAAATATGTACTTGATAAAATTAATTATTTTTAATTTATATGTAAAGTTGAATTATATGATTATATATTATATTAGTCTACATCCATTTTAACTTTAGATGTACCAATCACTAATCGAGATCAATTTTCTCTAGGTGCTAATTTAATTGAGGAAATACGTGCATCTTGAGAGATTTGATTCTTTTCAGCACTTGAGAGATGTCAAAGATGGATCTAGGCCCCTTATATCTCCCTTCATTTCTCCTTCTTTGTCTATGTCTCCCTTCCTTCCTCTTTGTGACTCTCTTTTCTTCCCTCTCTCCCCACTCTATTTTTAACTCTAACTCCCTTCATTTATCCTTCTTTGTGTGTCTACTTCATCCCCTAAACAAACTCTCTCTCTCTCTCTCTCTCTCTCTCTCTCTCTCTCTCTCTCCCCAACTCTGTCACTATCTACCTCTCTATCTCATACTCTCTCTCCACTTCTCTCCCTTTTATATCTTTGTTTCTCCCTCCTTCTCTCTTTATCTCATAACATTCTCTCTCTCATGTCCTTCTGTCTCTCTTCCCTCCTCTCTCTCTCCATCTCTCCCTTGTCACTCCACCTATTAATTTTATTTATATTAATAGTGTATTTAATGATCTTAATACTATTTATATTAATAGTGTTAATTTTACTATCAATAAGAATATCATTCATAATATTAATCATCATATTTTTAGAGTGAATATAGTTTAAAAAAAAAATCATTAATAAATATATCATTTTTTCTTATAAAGTAAACATTATTAATATTATTTATCAATTTTAATGTAAATAAGATTTATGTTAGCAATGAACATATTAATATTGTCAATAGAATTTTAATGTAAATAAGATTTATGTTAACAATGACCATTTTAATATTATTAATAGAATTTTATTAGTATTATTGTTATAATTTAAATTTTATTAATAATTTTAATAAACTTTAATAATGTTTGAAACTTATTATTATTATTAATACAATTATGAACATTAATTTTAAATAAACATCATTAATACTGTATTAATGATATTTTTAATAATATCACAATTTTAATTATAAGATGCAATTTAATAAATTTATTCATAATATTTACACAATAATAACCAAAAATATTATTTTTTATTTATTTTTAAATAAATATAAGATTTTTAATAAAAAAATTTTAAAATTTAGAATAGGTTTTTCAATATATAAATAATTATTTAGATAATTATTATGAGAGAGAGGGTAATGGTAGGATGAAATATTAACTATAATAATTTACCTAAATTTTCATCTTACTCCATATGATCTTTACTCAATATTGTATAAAATGGTGATTATTGAGAAAAATATTTAGGAAAATAATTTACTTGATATTTCCACTAATCTTGCAGTGTTTCATATACAATTTGACCAATATTTCACTCCACTTTCATCCTTGTCTTCATAGTAATAATGGTTTACTCAATATTATAAAGGTGGGGTGGGGTGAGGTGAGGTGAGGTGAGATGGGGTGTTGTGGGGTGAGGATCCTCATCAGAATCATTGCAAAGTGGTGTGGATATATTAAAGAGATTTTGATTTTTGGTATTGTAAAGTGGTGGAGATACATTCAGGGGATTTTAATTTCTGGCATTATTGGCTCCGTGAAATTGCATGTTTCACATATTCTAACTGGGAAGTATTTTTGGCATTATTGGCTCCCATGAACTTGTGGGTTTCACATATTCTAACTTGGATGTATTAGTTGATGGTCAAAAGTACACCTGTGGTTTTCCTTTCTATCTTCATTTTTCTCCGATTGATTGGTCCCAGAAGGAATAATGAGTGACAAAATTATCTATGGCACAATTAAGTATAGAGCTACAATTTTAGAAAAGTTCAATTTTTTTACGGATGTGGTAGTTATTGATTGAGTTTCGAATTTACTAAGATTAGCCTACTATTGTATGTTGTGATAATCAAAGTGTGATACATAAATCCAGTGGAGCATAAAATGACCAAACATATTGAGATGCATATTCAGCTTTCACCAACTTATCCAACATGGCATTTTGAATCTAGAAGACGTACCAACTATAGATCATTCCATATTTTAACAATATCATTGGCACCACTAAGGTCTATTCAATTACAAATGATGCTTACAATGAATGAAGTTGCCCTTGGGGGGCCATCTTGAATCCTCCTCCTTTTTTCATGTACTCTCTCTTTGGGGGAAGTTTTTTCATGTAGGTTTTTCTTCTCTTTATGAGAGGTTGTACATGGGTACCTCTGGACCCATTGTTTGTTTTCTCTTTATTTCATGCCTATGTATCACTTATGGGGGTGTTAGAGTCAAAATAAAAGAGCTTTGGAACTAGTATACTTGTGTAGCATCTTTATATTATGGGTTATAATACTTATCTTCTTGTTGTAAATTTTTTTAACTAAAAAATTGTTGGAATTAATGGAGAAATCCATAGTTAGGTTGTTGTTATCATAAAGATAGGATTGAGATTATAATCATAGATCTCATATCCTGATATCGAGGGAGTGGTTGAAACCATCTCGTTAGTGTGAAAGCCTATATAATTTAGGCTCATCTGATTCAATGATCAGAGAGTGTGTGTATGTGTTTGTACACTCTCCAGGTTCTCACCTGGAGAGACATTTCATTATTTTTATCATGGTATCAGAGCTGTAGGTCGAAGATGAATGGAGCTATGCTATATAGAGTCCGAGTGGAGGCTGTGAAGGCGAATCGGAGCTCAGTAAGGCGGAGTCCTTCAATTGATGAGCACCGTGGACGATTTGCATGGAGGCCAGGGAGAGAAGAGCCGTGGGCCGTGCTTGATTTCCGGTTGGATTGTTGGCATCATTCAAATTGCTGGCACTGCACGTTGGATTGCTGGCATCATTCACTGCAAGATCGCTTCATAGGGGAACGTGCAGTGAAGAGGGGGATGCTATTCTTCAACAACAACGTTGGTAATTGAAGATTATTTGCTACTATTTTTCACATTAATGTTGGGGATCATATCACTTTCATAGGAGAGATATGACCATTTATTTTTATTTTTTGCTGCTGAAACAATCACCAATTATTAATTCCAGAAATCCATTTGAGCGAAAGCGTTGATATCGCTCTGCACAGTGTTCTTATCGATTCCCATGGAATTGAGAACTACATGCCAAACTGTTGCAGAAGGCTGCGTGATTCTATTAATTAGGGAAAATTTCAAATGAGATGTTTCTAGCAGCTAGGGGACCCACAGATGAAGAATGAAGCGTGAGCAGAGGGCAGGGAATGTTGTTTTTAAAAAAAAACCAACAACAAATCTTACAAGAAAATGGAATGAGATGAATTGAAGGGATTACATTTTTGTTTCCTCTGGCATCGTTTTGTAGCTTATAAAGTTTTTTTCTATAAGTCTAGCTCCATTTCTTTAAGGTTTTGCGAGCTATTGACATTTCAACAGTGGAGAAAATCAATTTTCGAGCATTTACGACTCCTCTGGCCAGCAACAAATTCGTTGTCTTCGATCTGTTGATGTTGTGGTTGCAACAAGCGATGTTGTATGTGTTCCTTTGCTTAGCAACTGCATACTAGTGTTGGAGCTATCTTGACAACTGTCTATTTTTGGGTCGATCTCTAACTAATTAAAGACACTTTGACACGATATATCTACTCTTATTTTCGAAGGATGTAAGTAGGTTAATGTTTCTTTTTATGGGTTTGACTTCTTGTTTACATAGAGATTTTGTATCATCACGAATCTTGTCTGTGAATAATGAGAAAATCTTGGCATTGAGATCTTGATTTTTGGATATTCACCTTCTCTTCTGAACTTAATATTTACATAGATGTTTCCTAAGTGGTTCATTGGATTATGATTTGTAACTACTGGAAAGCAATTTTTGAGATTTTTTTTGTGATCGGTAAGCATGAAGTGAGGAGCTGGCACATATTCTAGTGGTGGTGGTTTCTTGATTTTTTGGAATGGTAGATAAACATTCAGCTGCAAATACTCAAGTTCCATTGCATTTGTGATCTTGTTTCAGATTTGCGTGTTGTTGTATGATCTAGCAGATTCATTCTGAAATTTTATCTTTTGACAAACCTAGAAGTTGCAGGTTGTGGAGATCCCAAAGTCAGTTGGGTAAATTTTCATCTAATTTATTATATGCCACAATGAAAACGTGATTATTTTTTTTTTTTGCTGATTTGAAACCATCTTTAGAAATATGTGTCATTAGATATTTCTAATCACATGCATCAAAATTGGATGGTGATATCGTTTCCAGCTTGTTGAGAGGTCGTTTGTTGCTCATCACAAGAGACGAGAGCACTGAGACCTGCGTAGCATAGATAACACAATCTACAAGGTTCTACTATTGAAGAGCTGCTAAAGGGATGATTCCTGCCTGTGTGGTAACGAGGTTGTTGGAGCTTGTAAGAGGACCGAGTGGAGTCAAAATTTGGAAGCAAGATAAAACCAGATAAACTGGACCTTTTAACAACATGTCTATTTTTCTAGATGTTTTTTATTCTGATGATGATGATGATATTCTCATGTTGGCATTTAGAGGCTTTAGCGTGAGTAGTATTTTTAAGTCTTGAATTTTTTCAGAAAAACAATGTGGTTCTGTTGATGACCACAAGAAACAAGAGGCACAATCTGTTGTGCAAGATCCTGATATTGAAGAGTCACAAGTTTATCTTCGGGAACGATATAAACATGAACAAAGTGTTGAAGATCAATTCTACAAGCCACATGAAGCTGATGGCAAAGATGTGGTAGAAGAAGACAGAGCTAGAGAGAATTTAAAATGTGATAATCTCATCAATATTTATGTGTGTGCAGATGACAACATTGCTGAAATTTACATGCGTGACACTAGAAATGGTGAGAGAAAACAGTTTTCTATTAAGCCTGTCATAACTTTCAAAAGGGTGAGGATAAGCATTCAAGCTTTCCATCACTGGGGAAGAAATGAGGCAAATATATATCACTATCTCATGACAAAGAAAGTGAAGATGAAGCCTCATCCACGAATGAACAAATATGGTCTGACAAACATAAAGACCAAGACGAAAACTCTGTTACCAAGTTTTTTATGTCTTTTTACCATTGTAAGCCTAGCTAAGACTAGACCAACATGCGTATGTTATTGTATGTTATTGTTTAGTACCCTTTATCAATTAAGGGGGAGTGTTGGAATCAATGGATAAATCCATAGTTAGGTTGTTGTTATCATAAATATTAAAATTCTAATCATAGATCTCATATCCTGATATCAAAGGAGTGGTTGAAACCATCCCGTTAGTATGAAAGCCTATATAATTTAGGCTCATCTGATTCAATGATCAGAGAGTGTGTGTATGTATTTGTACACTCTCCAAGTTCTCACCTGGAGAGCCATTTCCTTATTTCTATCAAAATTGAAGTGACTTCTTCATAATTTTCCAATCCTTTCTTTTTCTTAAAAGAGCTTTTAGATTTTGGACACTAATTATTAAGTATTTTTTCCACTTTTACAAACATTAAAACATATAAATTTACAAATTAGCATTTTTTCCTTCTCTTTTTTCCTTCAATTAATTTCTTATTTCCTAACCAAGGATGAAACTAACACTTATTTCCAAATAAACATATTGAAACTTGTAAATTTACATAAAACCAATACAAATTTACATAAAACCAACATGTATTTTCAAAGAAAAATGTAGAAACTTATAAATTTATTGTTGCACTTACAATCATAATAGAAAATTTAAGAATCTTATAATTTTACAGTTGAACTTACAATCATAATAGAAAATTAAAGTGTGAAAAGAAAACTTCAAAGTGAAAAAAAAAACAGTTACCATCCAATTTTCATTGGACAGTTGAAAGAGACCAATCAAATTCCAAACATTTGGAAGGTTTGGGCTACCTAGTTGGAAGGTTTGACCAAACTGTCGCCAGAAAAAATTTCAATGTCATAGTGCCCTGTAATTTAAACAGATGGGTTGGAAAAGTTCCAGCGAAAAAATTGCGAGCATAAATTTACATGCGAAGAAATTCTTCACCTTAAAGAAAGGTGAAAACAAACTTTAAAAAGTAAGCTTTAAGCTTCAAATTGACAAAATTAGCAGGGGAAAAATTAATGGATATCATATTCGTTTTTCAGGCAGGTCTTATTTCAGTTGATTATCATGGGTGTCTGAAAATTTCTTAAAATTACAGTGATTAAATTTATTGGAAAAATTCGCATGGTTGAACTAACAAGACGAAACAAATAGCAAAGGTGGAAGTAAGAGTTACAACATGATTCAACCGGATTAAAAAAATTGGCTTTTGAATGACAGATTCCATGCTTTCCAGCCCTGTCTCCACTTCTAAAGTGAACACATTTACGGAAACGTAATGTGCATGTTTTTGTCATCTAATCATTGTACCTCAACGATGCCTTCCATTTTGTGTACTCTAAACCGCTAATTTTTCCTTAAAATCTGGTTAATATTTTTAAGTAACCACCAATCTACGCTTGTGAAGTTGTGGAATTTGGGGTGTGGAGATGATTTTTTTTTCTTATGATAATGAATCTATATATTATATTTAAATCGTGATTAAAATAGTAAAAATTTTAAATTTAAAAATTACATAATTGGACTAGCTAAATTATGGCGTTAATAAACAACATTTTTTTCTAGCCTTTATCTTTATCTCAGATTTTATCTCTTTCACTTATCACTAAGCTACTTGGAAAAATTAATTTTGAAATGTTTAGGGTGATTTTAGGCATATTTGTGAACCCTTTCTCCATTAAGAGCGAGTGTTGAAAGATAATGGAGAATCCTTAATTAGTGAGAGTTGGTTCAAGACACCTTAGGATAGGAATTAATTTATATTTCTTATGGTATGTTTCTAACTTCCCTACATATATGTATGTTATATAATGGTTGATTTGTATTAAGAGTGGAGAGCATTCGACAGAGCTGGGCTCTCCTGGTTCAGACTCTCTTTCATAGAGCTGACTAGTGAGTTTTTATTTATTAAGTCAAACATCATATTTTATCATGGTTTCAGAGCTCTAGGGTCAAATCAAAGCTAAAGCATTTTCATCCCTCCGAGTATCCAGGTGGCAGAGGAGGAACCCGTCATCACTGAGTGAAATTTGTTTTTTCCAGGTAATTTATCTAATTAGCATGGGTTATTGAGGAACAATCACATTGATCGTTGCGGTTCCTGCAGTAACAGTCACGCTGATAGCGCAGATTTTAGAATAACAGAGGAGTCGATAAAGGAAATTCTTATTGGGTTTTATTTCCTGTGTGATTATCGCAGAAATTGTCTCAGTTAGTGCACTGATGAGATATATAAAAATCTATGCTAGTGTTTGAGAACTTATGAAGGAAGAAATCTAGTGAAAGGTTGTTGATGAAGAGATCTAGTGAAAGTTTGCCGATGAAGGAAGAGATATGAAGCAGATATTGTTGGTGAAGAGGATTCGAGAGCCTCTCACACTACGTACAAAGAAACCTGCTAGATTGATCACAGATTAGGTAGATCTGTATCGTGATATTGCTTTGTATGAGAATGTAGAGTAGATCCGTAATTTTTTTTTCCTATTAATTAATCAATGTTTTTTTGAATCATCAAAATGAATAATCAAATAATGGAAACATACTTGAATGAGAAAAACAAGCTTGATGGTTCTAATTACTCGAATTGGAAGTTTAAGATGCAGACTATGCTAGAAGTGCAAAGCTCTTGGACGATTGCAAATGGGGATGAGTTGAAGCCAACAGCAGGAGTTGTATCACCCACAACGACTCAAGACTGAGATAAGAGAGAGAGAAAAGAAAATACATTGCTGAAGATGTCAATGAAAGATTACATCATACCGTATATCAAAGAATGCAAATCAACAAGCAAAATTTGGACGATATTGAAGGATTTGTATGAGATTAAAAATACAAATCATCTTCTATTCTTGAAGAGTAATATTCTATCCATAAAGATGGAGGAGAATGAAACAATCACTTCTTTCATATCCCGCATCAAATATTTGAAGAACAAATTGGCAGATATTAGTGAGATATTAGCAGATGCAGATTTGGTCACGATTACCATGAATGGTGCGACTGATGATTACCAAATTTTCGTCATTGGGATAAGTGAAAGAGAGAAAATCCCAAATTTTGAAGAACTGATAGGAATACAAATCGAAGAAGAAATAAGATTGACTCTAAAACCCTATAATACAGATCTTGCGTTAATGGAAAAGAAGAAATTATTCATAGAAAGGAAATCCATTACAATAAAACGGAGGAAATCTATAGAAAAGACCGAATCAAGCTGAGGGCATGTATCTGAATAGAAACAACTCTGCAGTAAAATGTTTTTATTGCAGAAAAATTAGTCATATGGCTAAGGAGCGGAGGAAAATGAAGTTTCATGAAGAACAACATAAACATGAAGGACATGCAGGTCATTTAGCAAATGATGACCATGTTCAAGGCTTCAGATTGTTTACGGTGGACTTTGATGAAAACATCGAAGCAGATATATGGCATGTGGATTCAGGACCATCCACACATATGACAAGGAACATATAATGCTTCAAAGATTTAAAGAAACCAACAACGAAGCACAAATCTACCTTGTTGATGATAGAATTTATTAGATTAAAGGGTCCCGAAAAATTCTTGTTACCTTGCTTGATGGTCATATCAGACATATCCAAAATGTATTGTATGTACCCAGAGTTACAAACAATCTGATTTTTGTATCCATGATTACACATCAGAATCTCAAGGTATAATTCTTTAAATCTAATTGTTATATTAAATATTTTTGGATGGTATGAAGACTATTGCATCAGGAATTCGAATGGGAGGTTTGTACAAATTGAATATGAGGACAACACCATATCGAGCTTTGAAAACATCAATTTTGACCACAGAAGAGCTATGGCACTAGAGTCTTGATCACATCAAATTCAACGATTTGTTGTTACTTTATAAAAATGAAATGGTAAGAGGTCTTCCTATATTAAAACAAGTGCATAATAGATGTGATGCTTATGTGTTGGGAAACATGCATAGAGAAGAATTCCCTATTCGAGTAGAAAAGAAAAAGAGAGATATACTTGAATTAGTGTACACCGACTTATGTGGAACTATGCAAAAAAAGTCATTAGGAGGTGCACTATATTTTCTAGTGTTTGTTGATGACTGCACACAGTTTTCTTGGGTATAATTTATGAGTAAGAAAAGTCACACATTTGAATGCTTTAAGTAGTTCAGATATATGACAGAAAATCAAGCATGCAAGCACATAAAAATTTTCTGCCTTGATCAAGCAGAGAATACATGAATGACGAACTTACCAAGTATTTTAAATACCATGGAATCTTATAGAAATTCAAAGTACCCCATACTCGTTAACAGAATGGAGTAGCAGAAACGAAGAACAGAACATTGGTGGAGTGTCCTAGGAGCATGTTGAAAGGTAAGAAACTTTCGAATGGTTTTTTGGCAGAAGCATTGAATACTGCAGTTGATTTGAAAAATAGGAGTCCTACAAGAATTTTCCAGTTTAAAACTCCTTTTGAAGCATTATATGGATCCAAGCCTGCAATAAAACATTTTAGAGTCTTTGGGTCTAAATAATTTTCCCACATTCCAAAGGAATACAGAAGAAAACTAGATTCAAAAGCCATCAGATGTATCTTTGTAGGGTATTGTTCACAATTTAAATCTTATAGATTGTTTAATCCCTCTACTCACAATATTTTTGTTACTAGAGAAGTCATGTTCCATGAGCAGGTTCATGATGAATTTCATAAAAGCAATGAGGACTGGGACATTCCGTTTTTGGTGGAAGGAAGTGAAGAAGCATGTAACAACCATGAGAAGCAAAAAAAGGCAGAAGCAGAAAGTTCAAATAAAGAAATCGAGCCGAGTCCTTCAAAGGAAATTCAAAACAAGTTGGAAGCCACACCTATGCTCAGAAGATAGGGTAAGAAGATTCAATTGCCTGCAATATATAGGTAAAATGCCTTTATAACTAGTATGATGAATGTTGTTGAACCTTCTAGTTATAGAGAAGCAAATCAATGTAGTGAATGGAAAGAATCTATGTAACAGGAATATAAATCTATTCTAAAAAATAACACTTCGGAGCTGGTTGACCTATCTGAAGGGAAACAAACCATAGGTTGTAAATGGTTGTATAGAACCAAGATTAATGCAGGTGGAACCTAGACAAATTAAAAGATAGATTTGTAGCAAAGGGGTATTCACAAATTAATTTTTTTCATATGATGGCCTAAATTGAAAGATTCCAGTATATTCTTGTCGTCGCAACTATATCAATGATTGAAAATCAAAGAACACTAGTAACTAGTTGGGGTCGGAACGGGGCGCTAGGGTTTCTCTGCTCATGCTTCTGCGCCGACACCTGCTTCCCCTGCTGCTTCTCTCTGGTACGCCCCTTCCGCTCTGCTGAGATCGAGTTCTGCTACGCCTGCTATGGCAGGCCCACAAGGGGGAGGAGAAGGCTCCTCCCCCCCACAAAACGACATTCCAATGGACAATACCCTTCCAAATCGTGCACCCACTGATACAAAAGCTACGGACTCAGAAAACACTAACAAGCCTGACGGTAAAGAGGACAAGTCTGACCAGCAGAAAAAGGATCAGACAGCAAATTCTGAAAAATCGGAGACGCCCCAGGCCAAATCGTCCACATGCAAACCAATCGCTGCAGAAAGGCCAAAAATAGACTTGCCCAGCCATCGAATCAATGGCAGAATTCAGTACATGAGGGACCATGCCCTTATCGGTAAATTCATAGGCTTCTGGCCCACAGAAAAAGCTCTGCAAGGATGGATAGCTGCCAAATGGAAACCTAAAGGGCAAGTCGACCTCCAACTTGGCCCCAAAGGTTTTTTTACTGCCATCTTCACTTGCATTGAGGACAGGAACAGAGTTCTGGATGAGGGTCCATACTTCTTCAACTCTGCCGGCCTCTATCTTAGAGACTGGGTTGAAAGATTCAACCCCGACAAGGAGGACTTCAGTTGGGCCCCAGTCTGGATTCGTCTTTACTCCCTACCCCTGGAATACTGGGACGAGGATTCTCTCAAAGACATTGCCAAGGGTTTAGGGGAGTTCATCAAAATAGCGGAGGAAACCAAGCTATGCCGTTACACCTCTTATGCCCGCATCTGCGTCTTCATGCGCTTGGATCAAGCCCTTCCTGACTCGGTAATTCTCTTTCACGATGACTATGAATGGATTCAACCTCTGGATTTTGAGCATGTTCCCTTCCGATGCCGCAAGTGTCATGTTCATGGTCACCTTTTTAGAGATTGCCCGCTAAATGCCAAGCCTCCTAGCCCTAATCCCTCTGACAACTCTGACCCGGATGGCTTCACAAAGGTTACCAACCGTCGCAGGTCCCATAAAAAACCCTCCGCTAACAAAAAACCCCCAACCCATTCCAACTCCACTCCCTCCACCAGTAACAGTTTTGAACTCCTAGCCTCCAACCCGGAAAGCCAACCCCCTGATGTCCAACCATCTACCCACCCGACCGCCTCAACTACTCCCTCACCTCCTCCTGGCTCCAAACCCTCTCAATCGGCCTCGATTGACCTTGGACCTTCAGATAAGAATACCTCTGTCGATCCAGCTTGGAAGCCGAACGGAATGGATGTAGACTGCATCCCATCCTTGAACACTGAAGGCAACAGTCAAACGCAAAACATGGAGGTCGAACCGGAGAGTATAGACCTCATGGGACTAGATATTCTCGAACTAGAACTAGCCTGCAAAAGAAAGGAATTCGACAAAATTCCAGACCAAGAGCTAGATAGATTGGAAGTCATTATTTCCAGAGCTTTTCAACAAAAAGAATTGGGAATACAACCAGGTAGTCGTTGGGATGGCAGTCAATACAATAAGGACTCCAAGAAACGAGGCCGAAAATCTGATCTGGAGCGCACAATAACAGTTGGGAAACTCCTGGTTGAGTCAGGCAGATATGCTAAGTTGACCAAGTATTACAAGCCCCTCCCCCACAGTGATCCATGAAGCTCCACTCTTGGAATGTCAGAGGACTAAATAGTCCTGGGAAACTTAGAATGATCAAGAATATGTTAAAGATGGAAAAGCCAACTATTCTTTTTCTACAGGAAACAAAATGTAATAGCAGCACATTAGGAAAAATTCTCTCCAGCGCTTGGCCTGATTGTCACTCTGTGGCAGTCGATGCATCCGGAGCCTCTGGGGGGCTTGCTATAGCCTGGAATAATCAAGAAATTAAGCTCCATGACTTTCACGCGGCGCATCACCTCATCCAGGCTACCTTTCACATCATAGGCACCAACATCCATGGTCACCTCTCTAACGTTTACTTCCCTCAGGAATCGAGTAGCAAAATGGCTCTTCTTGATACGTTAGGTGTCTTAAACAGTACCAGGACACACCCGCTATGGATCCTGGGTGGGGATTTTAATATGATCACTTGCCTTGAGGAAAAAAAGGGAGGCAGAGTTAAGCTCGAACCAGAATGTCTTCACTTCAAGGATTTCATACAAAATAATTCGCTAATTGATCTTCAATACAGCAATGGCATCCACACCTGGAGTAATCGTAGATCAACCCGTCAACACATATCCTCCAAACTGGACCGTTTCCTTATTTCTGATAATGCGGTGTATCTAGGTGGAGATATCTCGGCCTCCATTCTGCCACACAGCGGATCGGACCACTGGCCCATTTCCCTGCAATGGCAGCGTCTGGGAGACAATAGAAAACGTCCCTTCCGTTTTGAAGCCTTTTGGCTGTCCCATCCCGCATTCAAGGATCTCATTACAGCCTGGTGGAAGACCTTATCTCCGCCTGTAGGGTCAAAGATGTATCAATTCCAATACAAGCTCAAATGCCTAAAGCACCACATCAAGCATTGGAATCACAATACGTTTGGCAACATCTTTCAGGCGCAGCAAGCCCTCACTACAGAAATGAAAACTCTACAGCAGCAAATCATAACGAATGGTTATACGGAAGATCACATGGCAAGGGAGAAACAACTTCAGGCCCAAATGGAAGAACGATCCAAACAAGAAGAAACCTTGTGGAGGCAAAAATCCAGGATTAGATGGCTGAAGGAAGGTGAAAAGAACACCAAGTTCTTTCACCGAACTACCATTCAAAGACGTATGCATAACTCTATCACTGCCATCTTGAATCAAGCAGGGGAAAAAGTAGAGGCACATGCAGAGATTGAGCAGGCCTTCTTGGAACATTTTCAAACGGTGCACAAAGAACCTCTTGGAGACAGAAGCCTTGCTATCAACAAAATTCTGCAAAACATTCCTAAAATCATCACTGAAGAGCATAATAAGTTGCTATTACGCCCTGTCTCCAGGCAGGAGGTTGATGTCGCCATGAAGCAGCTTAGAGATGGAAAGGCTCCGGGGCCGGATGGGTTCACCACAACTTTCTACCATCAGTTCTGGGACCTCATAGGTGAGGAAGTTTGGTTGGTTGTTGAAGAATCCAGGATCATGCATTGGCTTCTCCCCTCTTTAAATGCAACATTCATTGCACTCATTCCTAAAGAAGAAGAAGCCAGCACTCCTGACAAATATAGACCCATTGCTCTTTGCAATGTGATCTATAAAGTCATCTCCAAAGTCATTGCCAACCGTCTTAAACCGCTCCTCCCCCTCCTTGTCTCTCCAGAGCAATCCGGATATGTTGAAGGCAGGCAGATCCTGGATGGCATCATTCATACTCATGAAATCATCCATTCGCTAAAGCAGAACAAGCAATCAGGTATGATTCTAAAAATCGATCTTTCCAAAGCTTTTGATAAACTAAGTTGGATCTATATACAAAAAATGCTTTTGGCCTTTGGTTTTTCTCCCACCTGGGTTCGTTGGATCCACAGCCTCATATCCTCCTCTTTCTTCTCCATCCTCATCAATGGAACTCCCTCCCGCACTTTCACCCCTTCTCGTGGCATCCGTCAAGGAGATCCCCTATCTCCTTTCCTTTTTGTTTTAATGGCGGAAGGTCTAGGGCGCCTCCTCTCCTCTGCCTTAAGCTCTCAACAAATTCAAGGCATTTCTGTCCACAATGCTCCTGCTGCCACCCACCAACAGTTCGTGGATGACAATATGGTCTTTGGCTATCCCTCTGTCCAAGAAGCTTCTCAGTTAAATTCCCTGCTGCAAGTCTTCTCTGATGCGTCAGGAACCAGCATCAACAAGTCCAAATCCCAAATCTTCTTCTTTCATACCCCTCCCCCCACTCAATCAGCCATTGCCCGTATTCTTGGCTTCTCTATTGCATCCCTCCCCTCACATTACCTTGGTGCTCCCCTCATAGCCTCTCCCCTCAAACATGCATCCTGGCGCACTCTCCTTGACAAATTGGCTGCTCGTCTCTCCTCCTGGACATTCCGCTCCCTCAACTTAGCTGGTAGGTTGGTTCTCATCAAATCTGTTCTCCAAGCCATGCCTCTTTACCTCTTTTCCATCTTAGCGGCACCCAAATGGGTCCTCACCAAGATCAAAGCTCTCCAAAGGAACTTTCTATGGGGTTCTAAAGGCATTAATAAAAAATGGGCTCTTGTTCAATGGTCCACTGTCTGCAAACCCAAAGAGCAAGGTGGCATTGGCTTGCGGGATCCCCTTTTAAGTAATGCTATCATGAACGCAAAAATCTGGTGGAATTGGCTCACTGCTCCGGAAAAGCCCTGGGCCGTTCTATGGAAATCCAAATATGCACAAAATCGCCCCCAAGATGATCTGGTCAGAATGACTCCGGAAGTGAATGGATCAATAATATGGAATGCTGCAAAGACTCACTACCTTCTCATCCAACAGCACAGTTTCTGGGAGATAAGGAATGGCACCTCTGCTAGGTTTTGGACAGACTCCTGGGACCAATATCCAAAGCTCATCAACACTTATAACCCTTCAACGGATCCTGATTGGCCTATGAGACAGCTGGAAACGGTAAACACTCATTGGGAGGATTTCGATAAACATGGCTATCGACAGTGGAGACAGACAGCCAGAATTGTCAGAAATGTCACAGATCTGGAAAGTCAAGCCATAACGGAGGTTCTAAATACCCGATGCATCAGAATCTCGCAAGATAATGACATCTTAAGATGGGGCCACCTGCCCAAAGGATCTTACACCACTAGGGAGGCCTACAGAATCCTAAGCATGGATTCCATGCCAAAGGATCCACTTTGGAGCAGTATATGGAACCTTGGAGTTTGGCCTAAGGTCGCCTCGTTCCTTTGGCTCCTTGGCCACCAAAGGATTCTAACATGGGACAATCTCCGCAAAAGGCAATTCCACGGCCCTTCTATCTGTCCTAATTGTGGGGATAACGAAGAAACGCAGCAGCATCTCCTTCATGCCTGTCCTTTGGCCTCGCTTCTTTGGGAGAAAGTTAGCTTCAGATGTCAAAGAAACTGTAAAAACAATGCTGACATCAGAGATACCCTCCGTGATTGGCCCCATCGACCCTACACCAGCGAAATTCTCAACCATCTCTGGCGTATTATTCCTGGCCTTCTCTTCTGGTCCATATGGAAAGAAAGGAATAAACGGATTTTCAAAGATCAAAGGACCCCCACAGATATCATCTGGAGTAATTATTGTCATAATCTCCAGGAGACTCTTGCTTTGCAGTCCTGGAGTACCGAGGAGTTCCCAACGCAGGCTAAGGAGAAATCAATATGGGAGAACTGGGGTCTCAACATTAAGCCCAGCACTCAAAAGCAACCCAGGTCCCAATCGGGAAAAATCAATCTAAAGTGGACTCCCCCCCCACAGGACACCTATAAACTCAACTTTGACGGCGCCTCAAAGGGCAATCCAGGTAAAGCTGGCTTTGGAGGTATCATCAGAAATCACTCCGGTACCCCTCTGCTAGTTTACATGGGAAGTATAGGATGGGACACTAATAACTCGGCAGAGTTGGAAGGATTATGGCAAGGCCTTATACTCTCTCAGCAAATGGGTCTTAACCCTATCGAGATAGAAGGTGACTCTCAAATTTTAATCAACATTGCGGATCATCTTCTCAACGGAGCCCAAGCCCGCAAAATATCCAATAGCTGGCGTCTAGAGGCGCGTCTTGATAAAATGGCTAGATGGCTCCAGGATCACAGGGCTCTTCTGTTCAACCACACTCGCAGAGATGGCAATAAGGTCGTAGACCTACTGGCTAATCTTGGGGTGGATTGTGATAGCACTCTCAAGGTAGGAACACTGGACATAATACAGAATGAAGAACACAAAAGGAAATGCCACTCTCTGTTGCAAGAGGAGGCGATCTCCCCGGATGCGGGTGCTATGGGAAGCGGGAGGACTGACAGGACGCTGGGCGAAAGGACGGGAGGCCACCTGCCTACCCGCTTATAACCCTCAAGCCCACCTGCTATCATTTATTTCCCGGATAGTTTTTCTTTATGACCCGGATATGGAGTCGATCTTCTTCATTGCGCCTGGTCCTCGAGGCCACCTCGAACGCTGTTATCGTGCTATGTATTCGACCGCCATGGTTTGTCATTCAATGCAGTTCTGGTTTGCAGTTTCGATTTGCAGTTTGGGGTGGCTATTTATCAAGGAGCCGTCCGCCCCCACGCCTCTGTCAATGAGCTGCAATCCTGCTCTGGACAAGGCCTCTGTTCGCACCTTCACCGGGTTGCGCTGCTGCAACACCTGCTGTCTGGTGCTTGCAGAGAATTCCCACATTTTCGTCACAGGCTCTTGTGATTCTGCCACTGCAACTCGCGGCCCGTCTTCTGCAAGGTTCTCCACTGAATCTCACTGGTTTTCTAGCTCCCTCTCCGCAGCGAACATGCCCAGAGTCAGACAGAGGATGCGACCCCGTCGAGGCTCCTCCTCGCGGGCCTCCAGAAGGCACTCGCCTTCCCCCACTTCCTCTCCGTCCAACTCCTCCGCGACTTCGGACAGCTTGCCCCGTCTCCTTCATGGGAGACTACTTCGCTCAGGTCGTCGTCTGGATTCGCCCTCTGGGGATGCACTTCCAGCTCAATCTCACACGGCGCTCTTCTCCTTTGACTGCGCCCTGGATAAACCCCGGGTCACCGTCGCCATCTCAGTCGTATTCCTGGAGGAGCCAAAGCTGGAGTCTCCGCCTGTTCCGCCTGCTCAAGATGAGTGCGCAACTAAGGACGAGAAGCAACAGGATCCACCCTCTGAGCACGGGACTTCTTTGCAGGTCGAAGCTGCGGCCATTCTGGGTCAAGACGCTGCGCCTCCACCAACTGATCATGCCCAGGGCATTCAGGACGACTTCGGGTGCGCCATTGAAGAAATCGAGCCGGATGAGTAGATCTCTGCACACTCTGAGTGTTTGCATAAGCGTTTTGCTAGTTCTTCATGTTTCTTTTTCATTTCATGAGATGATGGGGCGCGTTAGTGTTAAAATTTTTGTATCGGTGTTTAGTGTCATGTCATGCATTCTGTGTCAATGTCTGCACGCAGAAGCATTATTATTTTGTTTGGTGACAATGTCTGGACTTATCAGTGTGATCCCCTGCGGGGGATTTCCTCAGTTTCTGCTTCTCTTGGCTGGTTTCCCTCTCGCAGGGCAGCCTCTTTTTCAGTACTGGTCTGTTAATATGCCTCCCCGAAGGCTCTGCTATGGCCACGGCCAATTGTACATTATTTCTCCTTAATTAATAGATTACCCTAACTTAGAAAAAAAAAAATGATTGAAAATCAAAATCATAACTTCCTTGCATATCTAAATCATATTTTAAAATCTTCTTTGAAATATTTTTTTATCAAATCATGATTAAAATTTTACTGTGCCTTTTATTTATCACCACGTATAGAAAAATAAAGATAAATGTTAAATTAAGAATAAAAATACATTGAAACTTGGTTGTTTTTAAATAAAACGTGTCCCATAACCTAAAGTATGCATTAATTTTGTGGCCATAGTTGTAAGGCTCCTGGTTTAAATTTAAATTTTAGGGAGATTTTATTTATATTAAACATTAAAATTAAAAATATATTGAAACATGGTTGTTTGCCCCTTAAAAATATATTGAAACGTAGTTGTGTGCCCTTTAATCTAAGGTATGCGTTACTAGGTAAATTAATTTTGGGAGGTTTTATTTATGTTAAACATTTTATATTCAAGAGTGAAATTAAAAATACATTAAAAATTTAAATTTTGGCATGCCCAATAAAACATGTTGTGGAAGTTGACTTTTGAATTATTCCAGCCATAATTTTATAGATCTCCATTTACATTTTAATGTGACTATAATAATATAGTTTTTTAATCTTTTTATATGTAGCTTGTTTCTTTTCATTATTAGGTTTTAATATAATAAGATAAATTTTATCATTTAATTTGTATTTAGTTTTGTTATTGGGTTACATCTATTATTATTATTATTATTATTAAGTTTTAATGAATGTAGTAAAATTAATCATTTATTTATGATAATATATTTTTTATTAGCATTTTTATAATATTAATAATAAGTTTATTAATTTTATAATAATATTAGTTTTTCATAGTTTTTAAACGAGGAATTAGTTTTATAATCTCTTTAATTTTATAATTAAATAATAATACTAATATTAATAACATTAATACTTAATATTTTAATATTAATATTAATATTTTTAATTTATTAATATTAATAAATAATTTATCAGTATTAATTTTAATTAGTATTGATGTTAATATTAATAATACTATTAATATTTATTAATTATTTATTAATATTATTAATATTGATAATGTCAATATTAATATAATTGTTAAAATTAATATACTTAGTGTATTAGGGTAAAAGTATATATTAACCAACTATGTTTTATTTTTTTTCTTTTATAATTTGAGGTTATTTTATGATTTTATATATTTAGACTTTATAATATTAAGTTTCCCTAAATTTTATTTTTCATATTTTGATGATGATGATGATGATGGTTAACATCCACTCATACCAATATTTGGTCTATCAGACCTAAATAAAAGATTTATTTAGTTTGATTTAAGATTTTATTCCTATGCTCAAAAAGCTTGGATAGAAGCCTCCCGAGCTTACTATAATTTTGACATCTTAAAAGGCTAGGAAGGTCAGTATTGTAACAAAGATTATGAAATTGAGCTCTAATGTGGTTGTACTCGAGGCACTCTAAGAGGAAGTGATTTTCATCCTCGATGTTCATATTCTCACAGAGATGGCAGATCCTTTCCATCCATGGTGTTTTAGGAACTATCCAACGACCTGTTTCACTATGGAGCTCATGAGAGTTCATTCTAATATTTGCTATATTAATTTTCTTTTTTGAGCTACTTTAAACAGAGAAATACTTTTGATCTTTTAGGGTGGGGTTTATGACCTCCTTATAATATCTTAATTTTCTTTTAGCTTCTAGATCTTTCTCACACCACATTTTTTCTTTGAACTTAGAAGTAACAATTTTTTTAATGTTATTAATGTTTTGCAATGCAACATTCTCGTCATTCTCCCAATGGATTAACTAGGCCCTGGTGTCTTTATACCAACCTCGTTTAAGCCGTAGGTGGTCTTGGTTGGAATTTAAATCTATCTTAGGAAGTCTATTGTCTCCTATGCTATTGAGCTTGTGCTTCTATAAGGAGAATAGGATAGGGTGTATTGCTTTTAATTTTAAGGTTATAAGTTATAAAACACTTATGGATTTGCTCAATATTTCTCGAGGATTCTCTAGAGATGCTGCAACCCCAAACCTCACATCCATATAAGATAACAAGAGTGACTAAAGTTTCAAAGAGGAACTTCTTTCTATCCCACATTACGACGTTTATAATATTATGTTTTATAATTTAGAACCCCAATATTAAAAACTCAATATTAGAAACCCTACAATAATAACAATGACATTAATAACATTAACATTTTAATATACACAAAAAATAATATTAATAATTAGTATTTAAATAATAATGATTATTGTTTATATTAAAAACTATATTAATAATGAAAATGACATTTTAATTACTATTAAAAAAAATATTATTAGTAACATTATTAATAATAATAACATTTTTTTTTTATCAAGAAAAAATAGAACTTTTTATAAATATAATAAAAAGTTACATCGTATATGCCACAGCATTCCATATGAGAGAAGACGGCTTGTAAGAGACAAGTCAGGGGCGGGTGTAAACGCAAACTTACATTTAGCTAGAAACACTGGACTTATCTTTTTTACTTTTTTTCTTTTGTACTTTTTGTCAGCCGTCCAACGGAGGAGAAGAATGTAAAATGGCCAACTCCAAGCTGGATGAAAGTTGGACCTCTTTTTTGGAATCAGAAATTTCAGACACATGAGCCTTCTTGGTGCCACTCACCCTGCGGTCAATAATCTGATCGTCATCTAGAGGATCCATATCTGTAGGACAAGATTTAAACACCTCTTCCATCTTTCCTACATTATTCTCTTGTAATTATTTCTATTTTTTTTACTGATTTTTTGCGTCTACTTGCTTCTAAATTTCTTCTGTTTCTTCCTCCTCTTCATCTGACAGTGATACATCCAGAAAATTTTAGCCTTTTTTATTTTGTGTCTTCTTGGTTGTGTTCTTCTTGGCTAAAGCACAGGTGCTTTGTAAATGCCCAATTTGGTGGTACAACCTACACTGAAGGTTGCGTTCTGAAAATATAATGTTTGAGACCATTTAAGGTATTTGTGGATTAAATTAATGCAATCTAGCATCACCTTGCTAAGGTCCATTTCCACGTGAATACATGAAAAGGTGAATATCCCTTTGTCCATTCTCTCGTGGTCCAGCTTAATGAACCTTCCTATAGAGTTCCCAATGTTTTCTAGGACCTGATGGTGCAAGAACGGGAGCGACAAGTTATGTAATCGCACCCAAACATGCATTTTCGTGACCACCATTATATTTGCATCGAAGCCCGGGAACCATTGGGTACTAACAAATACACATGCCCTTCCCCAAAATCATTGTCTTTTAGTGGTGGCAGAACAGTAGTCCTCTGCATTGTCAAATTGGACAACAAATAAACCGTTTGCACAAAGGTAAATATCAAAGTTCTAGGTCTAGTTTTGATGTATCCATGCATGTATCTCTTCTGGTTTGGGAAAAAAAATATTTAAGACAACAGATAACATATTTTTATTGCAAAGCATCAAAAAACTCTGTTACCTCTCGTATTTCTACTATCAAATCTGGATTGTTTTCTGGTTTTTCAACAATGTATGGTCCTCGAACTATTAAATCTGGAACATGTTTTTTCCCCTATGTGGGGGCTTTCCCTCTCAGTATTTCCTCGAAGGAGGGCACCCCTTTTCCTATGCTATTTGGTTTATTTGCTAATGTTGTTCCTGAAACTCCACCCCTGAGTTTCAAATTTAGGAAAATGGAAGCAGTTCTTTGAAGCTAGTGTTCCTTTAGTTTAGTTGTTTCCTGTAGTGCTCTTCCTGAATAAATTAGACTTTACTGTTGAGCTGGGATGCCCGTGACATTATGGATTTTATTCTTCGGATTTAAAATGTTCTCATAGACCGACACCCAGAAGACTCTGGTTTTCCCATCTATTTCTTTAATGAACATTTGAAACTATGGCTGTGGAAAAAATCCCACACTGCCATTAGCTTTGTGAGAAGAAGGTGTGCCAAGGCCCCAAGGAAAAGGAACACCGGCATGGGTAAGGCCTTTTCCAGGGAGTGAAAGGCCATTCATCAGGAGAGGTCGAAATGGAGGCACAGTCTCTCACCACTGTAAGGACAGAGGAAAGAAAAGAGGGTCCTCTGTCTCACACCTCCACTGAAACAGTGGGAAAAGGGGCCATCCCCCCGTAGACAACCCTCATGAAAAAACCTCAACTGCAATATTGCTAAGATTTATAATGGAAAACTGGAAGGAGGGTGTTGGGAAAGCAACTCCAAAAAGAGAAGAAAGGAGATATCAATGCCTTAGAAATAAGCCACTTCGAGGGGGCAACCTCCAATACATTACATGAATGAAAAATTCTTGGATGATACAATTCGCAAAACCTCCTTTCTATATATAGGAGTCCATGGGGCCATAATGTAATCCTAGTGGGCCACAATGTAATCCTAGCCGACCTAACAATAATAATTTAAGGGCACAATAATAACAAAATGGGGGTTACAAGGGTACAATAATAAAAATAAGGGGTGTAACACCCCCAATTTATGTGTTGAGATTTCAAAGTTAGACATTTGAACTTAAATCCTAAGGGGAGTGGACCCCAAAGGATGAATGAATTGTGAATGTAAATGAATATTCAAGTTGAGGAAATAAATAAAGTACTAGTATGCATGTTGACCAAAAAAATGAGATTTGAGATCACTTGCTAAATCCACGAGGATGGATAAGGCAACTATTCCCCACAATCCTTCAAAAAAATCCTTGGAAGGAATTAATTCTAATTTAGATTTTGAGGAAGAATCTAAATATCCCCAATGATGAGGAAAGTAGTTGGGAAGAGGTGAAAAAGCTGGAAAAGCATAAAAACAGCTTTAAAGAATCCCTAAGATGGGATGCCTAGGAAAACAGGAAGAAAAGCATCCTGCTATTCTGGACGCAGAATTAGGAAACAGTCTTGGGGGAAAATAGCTTAAATAAGCTGCTCCTAGACAGATTGAGGTTGATCTGTGCTAGGAAGAAGATATCAGCTTGGGGGTGAGTCCTGGGAGACAGAAGGACTCTACGGTTGGGAGGTTTTGTCTGGTACATGCTTGGTATGTATTCTGAAATTGTGTGAATTATTTATTAGTGACAAGATGAATTGGCTACATATAAAAAAAAAATAAAAAAATCTAAACAATTAATAAAAGAGGAATTATTTTGCTTCTCATCCACTCTCTACATTTAACAGAATTTGTCATAAGGTATTTACCTTTTTAACTTCTGTCTAGTTGTAGGAGTTAGATCTGTGTTGGAGAATCCACCAGAATCTCTAGACCAGGGTGGTCTAAATCTGGGAATAGATAGTCCTCACAGATGATTTAAATTGAACTGATTATATCTAGTTTTATATGAGAACAGGAAAGCTTCTGATACTAGAAAACCAACACCAGATTCTTATCAAGAGCAAAACAATATACTCCTGGAAAAAGGAACATAGAGCTGAGACATGGAACCCCACTATGTTATGTCAATATTGAATACATCTGGGCAGAATAAAAGATTCAGTTAAACAAAAAAATGTAAATGCTGTAACTATAAGTATGTAACTGAAATATGGTGTGTTGGTAGGAAACTTAACTCACTTCCATATGCATATAACATAAAGAGAAAATTTTCGTAGTTGGAATTATAATATAAACAAATGATAATATACTAGCCGAGAGTATTCAATTACAGTGCCTCGACCAGAAGAAAAAAAAAATATGAGTACAGACTCATATTAAAATCTGATTGCAGTGGAGTAATGCGACTTGAACCATGCGTATGCCCATAAAAAAGTAAATATCCACTTTAGGATCTGAAACAATATTCATCTGTCAGACTGCGGAAATTGCTACATTACAATGTGAATGAAATGCTATATAGAAGAGAAAAAAAATTAAGCCACGAATGATACATTTCTTTGGACAGTAGCGAGAAACATCATATTACAGGGTTATATAGTTTCCTCCTGTCATCTTAAGTTGAGTTCCATAACCGGCAGAAGAAAAATTAAGATCAAAGTTAACAAACCCTCGACCTCTTCCCACAGGGGTGTCGCCATGCGCAGCCTCAACAGGCATCGCAATGGGGATATACTCCACCTATAGGAACAATCTTAAGTTGATAAATAACACCAACGAAAAAGCAACAACGATAATCGCATAAGCTCAGGCTACCTGTTAATATATGCGAAACCCAAAAGATTTTAACCACAGGAAATGACCAGCACATGTATATAATAGTAGCTCATTAAAAACACTACAGATGATGCTAAAAATGCACAGGTCGTATACTCGGTGAGGGATACTTACTGAGCAACGAGTATGGCGCCGTCCTATCCTCTATTCAAGCTTAATCAATAGATGATACCAAGCTATTGGACAACGTTAAGACATAGATTGAAATTTAAAAACTAATTTAACTCCATAGCATAGTCACGCATTTAAACAAACAGTTGGTAATATAGCAGAATTGATAAATAGTAGATAAGGCCGTGACGACCTGCACTACGCCATAGTTAATCGATTTCATGAATCAATTAAACTTAAACAAAGGCAGTAGGAATTTAAGACGCAACATCGATGTAATGGAGGCAGCCCGCCTGTCAACAAAGGAAACGCGGTTTAGAGATAGGTAGGGCGAAAACATGGCCGATACCCCAAGCACGAGTAAACCGAACAGAGTGGTAGTAGGTTGGGAAATATACCTGTACCCACACAGGTAACTTGCGTGAGGTTTCAGATTCAACCATTGCGAGGCAGAATGAAGGATTGATGCCGGCGAGGTCCAATCCTGTATACATTTTCAATAACACAGATGGAAAATTTTAACGTAAGGCGCAATAAGGTCACTTAGGAAAAACGCCATAAAATCTCAAACCCATCCAAAAAGGGGTCTTGAAATCGGTAGGTGCGTTCACCGGCACCTTGCTTCGAATTCAAACCCCGAGATACAAGTTTCGTAGAGGGACTAACGAGAAAAAAAAATAAACCCTATCCTCATCTGCGTGAATGAAAGAAAACCTAATCATAATAGCGATAGGAGAAGTAAGAGAGCGAAGTGTATTACCTTTCTTTAAGCAGAAGCACTAGCGCATTGAGACCTCCAGAGCTCAGACACATGAGGGCGTTGTCCACAGTGCTGGAAAGATCGGAGGAAGAGTGAACCAGTAAAATGGCAGAACGGCGAGTTGGTTAGTTCTTATAACCGGAGAACGAAAACAACATTTTTCACTTGCTCCTTCAGAGAACTAGATCAACGGCCCGCTTATGGCTCGATACCCTAAATGTGGCTCTGCCAGAATCGCAGAGAGATCCCGAGGCGATGGCAAAGATATTTCATCACTGGTATAAAGGGTACGATCTTGCATTATTAAAACCATTTCTCCGACAGGGAGTAAATACCACACCAGCGTTAATTCAAATCCCACAGTATGGAAAATACCCCAGCAATAAAATAGGACAGCACCTAAAGTTCCAGTGCGGCGAACTATCAGTTCATGTACGAGAGTTGAATGGAACCGACGACATCTATTGTGGCGGGACTTCGACTTTAAACCTAGAACCGTGAAGCCGCGTAAAAACCCAGAGGGAAGTACGATCTACTGATACACGCTATTCGGGTGTACTTCACCACACCAAGGTAGGGGTCTCTGGTAACGTGCTTGCAAGTCTCAACATAAGACACGTGGAGCTGAAGTCATAACACATGAGGTATAATAGCGGTTGAAAACTAGATGAGGGTTAGTACTAAAGATTTTAATTCCATATGCAATAAACTTGGTCACACACAAAAGGTACGATACACCATATAACCGAGACGAAAAATTCCATGGGTCGAGAACTTCAAAGGAGACAAAAACAGAGGTTCGAGTCCCAACATGTGCGCCAGAGATGTTTGCCACTATACACCATACGTCCCCCATTATTAAGGATGATTTAATCATAGGGGTGACGAATAGGAAATTATGCCTAAACCTTAGTTATAACTATTTCATCCTATGGTATGTGGAATTGTTTTCATAGTCATATATTGGCTACCTTTAATGGTCTCATATTAAAATGTGGGCTACCTGTATATTTCAATTTATAATGTTAAGGGGAATTAAAAGTTTTATATTCCATTTGTATATGTGGGCAATATAGATGTATATATATGTGGAAAGATAATTACAGATCAAATCATATGTAGAAAGATAATTATCGATAAAATCAAGTGATGATTATGAGATGAGTAACAAGAAAAAGAAAAAAAAATTGTATGGAAAAGGAGTTGGTCAAATGAAGATGTGACAAATGGTATCAGAGCCCAAGTTAGAAAACTGGGCTGTTGTTTCTGTGCTCACTGAATTCTGAATGCTAGTCTTATTAATGAATACTGTATAAATCGTTGTTGGTTCTTTCAATTTCACTAACCAAATTTAAGAGTGTGTACAGTGGTGCTAAAATGGCTGAAGAGGGAGGAATTTATGTGGATCTGCGTGATGAGTTTGCTACTCCGGATCCCAATGCCCTAGTAATGGCTATGTTGCATAGAATGCAACGAGAATTGGCTGAAATGAAAAGCCAGAATGACATATTGTTATCAGCCAGTAAGGAGCAGGAAAAGCTCATCGGAGAGCTAACTTCCCGGAACAGCCAGGAAGGCGAAGGTTCCGGAAAGAGGAAGATGGATGAGTCTGATGATGATGATGCGGCTAGGCATCAACATAGATAGAAAATAGAATTTCAGGGAGAATTCCGAAAGATTAAACCTCCTTCCTATGATGGGGAGAAGGAAGAAGATGTTGAAGCTTGGTTGCTGAATATGATTAAGTATTTCCAAGTTTATGAATATGAGAGCAATCTGAAGGCCAGATTAGCTGTGTATCAGCTACAAGGAAAAGCTACATTGTGGTGGGAAGAGACAAAAATGGTGCATGCCATTGATGAAAAGACAGTTACTTGGGAATATTTTCAGGCTAAGTTCAAAAATCGTTATTTGAACGAACGTTATTATGATGATAAAGCTAAAGAATTCCATGAACTTAGACTAGGACATCTCACTATTGATGAGTTTGTCACTAAGTTTACAAATTTACTGAGATATGTCCCCTACATTAGGGAAGAAAAGGAAAAGGTACAAAGGTTTTTGAATTGCTTGCCTACTGTGTACAAGGAGAAAATTGAGTTTTACAACCCAAAGACAATGGATGAAGCAGTAAGAAAAGCAAGATTATGCTATCAGCAGTTTAAAGGTAAAGTTGAACAAGGGAAGAGCTGGTTGAACAAGGGTGAGTTTAAGGGGAAAAGACCAAAACCAGCATATTTGAAAAATTTTGGCAGAGACCATCAGCGGAAAAAGTTTAATAAACCCAGGGAAAGCCAAACTGCTCAATCCCAAGTTGCTTCAAAACAAGTGGAAGGATATAATAAAAAGGAAGGGACAGTCAGAATGAAGGAACCCTTGAAATTTTGGGGCTGTGGAGAACCCCATCTCTTAAGGGACTGTCCTCATCGAAACATTCATATGATCCAGAGGGAGCGGGAAGCGACAACAGTAAATGATATAGCCAGAAATATACTAGCTATCAGTGCAGCCTTGGATAATCGACAAGCAGAACATCAAGCAACCATGGTGGAAATGGAGGGTAAGATTTCTAACCTACCTGTTACTGTTTTGATTGATCCAGGCGCCTCTTTGAGTTACATTAGTCCTGGAATCGTAGAAAAATGTAATCTTAAACCTGAAAAATTTCAGCAATCATGGTTGGTACAGCTGGCTACTGGAACTAAAAGAAAGGTAACACATAAATTACCCAGAACAACAATCAAATTAAATGATTGTCAAACAGAAGTAAATCTGAATATATTGCCTTTAGGTTCTTATGACTTGCTGATAGGAATGGACTGGCTGGAGAAGAAGAAAGCCCTGATGAATTGTTGGGATAAAACCCTGCATTGTGTGGATGAAGAAGGGAAACCCTTTATTCTAAAAGGAAAACCAAGGTCCATTTCAGTAAGACAAATATCAGCCTTACAATTAAAACGAACAACTAGAAAAGGATACCAAGTTTATGCAGTACATGTGGAAGAGGTAGAATAGAAAACTGGAGAAGATCTGCTGACTGAAGTACCGGTGGTAAGGGAGTTTAAAGAAGTTTTTCCGGATGAGATTCCTCATCTTCCCCCAAAAAGAGAAATTGATTTTTCAATAGATCTGGTGCCGGGAGCAACACCTGTTTCCCGAGCCCCCTATCGAATGAGCCCTCCTGAACTTATGGAACTGAAGATGCAATTGCAAGAATTTCTTGATAAAGGTTACATTAGACCCAGTGTGTCTCCTTGGGGAGCACCAGTTTTATTTGTGAAGAAGAAAGATGGAACGTTTCGGATGTGCATTGATTATCGTCAACTAAACAAGTTGACCATTAAAAATAGATATCTGCTCCCTAGAATTGGCGATCTTTTTGATCAGGTGAGAGGGGCCTCAGTCTTTTCAAAGATTGACTTAAGAACTGGGTATCACCAACTCAGAATCAAGGAAGAAGACATCAGCAAAACAGCTTTTCGAACCAGGTATGGGCATTATGAATTTGTTGTCCTACCTTTCGGCTTGACAAATGCTCCTGCTACATTTATGTGTCTGATGAACAGTGTGTTAAATAAGGATTTGGAAAAATTTGTTCTTGTGTTCATAGATGATATTTTAGTCTACTCCAAGAATGAGGATGAACATCAAGAACACTTGAGAATCGTGTTGCAGACTTTAAAATAAAACCAGTTATATGCCAAGTTTAGTAAGTGTGAATTTTATAAAGATAAAATTCAATATCTAGGCCATATTATTTCTGAAAAAGGGCTTGCAGTTGATCCTGAAAAGATAAAAGCCATTAAAGAATGGCCAGTTCCAACTGATGTTTCAGCAGTAAGGTCATTCATGGGGATGGCAGGCTATTATCGCAGATTTGTGGAAAGATTTTCTGCTATAGCACATCCCATCACGTCATTACAAAGGAAGGGTGTTAAGTTCGTATGGACTGAAAAATGTCAAGTCAGTTTTGAGCAATTAAAACAAAAACTTACTTCAGCTCCTATACTAAAGATTGCAGACCCAAATAAAGAATTTGTGGTGTGTACCGATGCTTGTAGAGAGGGGTTGGGAGGAGTCCTATTGCAAGAAAATTCAGTTATTGCCTATGAATCTCGAAAACTGAAAATACATGAACAGAATGATTTGGAATTTGCAGCTGTTATCCATGCTTTGAAGATGTGGCGACACTATCTTCTGGGGAAAAAATTCATCTTGATGACTGATCACATTAGTCTCAAATACTTCTTTTCCCAAACTGATCTGAATGCAAGGCAAGCCAGATGGCTATCCTTTTTAAGTGAATTTGACATGGACATTAAACATATCAAGGGAAAAGAAAATAAAGTTGCTGATGCATTAAGCAGGAATGCTTGCCATACTATAAACATCCTTGGAAGTAGTGCACAGATTGAAGTGGAAGAACTGGTGAAAAGAGCAGAAAATCAAGATCCAAACTATGAAACACTCTTGGTGAAATTTCATAAAAAGGAGAAAACTGATTTCACTCAAAACCAAAAGGGGCTGCTCTATTATAAAAATAGATTGTATATTCCAAATGTAGAGTCCTTAAAAAGGGAGATTTTGGATGAACATCACAAACAGCCATATGCAGGGCATCCAGGATATCAGAAAATGTTTACAGCCCTGAAAAAGAAGTTGTTCTAGCCAGGAATGAAGAAGCATGTGGCAGAGTATTTAAGTAGATGTATGGAGTGTCAATTAGTCAAGGTTGAGCATCAACACCCAGCAGGGCTTTTAAACCCGTTGCCAATTGCAGAATGGAAATGGGACACATTCTCCATGGATTTTATAACAGGGTTACCCAAAACTAAATATCAACATGATTCTGTAATGGTAGTAGTAGACACCCTCACAAAAGCTGCCCACTTTATACCAGTAAAGTCTACCTTTGGGACCGCTCAAGTAGCGAATGTGTTCTTAAAAGAGATAGTAAGGCTTCATGGGGTGCCAAAGGTAATTGTTTCAGACCGAGATGCTAAGTTTACTGTAGCATTTTGGAAGGGATTATTTGGAGGGATGGGTACTAAGTTGAATTTTAGTACTGCCTATCACCCTCAAACCGATGGGAAAATAGAGAGGACTAATCAAATTTTGGAGGATATGTTGCGAATGTACGTGATGGATAGACCATCAAAGTGGGAAGAGTATTTGCATTTAGTTGAATTTTCCTATAATAACACCTATCAGTCTTCTATAAAAATGAGTCTGGTTAAGGCATTGTATGGAAGGAAGTGCCGTACTCCTTTGAGCTGGAGTCAACCAGAGGATAAACTAATGTTGGGACCTGATGCGTTACAAGAGATGGAAAGAATTGTTAAACAGATACAAAGAAACATCAAGACAGCGCAAGATCACCAGAAAAGCTATGCTGATAAAAAAAGAGTACACCGAGAATTTAAAGTGGGAGATCATGTGTATCTGCGTATTAAGCCAAAAAGGAGCACACTTTATGCGGGAATTTGTGCAAAACTAGCTCCTAGATATTGTGGTCCTTTTGAAGTATTAGAAAGGGTGGGACCAGTGGCATACAAACTGGCCTTACCACCCCATGTTAGAGTGCATGATGTGTTTCATGTTGCATTATTAAAAAAATATGTGCATGATGCTTCTCACATAGTTGATTCAAATGTTGTACAGGTGGAACCAGAAGGGGAGTTTCTACCAGAACGGCTTCAAGTATTGGAGCGGGAAGAAATTGAATTGCGAAACAGGACAGTAGCCAGAGTAAAAGTGCAGTGGAAGCACTTTACTGCTGAAGAAGCTACTTGAGAAAGAGAAGCTGAAATGATGGAGAGATATCCATTTTTGTTTGAGAAATGAACTCTAGTAGTTAAGTAATAACACCGAGGACGGTGTTTAATTTTAGAGGGGGAATATGTAACCCCCCAATTTATGTGTTGAGATTTCAAAGTTAGACATTTGAACTTAAATCCTAAGGGGAGTGGACCCCAAAGGATGAATGAATTGTGAATGTAAATGAATATTCAAGTTGAGGAAATAAATAAAGTACTAGTATGCATGTTGACCAAAAAAATGAGATTTGAGATCACTTGCTAAATCCATGAGGATGGATAGGGCAACTATTCCCCACAATCCTTCAAACAAATCCTTGGAAGGAATTAATTCTAATTTAGATTTTGAGGAAGAATCTAAATATCCCCAATGATGAGGAAAGTAGTTGGGAAGACGTGAAAAAGCTGGAAAAGCTGAGGAAAAGCATAAAAACAGCTTTAAAGAATCCCTAAGATGGGATGCCTAGGCAAACAGGAAGGAAAGCATCCTGCTATTCTGGACGCAGAATTAGGAAACAGGCTTGGGGGAAAATAGCTTAAATAAGCTGCTCCTAGACAGATTGAGGTTGATCTGTGCTAGGAAGAAGATCTCAGCTTGGGGGTGAGTCCTGGGAGACAGAAGGACTCTACGGTTGGGAGGTTTGGTCTGGTACATGCTTGGTATGTATTCTGAAATTGTGTGAATTATTTATTAGTGACAGGATGAATTGGCTACATATAAAAAAAAATAAAAAAATCTAAACAATTAATAAAAGAGGAATTATTTTGCTTCTCATCCACTCTCTACTTTAACAGAATTTGTCATAAGGTATTTACCTTTTTAACTTCTGTCTAGTTGTAGGAGTTAGATCTGTGTAGGAGAATCCACCAGAATCTCTAGACCAGGGTGGTCTAAATCTGGGAATACATAGTCCTCACAGATGATTTAAATTGAACTGATTATATCTAGTTTTATATGAGAACAGGAAAAGCTTCTGATACTAGAAAACCAACACAAGACTCTTATCAAGAGAAAAACAACATGCTCCTGGAAAAAGGAACATAGAGCTGAGACATGGAACCCCACTATGTTATGTCAATATTAAATACATCTGGGCAGAATAAAAGATTCAGTTAAACAAAAAAATGTAAATGTTGTAACTATAAGTATGTAACTGAAATATGGTGTGTTGGTAGGAAACTTAACTCACTTCCATATGCATATAACATAAAGAGAAAATTTTTGTAGTTGTAATTATAATATAAACAAACGATAATATACTGGCCGAGAGTATTAAATTACAGTGCCTCGACCAGAAGAAAAAAAAAAATGAGTATAGACTCGTATTAAAATCTGATTGCAGTGGAGTAATGCGGCTTGAACCATGCGTATGCCCATAAAAAATTAAATACCCACTTTAGGATCTGAAACAATATTCATCTGTCAGACTGCGGAAATTGCTACATTACAATGTGAACGAAATGATATATAGAAGAGAAAAAAAATTAAGCCACGAATGATACATTTCTTTGGACAGTAGCGAGAAACATCATATTACAGGGTTATATAGTTTCCTCCTGTCATCTTAAGTTGAGTTCCATAACCGGCAGAAGAAAAATTAAGATCAAAGTTAACAAACCCTCGGCCTCTTCCCACAGGGGTGAGGCCATGCGCAACCTCAACAGGCATTGCAATGGGGATATACTCCACCTATAGGAACAATCTTAAGTTGATAAATAACACCAACGAAAAAGCAACAACGATAATCGCATAAGCTCAGGCTACCTGTTAATATATGCGAAACCCAAAATATTTTAACCACAGGAAATGACCAGCACATGTATATAATAGTAGCTCATTAAAAACACTGCAGATGATGCTAAAAATGCACAGGTCGTATACTCGGTGAGGGATACTTACTGAGCAACGAGTATGGCGCAGCCCTATCCTCTATTCAAGCTTAATCAATAGATGATACCAGGCTATTGGACAACGTTAAGACACAGATTGAAATTTAAAAACTAATTTAACTCCGGAGCGTAGTCACGCATTTAAACAAACAATTGGTAATATAGCAGAATTGATAAACAGTAGATAAGGCCGTGACGACCTGCACTACGCCATAGTTAATCGATTTCATGAATCAATTAAACTTAAACAAAGGTAGTAGGAATGTAAGACGCAACATCGATGTAATGGAGGCAGCCCGCCTGTCAACACAAGAAACACGGTTTAGAGAATGGTAGGGCGAAAACATGGCCGATACCCCAAGCACGAGTAAACCGAACAGAGTGGTGGTAGGTTGGGAAATATACCTGTACCCACACAGGTAACTTGTGTGAGGTTTAAGATTCAACCATTGCGAGGCAGAATGAAGGATTGATGCCGGCGAGGTCCAATCCTGTATACATTTTCAATAACACAGATGGAAAATTTTAACGTAAGGCGCAATAAGTTCACTTAGGAAAAATGCCATAAAATCTCAAACCCATCCAAAAAGGGGTCTCGAAATCGGTAGGTGCGTTCACCAGCACCTTGCTTCGAATTCAAACCCCGAGATACAAGTTTCGTAGAGGGATTGACAAGAAAAAAAATAAACCCTATCCTCGTCTGCGTGAATGAAAGAAAACCTAATCATAATAGCGATAGGAGAAGTAAGAGAGCGAAGTGTATTACCTTTCTTTAAGCAGAAGCACTGGCGCATTGAGACCTCCGGAGCTCAGACACATGAGGGCGTTGTCCACAACGCTGGAAAGATCAGAGGAAGAGTGAACCAGTAAAATGGCAGAACGGCGAGTTGGTTAGTTCTTATAGCCGGAGAACGAAACCAACATTTTTCACTTGCTCCTTCAGAGAACTAGATCAACGGCCGGCTTATGGCTCGATACCCTAAATGTGGCTCTGCCAGAATCACAGAGAGATCCCGAGGCGATGGCAAAGATATTGCATCACTGGTATAAAGGGTACGATCTTGCATTATTAAAACCATTTCTCCGACAGGGAGTAAATACCACACCAGCGTTAATTCAAATCCCACAGTATGGAAAATACCCCAGCAATAAAATAGGACAGCACCTAAAGTTCCAGTGCGGCGAACTATCAGTTCATGTACGAGAGTTGAATGGAACCGATGAAATCTATTGTGGCGGGACTTCGACTTTAAACCTGGAACCGTGAAGCCGCGTAAAAACCCCAGAGGGAAGTACAATCTACTGATACACGCTATTCGGGTGTACTTCACCACACCGAGGTAGGGGTCTCTGGTAACGTGCTGGCAAGTCTCAACATAAGACATGTGGAGCTGATGTCATAACACACGAGGTATAATAGCGGTTGAAAACCAGATGAGGGTTAGTACTAAAGATTTTAATTCCATATGCAATAACCTTGGTCACACACAAAAGGTACGATACACCATATAACCGAGACGAAAAATTCCATGGGTCGAGAACTTCAAAGGAGACAAAAACGGAGGTTCGAGTCCCAACATATGTGCCGGAGATGTTTGCCACTATACTCCATACGTCCCCCATTATTGAGGATGATTTAATCATAGGGGTGACGAATAGGAAATTATGCCTAAACCTTAGTTATAACTATTTCATCCTATGGTACGTGGAATTGTTTTCATAGTCATATATTGGCTACCTTTAATGGTCTCATATTAAAATGTGGGCTACCTGTATATTTCGATTTATAATGTTAAGGGGAATTAAAAGTTGTATATTCCATTTGTTTATGTGGGAAATATAGATGTATATATATGTGGAAAGATAATTACAGATCAAATCATATGTAGAAAGATAATTATCGATAAAATCAAGTGATGATTATGAGATGAGTAACAAGAAAAAAAAAAAAATTGTATGGAAAAGGAGTTGGTCAAATGGAGATGTGACAAGGGGTTTACACTAACAATAATAAGGGACTATACTAGTGATATAGGGACCTAACAGAGGCGGGTATTACCATTAACTAATGCGAAAGCCCTGAGCATTGGGAAACAAAACCATTTGTGCTGAAACAGGGGAAGTTGACCAATGACCAGGAGTGTGCACCAAAGTGGAGTAGCCCGCGACAGCCGAAAGCCAGAGTCCACCCTCCAGGAAAATAGTGAGGGCAATCCCAAGAATAAAACCACACATCCACAATAATAGATTGACCACACATTCCACCTTTGCTGAGCCATAAAGCCACCTACTGCTCCATGGAATACCACCAGCAATCCATCACCATCCTAGCTACAGCCAAAATCAAGTCTTCCGCCGGCGTTTGTGAGTATTGGGGGCCATTATAATTGGAGAAGAGTCGAGAGGTTGTGAACAAACCGGCCTTATTCCTAGGGGCTGCTACCACACCAAGAAACCCTAATGTCGGAACTATGCCGCTGCGCTCCATCTTTCAGAAATTTTCAGATAATTATTAATAATAACAATATTATTAAAAACATCATTAATACAATATTAATGATGTTTATTTAAAATTAATGTTCATTATTGTATTAATAATAATAAGTTTCAACATTATTAAGGTTTAGTAAAATTATTAATAACATTTAAATTATAACAATAATATTAATAGAATTTTATTAATAATATTAATATGGTTAATTACGTTAAAATTGTTAATATAAATCCTATTAACATTAAAATTGATAAATAATATTAATAATGTTTACTTTATAATAAAAAATATTTCTTTAATATTATATTCACTCTAAAAATATGATGATTAATATTATGAATGATATTACTATTGATACTAAAATTAACACTATTAATATAAATAGTATTAATATCATTATTTAAACTACTAATATAAATAAAATTAATATTATTAGTGATAAATAACAATATTAAGATTTGTATTGTAATCATTCTAATCAAACATGGTAAAAAAAACTCAACCATGCCCATACATGGTGAAACGTTGCCATCATCGTTAATCATTGTCACTCATGCTCAAAAATACACAAGCATAGTTAGTTGTATTCAACCATAGTAGCCTATGGTCAAACATGGTTAACCATAGAAGTCGATTGTCAACCTTGGTCAACCATAGTAACCTATGGCATCCTTGGTGAACCATTGTAATCATTTAAATAAAACATGGTAAAATAAACTCAACCATGGTCATACATGGTCAAACCTTTTAACATAGATAATCATTGTTACTCATTGTCAGCCATGCTTGACAATACACAACATTAGTTAACCATATTTAATCATGGCTATTCTTTATAATACTAAGTCTAGGGTTTAATATTATTCCATTGGGTTTATAATGTTAGTGTTTAATAAACCCTTGCGTTTATTAATCTTTTGAGTTAATAATATTAATCTCAAGGATTTATAATATGGATCCCTTGGGTTGTTTTCATTGTTTGGTTTATAATATTAATCCCATGATTTATAATACTAACCCTAGGGTTTAATATTATTCCCTTGGGTTTATAATGTTAGGGTTTAATAAACCCTTCAGTTTGTTAATCTTTTGGATTTATAATATTATACCCAAGGATTTATATTGTTAATCCATTGTGTTTATAATATTAATATTATGGTTTATAATACTAACCCTATAGCTCAAAATACTTTAGTTTATAATACTAACTCTAAGGTTTAATATTATTCCATTGGGTTTATAATCTTAGGGTTTAATAAACCATTGGGATTATTAATATTCTGTGTTTATAATAGTAATGCCATGGATTTATAATGTTAGTTCGTTTGGTTGATAATATGATTGAATGTGATCTACCCTTGCCAAATTGTGCAGCCATAATCTTTCATAGAAAACTATGGACAACCATGGCCAAACATGTTATACAATGGAAAGTCATATTCAACGGTGGGAAACCAAGGTCAACCATGGTCAATCGTGGTCATTCATGGTCAACTGTAGCCACCATTATCAACCTTTAAAAGAGATGGTCAACCCATGCTCAACATTTATAACAATGATTAATATGGTCTAACATGGTCAACATATTTCACCATGGTAAGACATGGTCAACTTTAATTTTTCATTATCAATATATAGCCATATTCTATCATAGAAAACTATGGTCAACCATGGTAAAATTACTCAATCATGTTCACCCATAATAAAACCATGCACACCATAGTCAATGTTTAAAATTTTTTAATAATATAAATATTAATATTGTTTAAAATAGATTAGTTTACTAATGGGATTTGTTGTGTTTGACAATATTTGATAGTCAATGCTATTCAAATTCAACTTCATATAATTTCCTATTAATTTTATTGATTAATGTTAATAAGAAAACATGTTTTTACATAAATAAAACTCAATCGTGGCCATACATGGTCAAAACATTTCCAACATAGTTAATCATTGTCACTCATACTCGACAATACAAACCTTAGTTAACCATATTCAACCATATTATCTTATGGTTAACCATAGTATGCTATGGTAAACCTTGGTCAACCATAGTAGTCTATGGTCGACGTTTTCCAATCATAGTAACCTATGGTCAACCTTGTTCAACCATTGTAATCATTCTAATCAAGCATGGTGAAACAAACTCAACCACGGTCATGCATGGTCACAAATTGCCAACATAGTTAATGAGTGTTACTCATTCTCACCCATCCTCAATAATACACAACATTAGTTAGCCATATTTAACCATGATTATTCTTGGTCAACCATAGTAGCCTATGGTAAAATTGGGTCAACCATAGTAATCCCTCACAATGTACAAATACCCTTGGTTTATAATACTTTCCCTAGGGTTTAATATTATTCCGTTGGGTTTAAAATGTTAGGGATTAATAAACCCTTGGGTTTGTTAAAATTTTGGATTTATAATATTTGTCCCAAGGATTTATAATGGTAATCCATTGGGTTTATAATATTAATCCTAGGGTTTACAATATTTTGGTTTATAATACTAACCCTCGGGTTCACACTAACCCTAGGGTTTACATATCTATATATGTGTATGCATATATTTGTGTGTGTGTGTGTATTTCTTTTGATTTTATCATTTTTCCTTTCAAATGAAAATATGGATAATAGTGATGGAAAGTGTTATAATGAAGCGGTGGAAAATATTTCTATAGTGATAATTTCTCTTTCATGTCTTCGGAACAAATTCGAATGAAAACATTGCTTCCATCCTGCATTTATTGATGAGCACATTCATGTTCTAGATGAAATGAAAACGAATGTAAAATAATTTCTCATGTGCACATGACGGATGATGAAGGGAAATAAGAAGGGAATTGTTGGAAACAGTTAAGCATCATGATCATTATCCTATTGATTTTAATTGGTGTTCATTTTTTCGTCGGCTTGGTTGTGTTTTGGAAGAGGCTATTCAATAAATGTCTTTTGTAGGATTTATTAATCTATTATATTTTTAATACTGATCCCTTCCCCTTATTGATCCCATAGAATTTAAATTTTTATCCCTTCGGTTCATCAATTCCTTGGGCTTATAATATTAAATCCTTAGGTTTATTAGTTCTTTTTGTTTATAATATTAATAATCCCTTGGGTTTTAAAATATCTCAAGTTAAAAATATTAATTCTTAGGGTATATTAATTTCTTAGGTTTTTGAGTTTAATATGGATTCTTAGGGTTTATTAATCTCTTGCACTTTTAATATTGATACCTTGGCCTTATTGATCACTTATGCCTTTAATATTTATCCCTTGGATTAACCAATTCTTTTGGTTTGTGATATTAAACCCTTAGGTTTATTAGTTTTTTTGGTTTATAATATTAATAACCTCTTGGGTTTATTAATATCTTCATTTTAAAATATTAATTATTAGGGTTTTTTAAGCTCTTGAGTTTAAAATATTAACTCTTAGGTTTTATTAATTTCTTGGTTTCTAATATTGATATTTATCCCTTCGGCTCACCAATTCCTTTGGTTTATAATATCAAACCCTTTGGTTTATTACTTATTTTGGTTTATAATATTAATAGTCTCTTGGGTTTATTAATATCTTGAATTTAAAATATTAATTATTGGGGTTTATTAATTTCTTAGGTTTTTTTAGTTTAAAATATTTATTCTTAGTATTTATTAATCTCTTGTGTTTTTTATGTTAATCCCTTATGTTTTTAATATGTATCCCTTGGGTTCACCGATTCGTTTTGTTTATAATATTAAACGCTTGGGTTTATTAGTTCGTTTGTTTTATAATATTAATAATCTCTTGGGTTTATTAATCTCTTGAATTTAAAATATTGATTCTTATGGTTTATTCATTTCTTAGGTTTTTGAGTTTAAAATATTAATTATTAGGTTTTATTAATCTCTTGTATTTTTAATATTAATCCATTGGTATTATTGATCACTTAGATTTTTAATGTATATCCCTTAGGTTCACCAATTCCTTTGGTTTATAATATTAAACCATTGGTTTATTAGTTCTTTCGGTTTATAATATTAATAATCTCTTCGGTTTATTAATCTCTTCAGTTTAATTTATCAATTATTAAGGTTTATCATTTTCTTATTTTTTTTAGTTTAAAATATCAATTCCTAGTGTTTAGTAATCCCTTGAGTTTTCTAAAGCTTTGGGTTGGTAATATTAGGCATTAAATATTAGTTGTAAACTTTATTATTAATGCATGGTCCAATGTCATATTATGAAAAACATTGTCCCAATATGAAAATCAACCGTGGGTGACCATTGCTAATTATCATTATTCGTATTTGATCAATGTCTTCCATGGTCGAATGTCACATTGTGACAAATATTGTCTCAATATGAAAATCAACCATGTCCAACCATGGTCATTCTTCATCCAATGTCGCATTGTGACTATAATTGGCTCAATGTTTAAATCAAGCATGATCAATCATCTTTATTTTTGAGTTTATATTATTTGTCTAAATGTTTTTAAATACTTGAGGTTTATAATATTAATCTCTTAGTTTTAATATTATTACCTTGAGCTTATAATATTAATAATCATGTGATTTTATCAATCCTTTATGTTTAAGATATTATCTGTAGGATTAATTAATATCTTTTGTTTTTAATATTTATCCATTTGCCTTATTGATCCGTTAGGTTTTTAATAGTTATCCCTTATGTTCACCAATTCCTTGGGTTTATAATATAAAACCCTTGGGTTTATTAGTTCTTTTGGTTTATAATATTAATAATACGTTGGGTTTAAAAATCTAATGAATGAAAATTATTTATTCTTAGGGATTATTAATGTCTTGTGTTTTTAGTATTAATCCCTTCGGTTCACCAATTCCTTTGGTTTATAATATTAAATCTTTGGGTTGGTAATATTAGGCATTAAATATTAGTCATACACATTAATATTAATGCATGGTGCAATGTCATATTATGAAAAAAATTGTATCAATATGAAAATAAACAATGGGTGACCATTGCTACTAATCATTAGTCATAGTTGATCAAGTTCTTCCATGGTCGAATGACACATTGTGACAAATATTGTCTCAATATGAAAATCAACCATGTTCAACCATGGTCATTCTTCATCCAATGTCGCATTGTAACAACAATTGTCTCAATGTTTAAATCAAGCATGCTCAACTATGCTGATTTTACGGTTTATAGTATTTATATAAATTTTTTTATATACTTAAGGTTTATAATATTAATCTCTTAGGTTTAATATTATTACCTTGAGCTTATAATATTAATAATCATGTGAATTTATCAATCCTTTATGTTTAAGATATTAATTTGTAGGCTTTATCTATCTCTTATGTTTTTAATATTTATCCACTCGCCTTATTCATCCCTTAGGTTTTTAATATATACCCCTTGGGTTGAAAAATTTATTGGGTTTATAATATAAACCCCTTGGGCTTATTAGTACTTTTGGTTTAGAATATTAATAATACATTGGGTTTAAAAATTTCATGAGTGAAAATTATTAATTCTCAGGGTTTATTAATCTCTTGTGTTTTTAATATTGATCCCTTGGCCTTATTTATCCCTTAGGTATTTCATATATATCCCTTGGGTTCACCAATTCCTGTGGTTTGTAATATTAAACCCAAGGGTTTATTAGTTCTTTTGGTTTATAATATTAATAACCCCTTGGGTTTATTAATCTTTTGATTTTAAAATATTAATTCTTAGGGTTTATTAATCTCTTGAGTTTAAAATATTAATTCTTAGGGTTTATTAATTTCTTGGTTTATAATATTAATATTTATCCCTTGGGTTCACCAATTCCTTTGGTTTATAATATTAAACTCTTGGGTTTATTACTTCTTTTGGTTTATAATGTTAATAATCTCTTGGGTTTATTAATATGTTGAATTTAAAACATTCATTATTAGGGTTTATTAAATTCTTATAATCTCTTGTGCTTTTAATATTGATCTTTTCACCTTTTGATCCCTTACGTTTTTAATATTTATCCCTTCGGTTCACTAATTCCTTTGATTTATAACAATAAACCCTTTGGTTTATTAGTTCTTTTGGTTTTTAATATTAATAATCCCTTGGGTTTATTAATATCTTCAGTTTAAAATATTGATTAGGTTATGGTTTATTAATTTCTTAGGTTTTTGTGTTTAAAATATTAATTATTATGGTTTATTAATCTCTTGTGTTTTTAATATTAATCCATTGGCATTATTGATCCCTTAGGCTTTTAATATTTATCCATTCGGTTCACCAATTCCTTTAGTTTATAATATTAAACCCTTCGGTTTATTAGTTTTTTTAGTTTATAAGATTTATAATCCCTTTGGTTTATTGATCTCTTGAGTTTAAATTATTAATTCTTAAGGTTTATTAATTTCTTAGGCTTTTGATTTTAAAATATTAATTATTAGGGTTTATTAATCCTTTGAGTTTTCTAAATCTTTGGGTTGGTAATATAAGGCGTTAAAATTTAGTCGTACACTTTACTATTAATGCATGGTCTAATGCCATATTATGAAAAACATTGTCTCAATATGAAAGCCAACAATGCCCAACCATTGTTAATCATTGTTAGTCATATTTGATCAAGGTCTTCCATGGTTGAATGTCACATTGTGAAAAAGATTGTCTAATATGAAAATCAAGCATGGCCAACCATGATCATTCTTCCTCCAACATTGCATTGTGACAACAATATCATCAATGCTTAAATAAATCATGCTCAACCATGTTTATTTTACAGTTTATAGTATTTATCTAAAGGTTTTTATATACTTCAAGTTTATAATATTAATCTCTTAGGTTTAATATTATTCCCTTTAGTTTATAATATTAATAATGATGTGATTTTATCAATCCTTTCTCCTTAAGATATTAATTTTTAGGCTTTATTAATCCCTTTGTTTTTTAATATTGATCCCCTCCCCTTATTGATCCTTAAGTTTTTAATATTTATCCCCTGGGTTTAAAATATAAAACCATTGGGTTTATTAGTTAATTTGGTTTATAATAATAATAGTCGATTGTTTTCCGTATGCAGATGTTTAATGAGCGGAATGGGATGTGGCACCTTGTGCAAATCCCAATGGCGTTTACATGGGCAGCCCATATGGCTCCCAGTACTGGCATTAATAGCTCTCTTAATTCACCACCTCGCGCGACTGTAAACTCTCTCGGTCTGCTCACCAGGCATTTGTTTATGGCGGTTCTCTGGGCTATGGAGCACATTTGCGACGGTTCGAATGGCACAGCAGACGGGCATGGTTTTCCTTCTCCTCTGCAAGGGATTTGCTCTCCGGGCTACGCAGATGCCAGTGTAAGAACGAACACTGGGTGACGTTGTTCTTTGGATGCTTTCTTCGAACCTGATTCGGAGTTTCATTTCTCTCACAGTCCTTAGTGCAGGGTCGATTCTCCCTCTGGTCGTGGTCTCAATTGTCTGTTTTCAGCTCCTTTCACTTATCCCTGTGGTGTCCCGACCTTTCACTTCCCCCCTGCTACTCCTGTCCGTTTTTCTGGGCCTGGTCCTCCTCGTCAAGCGCCTGTAACCATGCCTCGTCTCCGCGAATGCATGAGGTGCAAGCGCAGACCCAGTCGTGGTCATTCTTATCAACATCACCCTCCTCTGAGCCATGGCTATGTCTCTACCTCGACAGAGGAAGACAGAGCTCAAGCTCTTGCCTCACGCGTTGTTTTCGTTGATGCTCCCGCCCCTCCTCCCTTACCTCATTCATCTCCTTGTGTTTCTCTCCCTCCTGTCCGTCCTGTTTCTCCTCGCCACGTCCGACCCACTATTCGGCAAACCTCCCAGCGAGCTGAGCTCCGGTTTGATTTCACTTTGAACAGCTCCACCCTCACTGCTTTTATTACTGTAACTCTTTGTGAAGAAATCCTGAATCTGGCTTCGCCCTGTTCTGTCAATACTCTCCCCCCTCCAAGCTCTAACTTACCCAGTGCGGCTCCAGCTTCTTCCGCTCCTCATTCTCAGAATGAGCCTTGCATGGCGATGGCGCGCACCGGCCGGGAGAGCGCTCTCAACGATGGACAAGAGGACAGCAGCGATGCTTTCGCCTGCAGAATCGTCGAGGAACCTCCCTCTCCAACGCATGTTTAGCCTCTGCAAAGCTTTTCAGGTTTTTTTGATCAGTCACTGTAGGAATCTTATGCTTTCAAGCTTTACTGCTCTGCTAAAAAAGCATCTTTCTAATTTTAGTATTTATTCTCATGTTTGTCTAGCTTGTATGAACTTAAAACTGGTTTCCCTCTCAAGGGCGGTTCAGATTTTGAGGTTAAAAGGACTGGTTTCCCATCATGGGCAGTCCAGAAACTCTTTGACTAGCTTGATTATCAAGCCCAGTGCTCAGGCTCACCAAGCTGACACTGTGGCAGTTTTGTACCAGTAATTTTATACATAATGGAATTAGTCATACTTAGCAAAAAAAAAAAAAATAGTCGATTGTTCTTTAAAATCTCTTGAGTTAACGATAATAATTCTTAGGGTTTATTAATTTTTTAGGTTTTCTTGTTAAAAATATTAATATTTAGGGTTTATTAATCTCTTGTGTTCTTAATATTGATCCATTCACCTTATATATCCCTTAGGTCTTTAATATGTATCCCTTGAGTTCACCAAGTCCTTTGGTTTGTAATCTTAAACAGTTGGGTTTATTAGTTCTTTTGGTTTATAATATTAATAACTCCAAGGGTTTATTAATATCTTGAGTTTAAAATATTAATTCTTAGGGTTTATTAATCTCTTGAGTTTAAAATAGTAAACCTTAGGGTTTATTAATTTCTTGGTTTATAATATTAATATTTATCCCTTGGGTTCACCAATTCCTTTGGTTTATAATATTAAACCCTTTACATTATTACTTCTTTAAATGGTTTATAATATTAATAATCTCTTGAATTTAAAATATTAACTATTAGGGTTTATTAAGGCTTTTGATTATGAGGGTTTATTAATTTAGGGGTTATTAATATCTTTTATTTTTAATATTGATCTCTTGGCCTTATTGATAATATAAGTTTATCATCATTTATATTTAAAATATTAATTCGTAGACTTTATTAATCTCTTCCCTTTTTAATATGGATCCCTTGGGCTTCTTGATCTCTTAGGTTTTTAATATTTTTCCCTTGGGTTCACCAATTCCTTGGTTTTATTAGTTTTTTTGACTTATAATATTAATAATCCCTTCGGATATTAGTGAGAGATATATACTTATTATAAATAGTAATAAAATGATATGATTAAGTTATATTTGAATTTTAGTATAGTTTGAGTTATATCTATTAATGCATTGAAAATTTTTAATAATATTTTATCATTATATATTTTATTATCAAATAATATATATATATATATATATATATATATATATATAGTTAATATTATTAATATATTATACCTAGATATATAAAGTATATTGGTAATTATATTCATAAATATATAATGCTTATTTTGGTAAAAAATATGTGGTGGGTGGTGGATATAGGCTTATTGGCCTATATCAACTACATTGGTAAATATGATTGTGCTAGTATTATTATCTATCAACTACTATTTATCTTATCTACTCACACTACCAATCATTCTTAGCACTAACCATCGTAATAATTTGCTACACTAATTTCTAATAACATAACCTGCTGAGTAATGTTAACAATTATATGACAATATTTAAGCATTATTTTCAACAATAAGTGACCATCGAAGTAGCAGTAGCTAACCCAGAAGTGGAACTTACTATTTCTTGTGTTCTCTTTCTTTGTGCAGATGTTAAAGCAACAGTAGCTAGCCCAGGAGTGGCACTTACAATTTCTCGCGTTCTCTTTATTTACGCAGATGTTAGCGCATTATTCTTCATCATGTGGACAATACACACTGCCCCCTTCTTGCTTTATTTTTTGCAAATAATACTGTTACCATTGGAAAACACTGCAATGTTTCAGCCCGACAGAATTAATAGAAAATGATTGAAAAAACATGTGAATAATGTAGTTTTGTAACTTTTCAAGGAAACAAAAATGGAAAACTCCTTTGCTAAAAAAAACCCCATAATAATGCAAATACCTTTATCTAATATCAAAACCCTATGGCATAAATCCATAGAATTAACTCTACATACCATTTGAGGCCATCAATAACAACAGGATGAACAAAAACAAGGACTTCTCTCATGGTGGCCATGGCAATAGGGAGTGTTTAAACACTACAAGTTTTCATTGATTACGAATGAAAACATTGAAGCATGAACTTAATTTATATATAATATTAAAGCTCGAAGGGTTGCAGGAATCTGATTATAATACGATGGTTGATCATCAAAAAAAATCAATTGAGATAAGGTCAACCAAAGTGGAATTGATAAGTATGAATTGGAATATCAAAATCTCTGAGAATCTGGTCCCATTTTTCCTGCCAAAACTTAGACCAAAATTCCAAAGATATTTGGCATTCTCACAATATTTTACACTTTTTTAAGCCTTTTTTTTTGTAAATTTAGTAGTTCCTTAGCATTTTCTATTTATCAAAAAAGAAAGAGAAGTTTGCAACATATAAATATTTGGTGACCTCAACCTATTGGGAGGAAAGCAGGTCTCTTGGCCACCTTAGAGCATTAAATGCCATCCAAAATTGAAATTGTTTTTTTTCATCTACTAGTCACTATGTCCATTTTTCTATTTGAAACAAAGTTTATTTGACAACATGAAACATAAAATCTATCCGCAGAAATCATAAAAACTTAGAGGATGATGTTTTTAACAGTCTGGAGAGTCAACTGGTGTTAGATCTTTTGTTGTTGAGCCAGGCATGTCGACTTGATGCATCTATTAAAGCTTCCTCAATTCTGCCAATGCAAGATGTGGCATGATACTGTGACACCCTGATATCGTAAATTTCTTTTTTAATTTCCTGAAGTATTCAGATCAGTTCAGGATTTCCTTCAATTGGCTGTAAGCTTTGTGGCACTTTAGCCAACACACATTTTAGAGTCCAATATGTGTGGATGGATCAATGAAAGAGAGAGAGATGTCCTCTTGTATTCCCAAGGTCAACAACAAAATCCATGTTTTCCTCCTGGGCCTCTACATCTTCCTCCTTACTCTTACTTTCTCTCCCCCATCTCTGATTTACATTTCGAATATGTGGAGGGTTTCTTGTAGAGTAAACTTCCAAGCGATTCTCCATTATCTATTTCTTCGTCTTTCTGCCTCGCTTGCTTTTCTCGGCAATGTTTTTTGAAAGCTTCGGCTTTGCTTTATCCCCAGGCTGACACTTTGTTGATTTCCCTTTCACCATTGTTATACTCGAGTTGAGGAGCTCAAATAGCTATTGAAATAAACCTGCGGATATTATCAGCGGGCCTATAGAAGGTGGTATATTAGTAACTGAGAACCGAGGAAATTCAATGGGTCCCCTCGCCAAAGTGGAGTAAGCTAAGAAGACATGCATGCATATGATTTGACAGTGACAGGTTGACAAATGCAACTAACCAAAGATCAGATTGAGTATAATTCTCCCTATGTACCATACCACAGATAGTGTTTACCCACTTGACTTGAAGGAAAATAGATGTAGGATAATGACTGACCCAATTTTGAAAATTGCGAGATTGAAAATACCGACTGCCGCCTTTCAGTTTTTCATGGTGTTGCTCATAGGAGACTTCATAAAATTTAGATGCCCAACCGTGACATATCATAGGGGCATGGAGAAAATAAGCAAAGAAAATTTGAATGAGCAGTCGCAAAAACCAAATCTTACAAGGTGTTCTAAAACAAGGCTCAATGGCCTTCAGAGGGATGAACCAGCTCTAGTTTTGAAACATGCTACAGGCGAATTCAATGCCAAAGATCACATTCAATTAGTTGAGAGTAGAGCGATAATTTATCCTACCCTTCCTACCACAAGACATATGCATGCCTTCTACCCTTCCTATACAGATACTAATGGGTAAATTAATGAGGATAGGAACCAGAACCAGTACATACCACTAAACCTGAGAGTGTGACCATTGTAGTGTTGGCGAGGCATGACCTACAGCAAGTCCTTTCAATCCTCTGCAAATGCTACTTCCAGGTAGAATTTTCTGCCATCAAGACTTTGCATCTTTCCTTAACCTCCTCTCGAACTTTTTCCCATGTTGCTCTGACATGGTTAGTTGGCATTCCTTTACTGCCATTATGAACGAGCCTGCGAAGGTACCATCCTTCTCTAGTTGTAGGCTTACTGAATGATGGAAAGTTGGGATACGCTATCATCATGTGCCTCCAGTTGTCTTTGATCCTCCACTTGTCGCGCTGCGTTTGCCACTGGGCACCCCGATCAGGGGTACACTTTTTTTAAGCTCTCAATGAAACTAATAATTATTTTTCCATGGATTGGTTGATTATGGGGATCTTAATGTATGTTATTTTTACTTTCTTATCAATTTAATCGAATTTATGGATGTCATAATGCCGAAAAGAAACTTTGAGTGAAGTGAGAAATATATGATGGGAATATTTCATAATGGAATTATGTGATAATATAACATATACATGAAATTTGTTTAGCTACCGACACCATATTTATGTTTATGTTTATTATCATACAGGATAAAAATGAGGTGGCATTGTTTCTTTCAAGTTTCACTTGAGTGAAACTTTGACATTAGGGAAGGGCAACAAAGAAAAGAAAGCACCGCAAGATAATGTTTCAACTTTTCCCAAATGTGTCTTTTTCTTTCTTTTCAATTGAGAAACGTCAAAACGAGTATGAAAGCAACTTCGTCAACTTGAAAGGATGATAAAAAGAGTAGAAAATCATTTTTAATTATTTTATCCTTTCTTTTGTTTTCCATATAAATTTTGGTAATGTTTTGATTTTTATTATTTAAATTGTACTTTTGATAGTAATAAATTTCTTTTTTTTTTGGAACACTTGAATTATATAGACTATATAATTTATTTTGTTAAAAAAATATTGAATTTCAAATCAAATTAACTAATAAATATGACAAAAAAATGTAAAGGAGTTAGACTACTATAAACATAAATTCTTCCTAACAAGTCTAGATCCAGTTTAACCCTGGATCTATCAAGAGCCTAGAGGGATCAAATATCTAGAGGTGCAAACCTCATTTTATCTCTGGATTTATTAAGAGCCTAGAGGGATCAAATATCTAGAAGTGAAAAACTCTTTTTTTAGTGTAAAACTCTAAGAAAGGTCCGCACCTTGAGAGATTTGATCACTCTCTATGCTTAGATGCAATGTTATGATGGATCTATGATGGTTATATAATACTATACAATATCTATACTTTTATGTATGAGTCTCTTTCTTATTTCCTCTCTCTATCACACCCGTCAAACATATATAATATCTCTCCATATCACTCTCTCTCTCTATCTCTCTCTTTTTCTCACTCTCTCTTCCCATCCTCTCTGTGTCTCTCTCCCTCTTTCTCCTCACCATGTTCCCTCCTGCTCTTCTCTCTCCCTCACTCCCTCTCCACTCTCCCTTATCACTCCATCTTTCTCTCCCTCTATCTCTCTCTGCTTCTATATATTGATTCATATCTCTATCATTCTCTCCCACATCCCTCTATCTCTCCCCCCCATTACTCTCTCTCTCCCTTCCCTCTAACTCCTCGAACTATGTTTCTCTCTCCCTCTATATCTCTCTCATTCTCTATATTGAGTCATATCTCTTTTCCTTCCTCTCTCTATCATTCTCTCCTACCTCCCTCTATCCATGGAAAATTTTAGGGGCTCATATTCGCAAGTGGGCTAATTTTCCATCCTTTTTCCAAAAAAAAATATTCGCTAATTTCCATTTTTCTTAAAAATGACTCTTCGCCCTAATTTTATAATATAAAACTATTTTACCTTAAAAATCGCCAAAGTTCTATATAAATAATATATAAAATTATTATAAATTTAAATATTTTTACAAAAGTATCATCAAACATTTTATAGATCACATATTTTGGACTTGTGAGATTCGCCAATGTTTCAAAAATTTAAGGTAAATTTCCATCCTTAAAATTTTCCCTGCCTCTATCTCCCCATAACTCTCTCTCTCACTTCCCTCTAACTCTGTCACTATCTCCCTCCCTCTCAACTTTTCTATATCCCCTTCATCTATGTGTCTCCCTATCTCTCTCTATCTTCACCTTCTCTCCCTATCTGTCTCCTCTCCTTTCTCCCTCACTCTCACCCATCTCTCCATCTCTCCCCTTTTGCGCCCTCTTTTTCTACACCTCTATCTGTCTATGTCTTTGTTCTTGCCTCCCTCTCTCTCCCCATCCAACTCCATCTCTCTTTCTCTCTCCTTCCCTCTCTCCCCTCCTACATATCTCCCTTTCTCTCTCTCCCTCCCTCTCCAGCATTTTGGATCAATCATATCAAATAAAATACAATAATGAAAAACTTAACACAATCATGCACTATCTTTCCTCTACTATTGTTAGTCAATTTGTTTGCTCTCATAGCTTGAATACATAGTTAATATGGATCTATGTTGGTTCTTAGTAATATAATTTACAATATATATATTTCACATCTTTATATATTGATAAGAAATGGTATTGGCCCATGGTATTGGAACAAAACCTATTTACATCTTAATAATATCCTTGGAAAAGTGGGGGTGAATATCCATGGTTAAGAATCATGTGATATTGTTATAAAATATTTTGACTATGAAATAAGCTATGTTTTTTAGGCATGCGGTATTTATAAGCCATGGTATTGGCCCATGGTATGGTAAAAAAACTTATTCACAAATTAATAACAAAATAAAAATATAACAAATTGACTTTAACTTTAGCATTTTATTATCAATTGAGCCAACATTTTAATGTGCATATACTTCTAACTTTATATTCCTTTAAAATTTTTATTTATGCTTTATATTACTTTTAACTTTTTATTTATTAATTTTTTTGTTACTTTTTTTTTTTAATTTTGCTCACATATAAATGTTAAATTTTTATGTTACATATACCCCTAAATATTTGGCGACATTGACATTAGATTAAATTTGTTAAATGTTAAATGTTTACATGTTACACACTTGGGCTTGACATCTACCCCATACTGGGTTGTAAGCGCCTAAGAAAACTTAGTCAAATCGTGCACTTATTTATTACCCACAAAAGGATAGCGTAAAATTATTCACTTTTTACTAACCACTTTCTTCAAAGTAATATAAAGATAAAATTACCTATATTAAAGTTCAAAAAATTATTTATTTTAAAATCATATGGAAAGTTTATTGATACGATTATATATTATACTAGTCTAAATCCATGTTAACCTTGGATGTATGAAACACCAAGAAGTACAAAAACATTTATATTCAAGGGAATACAAAACGTTTGGGATGACAGTGGATGAGGGACACACAGTGCTCAAAAACACATCCTTTAGTGAGGCAACATCATAAAGACATAAAATTGGCATAGAAAAGAATACACCTATAGGAAAAACTAGAGCATCATAAGGCACAAAGAGCACACATGATCAATAGATCGTTGATTGGTCATAATACACATTTTTTAGTTAGGGGAAGGGGAATGCAGAAACATCTTTTCTGAGCGTAAAACTTGAGGAAATGTTTACATCTTGAGAGATTTGAATCCTCTTAGCACTTAATATATGCGATGTTAAGATGGATCTAGGCTAGTTATATCTCCATCCATATCTCCTTTGTCTCCCCAAAAACACACACTCTTTCCCTCACTCTATATATATCTATCTCTCCCTACCTCCCTCTCTATGACTCCCTTTTCTTCCCTCCCCCCCATTTATATCTCTATCTCCCTTCATCTTTCCTTCTTGGTCACTCTATCTCACCCCACGAAATAAACAAAAACTCTCTCTCCATATCTATCTATCTCTCAGTCTCTCTCAATATCTATCTCTCCCTCTCTCCATCCCTCTTCCTCCCTCTTCCCCATCCTCTCTCTCATCCCCTTCTTTCTCTCTCTCTCCCTTCCCATTCTCTCTCTCCTCTTTTATAATAAGAAAGAAGACAAAGACAATTGTGGTTTTATCCAACATTGAGTTTGCACCTAAAAATTTAATTATCCTTTTATGTCTTGTGTTGATTTCTTGATGAGTTATGATTTACATGCCTTTAGACTTAATATTGTTCATAGTTTATAACACAATACCTTATGAAATAAATAATCAAATACACTTTAGAAATAAAAAGATAAATTAAGCAAATTAAATGGTGCCAATATTGAATAACAAACTTAAGAAACTTTAGAAACCCCTTCAGTATTTATCACATTACCAATATTGAATAACAAAACCAACATAGGCAAGGGGTTGAGAGAAGTACTCCTTTGAAATAATCAACACCATGTTAAGTACAGAGATAATACAAATTGATCTTTAGATAAACAACAAGTTAAGCATGTAAGACAAGAGATTGTAAATTTTTTATTCCAATTAATATAAAGCTTTACTTGATATAAACCTGAAATAAATTTGTTTATATATATAAACATCTATTTTCTTAAAAGATAAATACATTATTTACTGACAATAATCTATTTATGAGTGAATAAAGTCTCTTCTTATTTGGATGACACGGGATCGACTTTTGGGGATCGACTTTTGTTTAGCAATTTGAATGTTAAAGTATTCTACACTGAAAAATTAAGTGTTCTTAACCATTAAACTTCTATGTATAATAAAATTATATTTTTGAACAAAATAATTTAGCTTTATTTAAAGCACTCATAACATTATAGTTTAACACACTACAAAAATATTATACAAATAATTTAATAATTAATGTGAAAGGTCCATGTAAATTTTATTTAAGTGAAAATAAAAAATCCATTAAATTAACTTTTTGTTCTAGAGACATGGAATAGTTTATCTATATAAGAGCCCACATGTTATTTAAAATCTAGAGTATACCACTGCTTTTATACCAAATATCCAAAGACATTATTTACAAAATATTTATATTTATAGCATAACCTTCAAACAGATGTAACAGACAAAGATAAATTTCAGAACGGATGGATTATATAACAGAGAACTTCTAGAAAGACGGCTCCCAAACCCAATCCCTTCGGTCAACCAGCGTGAGAGTGATTTATTTAACGTAATACGCTATCACTACCATAACCATGAGAAGCATACTGGAAATAAACATCTTTGTTGTGATTGAAGACGCCAGCGTATTTTCATACTATATTAGTCTGCCAAATTGCAGTGACGGTCGAAGTAGCAGTAGCAAGCCCAGGAGTGGCACTTGCCATTGCTCGCGTTCTCTTTCTTTACGCAGATTTTAGCGCAGTCTTCTTCATCATCTGGACAATATACACTGCCCCCCTTCTTGCTTTCTTTTTCGCAAATAGGACCGTTTCCATTGGCAAACTCTGCAATGTTCTAGCCCAGCGGAATTAATAGAAAATGATTCAAAAAACATGTGACTAATGTATTTTGTAACTTTTCAAAAGAAAAAGGGAAAATCTTTTGCTAAAATAACCCCACAGTAATGGAAAAATCTCTATCTAATATCAAAACCCTAGGGCAGAAAGCCATAAATTTCACTCTACATACCGTTTGAGGCCATCAGTAGCAGCAGGACGAACACAACAAGGACCGCTCTCATGGCCGCCATGGCATCACGGAGCTATTCACCACTACAATTTCTCATAGATTGAGAATGAAAAAAAATGAAGCAGGAACTTCATTTATATCAAAAAACAATGCTCGAAGAATCGCAGTAATCTGATTATCATACGGTGGTTGACGATGAGACAAATGAAAATCAATTGAGATAAGGTCAACAAAAGTGGAATTTTATAAGTACAAACTGCAATATCAAAAGCTCTGAGAATCTGGTCCTGATTTTCCCACCAGAACAGAGACCAAAAGTCCAAAGAGATTTAGCGTTCCGACAAGCTTTTCCACCTTTTTTTAAGCTGTCAACGAAACTAATAATTATTTTTGCATGGACTGGTTGACTGCGGCGATCTTAATGCATGTGATTGTTACTTATCAATTTAATCAAAGTTATGGATGCCATATGGCCAACAAGCCACTTTGAGTGGAGTGATAAATTTATCATGGGAATGTTTCACAATGGCATTATGTGATAATATATAATATACATGAAAGTTGTCACGCATGCTGGGCACGATGGAAATATCTCTGCAATTGTTGATTATCATACAGGACAAAAATAACAGGCCACATTGTTTATTTCAGTGATTTCACTCCAGTGAAACTTTGACATCAGAAAAGGGCCACGACACTCTAAAATGGTTTTTCAATTTTGGCCAAATGCTATTGAATCATTTTTTTTAGAGTTGGGTAGGACTCTATTTTCATGATTATGTCCAAATACATTTTTTTTAAAAGTTGGGTAAGACTATATTTTCATGATTATGTCCAAATATATTATTTAAATTGGGAAATTGAACCCGTGATTTCACCATTAATAACATAATAGTGTACCCCTATTAAGTATTTCCAAAGCTAAGTGGTCTCCATTAAATCATTATATGACATCAATATTTTTCTTTCTCTTAGATTAAGAAACACCAAAACTAATAGTAAAACAACTTCCTCAACCTTAAAAGGATAAGAAAAAAATACAAAATCATGTTAATTATTTTATTTTTTCTATATTTTTTTATTATTTAAAATGTATTTTTATAATATAATAAAATTATTATATAAACTAAATTATATAAATTACACAATACAAATATGAAAAAAAAAATGGATAATAGTTTGACTACTATGAACATAAATGATTCCTAAAAACTTAGTCAAGAGTATGATGATTTGTTACCAACAAAACCATTAGAGCACATCAATATATATTATTGATATTTTGACATAAAAGTTTTTTCTATTTACTTTGTTCAAAGTAATATAAAGATAAACAAGGATTTATATTAAAGTTAAATAAATATGTAGTTGGTAAAATTATTATTATTTTTATTTATATGTAAAGTTGAAGGATATGATTATATTTTTTTTACTAGTTACATCTATTTTAATTTGGGATGTATCAATCACCAAGAGTGATATATTTTCTCTAGGTGCTAATTTATTTTGAGTGTAAAATTTGAGGAAATTTTTGCACTTGAGAGATTCGATTTCTTTAGGCACTTGATAGATTTTAGGTTAATATGGATCTAGGCAAGTTATATCTCCCTCCGTCTCTCCTTTTTCTCTTTATCTCACCCCCAAATATAGATGATCTCCCTCTCTCCATATATATCTATGTCTCCCTTCCTCCCTCTCTATGACTCTCTTTTCTTCCCCCTCTCCACACTCTATTTATATCTTTGACACCCATCATGAATCCTTCTTTGTCTCTCTATCTCACCCCCCAAACAAACACACACACTCTCTCCATATCTATTTATATCCCACTCTCTCTCCATGTCTATATCTCCCTTTCTCCCTCCCTCTTCCTCTCTCTCTCTCTTCCCCTTCTCTCTTTCCTTCTCCCCGCAACTTTGTCACTATCTACATCCCCATCTCGTTCTCTTTCTCCCCTTCTCTCCCATATATATCTTTGTTTCTCCCTCTGTATCTCTTTCTCTGATATGATTTTCTCTCTCTCCTCTCCTTCTCTCTCTCTTCCCTCCTCTCCTCTCTCGCTTACTCTCTCTCCATCTCTCCCTTGTCACTCCATGTGTCTCTCCATCTCTATCTCTATATGTATTTTTTTCCTTCTCTCTCTCTCTCTCACTCACTCTCTCTCTCTATCTCTCTCTCTCTCCAAATCCATCTCTCTCTCAAGTCCTCTCTCTTGACTTTCCTCTCTCTTCCACTATCTCCAACCTACCTTTTTCTCTCCCTCGTGTCTCTCTCTCTATCTCTACCCTCCAACTCTACCACTCTATCTAATTCTCTCATTCTCTCTCTCCCCCCCTGTCTCTATGTCTCCATCAGTCTCCTCTCCTTCCCTATGTCTTCCTTCATCTCCTCTCTCCCTCATCCTATCTCCATATCTCCCTTCTCACCCCCTCTTTCTCTACCTCTCTCTCTCCATGTCTTTGTTCTCTCTCTCTCTCATCAATAATTGACACTCTATGTAATCGATGATATATGTAAGGTCTAATATATTTAACATTTAACATTTTTTATTTTGAAATGACTTATTGTATTTGGGAATTTGGCCATGACATTTGAACAAAACTTATATACAAGTTAATTATATTCATGCTAAAGTGGCAGTGAATCTCCATGGCTAAAAATATTGTTATATTGTAAGTTTATTGTAAGCATTAAGCTTTAATATGCTTATTACTTAAATTTAAATACGGTCATGGAATCATTATAATTATTTTCCAAGGAAAAACTATAAGAATCAATTTTTCTATTGATCACTATTATTTTAGCATTGACCAATGTAAATTATAATGTTTAACTTGAAAAATAAAAAATTAGTTTTCAATAATAATAAAAACCTAATCTTCAAACATTTGATTGGGGCATAAATTGAAGGTCTTACTGCATCCTTTACACAATATAATACCATGTAGATTAATATCTTACATATTTTATGATTATTGTCCCAATATCCATGCATGATTTTAAATATTTTAGTAGTAATTTTTTAATCTTTGTCAGAAAACCATCAAAACATAAAATCCTTGAAAATACCTTATACTCAACTTGTTAATTTTGGGCAACTAGATCCAAACTCCATGTTGCACTCCTCATATGATGATGATCATATTTTTGTTGGATTCCTCTTTCGGAGAGGTGCAAGATTGATTTGAAGATCATCTTGTTTGGATGAGAAGAACATATATTTTGATTTTTTTTTTCCACACATGTGCAAGGTCAGCCATATTTCGAATGTAGGCTCACAAGCCTAATAAATGTGTGACACACCCTCACTGATGGATATAAATTGGAGAGACTTGAAGGTCATTTTCTTATCAACTCATCGCACATTCTCTCATTTTCATATGATTGGTTCGGTAGCCTTTGGAGGCCTCTTTCTTTCACACGTGCAGAGCTAAAACTAGGGAAAATCTCTAGATCTATTTAGGGTTTATTTGTTGTGCGTTGACCATCATTGACCATGGTCAACGCTTGACTGCTTAACCTCCAATGTTTGCTGGGAATCCAATTTTTGTAGGTCATACAGCTAGGAAAAAAAATCGAGGATGAAGGAGCAGTTTGACCAAAGCCATAAATCTGTAGCATTAAATTTTTGCGTTAATTATCTTACATTGAATTTTTGGCGTTGACTTTGGTTGACCAATGTTGAATTTTGATGAGCTGTATTTGAGGGCTTTGTGTGTGACACTTGGAGGGTTGGCTGATCTAAGAAAATCTTTTATGGTTGATGCATCTTGTTGATTGTCATAATGCACCCTATCTTATATCTTTGATGGATAAGAAGATTTGTAAAATATGATCTATCTTCTGTTGATCTATTGTTGTGTTCTATCAGCATTTTACTTTCATTTTTATGTGATTGCTAAAGTGAGTTGGGTGTAAGAAAGATTTAATTAAATTTTTATTAAGCATAGAACACTCCATGTCTATCTAAAATTGACATGGAATCAAAGCTGAGGTGAAGACAAATCCCAAGCTCCTATGAGAAGCAATCACTAAAGAAGAAATCTTATCGAGAACAAATGGCCTCCATAACCTATAAGGGTTTCAAGTCTGATGATAAATTGATTGATAAGTTTGATTGTCATGCATGAAAGACATCCTTAGATTTGGCTTTAGAATATCAAGATGGCATGGACTATGTGCAGGGGAAGATTCAAGAGCCTACATAAAATGAACCTACTGCCACAAACATGAAGTATAGGAAAGGGGAAATCAGTAAAATATGATTATCCAGGATTTTTCTCATAAGCACTTGGTTGGTTACATTTTTTAGTTGAGAAAATATAAAGAGATGTATGATAATCTAGTTAACATGTTTAGGGATAGAAATGCTAATCAAATTATTTTCTTCAAGAATAAATTGAAGAATATCAAGAAGGGCAAGGATGCATCCATTCAATCCTATTTTATGAGGCTCACTCAAATCATGAAAAATCTTATAGCTATTGGAGAATAAATAGTTGATCGAGAGATGATTTTCATAGCGCTTGGAGGTCTCCCTTGTGATTGGTATGTATTCAATACCGCTATTCTTAATAATAATGGCATTTCTGATTTTGATGAAATATTGATGAGATGCACTCAAGAGGAGATAGGAATGATGGAGAGATATCATCCCTATAATGGAAATGGAGGTGACCCTACTGCCTTCACTGCTCATGCAAAGTAGAGGAAAAATGGTGGTCCGAGAAATAGATACCATGGAAGAGTGGGGCCCAAAGGAAGGAAGGGAAGATGTTACACTTGTAACAAGTTTGGTCACTATGCAACAAAGTGCCTTAATAGAAGGGAATCTCCCATGGATGATGACAACAACAACTCCAGGGGAAATGGAAATCAAAGGAACAACATGTTCAAAGGAAAATGGAAGGCTCCCTCTGATCCTAGTGGAAATTGGAAACCTTTCAAGAGGTCAAGAAATTCTGGGTACGATGAGTCTAATGTTGTTGATAATAAGAGAAATGAATTTATTCTTGTATCTGCCCTCTCTATTGGGTATACTCCCGACGCCCTGGATGTCTGGTTGATTAATAGTGTTTCTTCAAGGCACCTCACTAGTTATAAATAAGCCCTTGTTGATTTTATTGAGAAGGATACTAATCTAGAAATTATCCTTGAAGATAATGCCACCTGTTCCGCGAAAGGGACGGGGACTATGACCCTTCATTTATCTCAAGTTCAAGTCCTTCATTTACAATATGTGTTGTACCTACCTAATTTGAAGAACAACCTTGTGTCTATTTCAGCAATGGAAGACAAAGGGTTCAAGGTGGCATTCACTTATTGAAAGGTATGCATTTGGAAGAATAACTTCAAGGGAAATCTTACTATTGTTTTTAGAGTTGATACACTCTACCAGGTTGAAGTCCATTAGGGGCTATGTCATGTGATACAACTCTTCAAACAGAGTTATGGCACTGGAGGTTTGCACACCTTCATTACAAAGCCCTTCCCAAAGAAAGGAAGGTTGCAATAGGGATGCCCTATTTTAGATATGATCATGAAGATATATGTCAGGGCTTTGCCGAAGGAAAGCATACAAAGGTACCATTCCCATCAAGTGTCACAAAGAAAAATAATATCTTGCTGTTGATACAGTCTAATTTATTTGGTATGCTATCAGTGACATCCTTGGGAGGATATTCCTATTTCATGAATTTTACAGATGACTTCTCCTGCAAGACCTGGATATATTTATTAAAGAAGAAGGATGAAACATTCAAATGGTTTTGTGCCTTCAAGGATTGGTGGAAATCAAATTCAGAAGACAGTCAATGTTTTGCGGACCGATAATGGGGCCGAGTATCAGTCAAATGAATTCAATTACTTTTGTACAAAAGCAGGCATTAAGAGGGAGACAACAAGTGAATATACTCCTAAGAAAAATGTTGTTGGTGAAAGAAATATGAGGACCATTATGGAAGCTTCCCATGCCATGCTATGTGACCAAGGTCTTCTGAAGTTTCTATGGGGAGAATTCATGAACACTACTGTGTATGTTCAAAATAGACGTCTCCATTCTGATCTAGACCTAGAAAATCTTAAAGAAGTCTTCTCTGGTAAGAAACATGATGTTTCTCATTTTGGAGTTCTGATTGTCCTCTTTACTTTTATGTGCCGAAAGAAAAGAGAAGCAAGTTGGATGCTTCTAGAAAGAAGGGAATGCTTGTGGGCTACAGTGAAACTTCGAAGGCATATAGAATATATTTTCCTCGTCAAATAGAAGTGGAGATATGCCACGATCTCACCTTCGATGAAGATGTTGCCCTCAAGAAAGTGAGAAATCTTCCTATATCCAAGGATTTCAAAGAAGATGAAGAAGAAGGGAAGCACGAAGAGCCAAAGGATGAACCAATTCCCAATGTTGAAGGAGCTATGGTCCTATTGATCCACCTCCTTAAAATAAGAGAAGACCCTCATGGCTCAGGGATACTCTCGCAGATGCCAAGGGACATATTACCCTACAGGGGAAATTTTGTGAAGGCAAGAAACCAAATAGAGACCAAGGGTATGTAGCAACCATGAGTACAATTGTATAATCTAAGCCTAAATCATTTTAAAAATTCATAAATAATTAAGTTTGGAACAATTCTATGCACGAAGAATATTATTCCATTATGGAAAATGATATCTGCGAGGTGGTCGTGAGACCGGAGGAAAAATATCTTATCATGTCAAAATGTCTCTATAAGATCAAGCATGGATCTGATGGTAAAACTGAAAAGTACATGGCAAGATTTGTTTCCTGAGGCTTCTCTCAAAAGGAAGGGATATATTATGATGATATATTTCCACCTGTGGCCCACTATAGCACCATTCAATCTATCATTTCCCTTAATGCAATGCAGGGATGGAGTCTCCATCAGATGGATGTGAAGACCACTTTTATGCATGGATTTATAAAGAAATAGGTGTATGTGGAGAAACCTCTAGGTTTGAAGTTCAAGATAGAAACACCTATGTATGTATGGTGAATAAATCCCCCTATGGGTTGAAGCAAGCCCGTAAGGATTGGTATCATATGATAGATAGCTACTCGATGAAGTTGGGCTTCACTCGAAGTAATGTTGATTCAAACCTTTATTTTAAGTTTGATAGACAAAGGCCTCTCATTCTAGTCCCCTATGTGGACAATATCTTCCTGACAGGTGTTGAACATCTCATTCATCAGTGTAAGAGGGAGCTAGCTTCTGAATCTAAGATCAATGACCTAGGAATGATTCATTTATTTCTAAGCTTGGAGGTATGGCACAGGCTAGGCCAGATTTTCCTTTCTCAAGGAAAATATGTCATGAAGCTACTGGAGAGATTTTGTATGGTGGACTGTAAGTATTTGTTAACACTGATGGAACTCAACTTTAAGAATTTGTGTGGAAATCTTGTTTGAATCACACTAGGAAATCCCACCAAGTATCGACAACTCGTGGGGGGGGCTGTTGTTCCTAGTGAACTCTCACACATACATATGTTTTTCCATGAACACTTTGAGTCAACATATGGTTGATCCTCATCACATTCATGGGATAGGTGCCAAGAATCTATTGAGATATCCTTAGGGCACAATAAACCATAGGTTGAGATACACTGTTGGGAGTTTGAGACTCCATGGATATACTGATGCTGATTGGGCTATCAGTGTGGTGGATCGCAAGAGCACATCTGGATGACGCTTCACCTTGTGTTCTGCTTCGATATCTTGGAAGAGTAGGAAGAAAAAGTCAGTGTCTTTGAGCACTGCTGAGGCCGAATACATTGTAGCAATTATGGCCTGTTGTGAAGTTGTTTGGTTGTGAAATATCTTTAGTGAGCTGTTTGAGCATGTCATAGATACTACCGTTATCCTTTTTGATAACTGGAGTGGGATTCATATTTATGATAATTCTGTATTCCATGATCGATCCAAGCAGATTGATATGAGGTACCACTTTATCTAGGATATGGTACAGCGAAGCGCCATAAGGCTCGATCATATACAAACTAATGAGTAGGTCACAAATATTCTCACAAAGCCCCTAGGGAAGGTCAAGTTCCTAACCTTTCGTGAGAAGCTTGGAATCATGGAAAGACCTTTTTCTGAGGGTCCTCATTGAGTTGGACTATGAGCTCTGTGAGATCTATGGGGCTTTGGGATAACTTCTTGGAGCTATAAGCACACATGGAGATAGGCTTGTCGAACCTTGTTGTTCTTATGCCCCTCTGTTATGATATTGAGGTGATTCACCTCTCTTTGATATATGCCCCACACGCATCCTACCCATGGAGTTTTATATTAATGGGAAGTGCCTCTCATTTGGCCAATGAGGTGGGAAATGTGGATAGATACCAATAGCAAGACTGATGGACACATCAAATATTGTTGTACTATCTATGTCTAGGATGTCATATGTGCAACACCTTCATCTAGGATCAAGTATGAGGAATTTATTACCTCTAAAATGACTTCAGGATAGTATGAGAATCTTTTTTATTCTAAAAGAGGTTTTAACCTCTAATATGACTTCGGGTGAGCTGAGCGTGATGTCTTTGTGACTCACCTTTTTTTTTTATCTGAGACAAAGAGCTAGTAAATAAACTTATGACAGGATGATGCACAATGCTATACGATGGTTAATCAGGAGATCTATGTTATGCTCAAAATTGAAAGTTCTCAAAACAGGTATGAACTTGAGTGATCGGAAATGTCTCCTCATTGGGATTCTGACGCCGTGAATGGTTCAAAAAAATGATGTCGTATGACGAAGATATCACATTCTGTCTTTTTTCCCAAATAACAAAAAAATTGCAACTGGATGCTTAGTCAACATCTAGGTATAGTCAGCAAGAATATTTTGGGGAATCTTCCATTTTTCTCCAACCAACCAGATGGTGCCATGTCGCATGATGTGGGTCATTGATATTTGGTGGTATGGAGGATTTTTCTGATCGTTGGATGGATTTTGCATGTGTTTTCGAATGAGGGACATGTGGCAAGCCTAGAGTCCACCACGTCTCCTCAGGATGGTATATTAAATTTTTTTGAAGGCCATGGGAGTTGAACGAGAGACCTCGGGCATGGGCGCAAGCGGGTTGACCAGTTCGCCTATGAGGTGTTTAACACCCTATAGGGAAATTGCAAGATAATAAAGTGTTAGAGTTTATGTATTGTGGGAGGGGATCGCCAACGATCCCAACCCACTGGCGGCCCCAAAGGTTGGTTACATGTTATGTATTAAACTGCAACATCAAATGTTCCATCCCGCTTAAAAACTTTGACTGCTGCATAAAAATATCACATGAAAACATTTAACATTTCCCCATGCGGAAAAGGTTAATTTGGTGGTTGTTTGAATGGCTAATCTCTTAGACATTGAAACATATTCACATAGGCGTGGATATGGCAACAAATGTTGTGGTCTACGGAACACTGATCTTCAGGTTCTTCGCACTTTAATGCAAAGTTTTAAATCCCTCAACCACGTGGTTTATGGTGGAGGGTTGGTTTGTGACCACTCCGCCTAACCATTTCATGTTAACGAATGTGGTTTATGTGGCGAGAACAGTAGCACGCCCATAAATTTTATGGTTTCCATCAATTTAATTCCAGTTAAGTGCTTGCCTCCACATTTAGTGGAGCTTTTCTAGCTGTCATTGGGAAAAATGCATTGGGAGGTCAATTTGCAACCAAGTTATAGTGAAAATAGCCATTAGAGTCCTATAAAAACATGTAAGTTATAATTTTGAACATAATGACAAAGAGGGACAGGCCATTGGGAGTTGGACCAATAGATGTAGCCCAGGAGGGGTGAACTACCTCATCATGCCTACTATGTAAAAATTATGTGTGATTGTATTTCTCTATTATACACTATTTTTCAGTGTTTTTATGGCATATTTTCATGCTTAAAGTTCACTAATTCATCTATATTTCATGGTTAAAACTCTCATTATTTAAGAAAACATATGGAGAAAAATTGTACATGTTTATATTACTGAAAGAAAACCTAGCACAGTAGAACTAATACACTCCTTTTAGATCAAGTAGGTATCAGAGCTAGAGTTTAATCTCTCGTTTTTATATGTGCAAAGATTTGTTAAATTTTTGCAAGGGTTTTCATGCTTACTAGGCTCAAGATTAAGAGAGGAGAAGGAAAATTGGTGGAAGAAAGAGGTTCTCAAAGTGAGCCAAAACAAAGGAGGGCAAGATTTCCACATTCTCTACCACCTAGTTCACCTTCAAGAGAAGCAGAAGAACCATCAAGCATGGCTCAAGGAGAAGAAGAAACACATGAAGAGGTGGAGCCCAAAGAAGAAGAAAGAGTGTTCAGGAAATCATTCCTTGACATGACTGAAATGGTGAGAGTCCTTTGTCAATAAAGAAATGAAATACTAGAAGGAGAAGGATCGAATCTTCACAAGGAAGGCCGGGGATCATCAGGAGGCCACAATGATGAAGATAAATAAAAAAATGGAAATGGAGGAAATGGAGGCAGTGGAAAGTCACCATCCTCACCCTCATCATCATCATCCTCTACTTCATCTTCAGTACACTAGTCACAGAGGTCAAAGAACACTGGTAAAAGTCCTTTTCTAAAACTTGATGTTAAGTTTGAATTGTGAATGTTTAATGGTGAAGTAAATGCAAAAAATCTTGATAATTGGACTAGGAAATTGGAGGTTTATTTGAGAATTTAGAACCTTCATGATGATGACACCAAAATCCAACTAGCTTCATTGAGGATGGAAGGTGCAGTGCTTGTTTGGTGGGAAGACAAGACAAAGGAAGAGATCAAAAGGCATTGTAATATTATTCTATCATGGACTGATTTCATTACTGCAATAAAAAAATATTTTTATCCATTATCTCACATTTAGAAAGGCATAATGAACAAGAAAATTTTTAGACAATTAAAAGGAAAAAATGTACAAGACTACACCGAAGAATTTAGGAGAAGAGATCTCTTATTATGGGTAGATTTACGAAGTCAAGATACTTTGCTCAAGTACATAGGGGGCTTACATAGCTACCTTAGACATATTATCCTCATGTTTAATCCTACAAGTCTATATGAGGTATGTGTTCAAGCCACACATCTAGAAGCTAGAGGGAAAACTAGTTTTGAAGAGGGTAGAAACAAACGTTTTAAGGGGAAAAACAAAGAGAAGACCTCAAAAGGAAAAGGAAAAAATAATTCATATATCAAGAAATATGGAGAGAAATTGTTTTGTGAACATTATTCAAGAGAAGGCCATGAAGAGAAATTTTTTTGGAAGCTACATCTTGAAAAAAAAAACACAAGTTTAACAATAACAAAGGGAAGCAGAAAACTACAGCTACAACTCAACATGATTTAGGAGATGATTCAGGTGATGAAACTAAAATTACAGCCATGGGATTGAAGAACATGAAGGGGAAATAAATTGAAACGAAACCCAGTACTAGTACTTCAAATTGTCACATAGAAGCTCCAAATGAAGAAGAGAGAATTGAAATATTTCATGTGAGGGTCATATCCAAACATACTAAGATTGATACACTGTTTGATAGTGGTTCACAAGTTAATTTAATATTTGAATACTTCATCAAGAAAATTCATATTGATACCATTACATATCCAAAATCATATCCACTTGGGTGCATTTTTAAGGATGCAAATTTACAGGTTTCAAAGATGTGCATATTGCGCTTTGCAATAACTGCACATTTTGTTGACGCAGTTGAATTAGATGTGGTTCCTCTTGATATTGCAGATGTTGTGTTAGGAAATCCTTACTTTTATGACAAGAAAGCTATCTTCCATCACCATTATAAAAAATACCACTTATTCAAATATGGCAAGGAGTACATGGTTAGATCACATCGCAAGAAGTCAAATATTGCAATGGTAAATGTTGGATAGGTAAAAAGGCTGGTGAATTCAATTAATAATTTTGCTCTTCTAATGATTAAGCCTAAAGATGATGTTAATCATGAGTCATTTGAAGATTGTGATCATATGTTGAAATCAGATTTATATGATGTAGTTGATGCACATCATGAAATGTTTCAGGGGCCAACAAGATTGCCTCCTAAAAGGGAGATTCAACATGAGATTTAGTTTCAAGAATATTGTCCTCTTCCAATCATCGGAATGTATCACATGTTGATAATGGATAATGCCGAAAGAAAGAGGAAAATCAAGGAATTGTTGGAAAAGGGAATCATAAGGCCAAGCACTTCGCGATGCAGTTCACCCATAGTTTTGATTCCGAACAAATATGGGACTTGGTGCATGTGTGTCAAGTTCAGAGCTTTGAACAAGATAATGGTAAAGAACGATACCCACTCCTAGGGATAGATGATTTGTTAGATCAACTAAAAGAAGAATTTTTTTTCACTAAGTTAGATTTACGAAGTGGACATCATCAAGTAAGAATTGCAGAAAGTGACATATGGAAGACTTCATTCAAAACCAAATAAGGACCCTTTGAGTGGTCAGTTATGTTATTTGATTTGTGTAATGCATGGGTGACTTTCATGCGTGTTATTGATAATGTTTTGCGTCCATTTCTTGATGAATTTGTGATTTTTTATTTAGATGATATACTCATTTTTAGCAAAACAAGATAAGAGCAAGTCTTGCATGTAAAGAGGGTACTTGATGTTTTGAAGAAAGAGCAATTATTTTTTAAGATGCCTAAGTGCAAATTTGGAAATTCTTCTATGGTTTATTTGGGACACATTTTAGGAAGAGGTGCATTGAGAATTGATCCTTATAAAGTGGAATCCATTGCGAATTGGCCCACCTCCAAATCAGTAACCGAGGTAAGAAGTTTCTTAGGCGCAACTCAATATTGCAGAAAGTTTATTGCTAACTTTTTTGCCATAGTAGCTCCTATGCATGCAGTGACAAGTGTAAAGGAAGGCTTCCAATGGGAAGGAAAAAAACAACAATATTTTCAAGATTTAAAAGACAATATCAGTTCGTCTTCGGTCCTTGCATTACCGGATTTGAGACAGCCATTCAAGATAAAAACCGATGCTAGTGATTATTGCATGGGTGTAGTACTTTTGCAGCATGGTAAGTCTATTTCTTTTCATTCTGAAACATTAAATGGTGTTGTAATTTATTTTCCAACATATGAAAAATAGCTATATGCATTGTTATAAAGAGTTAAGAAGTGGAAACACTAATTTATGGGTAAAGGCATGATTATACATACCAATCACCAACCGCTATAGTACTTGCAGTCACGAACAAATTGCAGCAATCATGACATTTTAGGTGGATGGGATTTATTCAATAGTTTCACTTGGTTATAAGGTACAAGAAAGGTATTTTCAATAAAGTTTCAGATATGCTTTTAAGGCCAATTGTAAGTTCTTCTACTTTGCTTAAAAATGATTCTATTGTAGATGAGAGTTACATAGAACAATATGCATTTGATGCTGATTTTAAAGATGTGTATGCTAGTTTGATTGGAGGGAATCAAGTTGAGGAAAACGATTATCACATGCATAAAGATTTGTTGTTTCATTTTGGAAAGTTGTGTATACCACAAGGAGAGAGAATTATCGTCATGAGAGAGGCTCATTCATCTCTTATCGAAGAATGCTTTGGGGTAAGGAAAACAATGGCGCATCTACAAAGGTATTGTTATTGGCCTCGCGTCGTAGATAGTGTGTCACGTTTTATCAGAGGAGGTTCTATGTGTGCAAAATGCAAGCCTAGCAACAGGAAGCTTGGATTGTACAGGCCACTATCGGTACCATCAAGGCCATGGGAGAGTGTCTCCATGGAATTTTTTGGAGGTCTATCTATGTCAAGAAAATGACATCATTATCTTTATGTAGTTGTGGATAGATTCAAGAAAATTCTTGTAATGTTCCAAATTTTTCTTCAATAAATTGGAACATTAAATTTTGTCTCTAAAATCATTTAGGAGATGAATAATTGGGTAAAGGGCCCAAAGATAATGAAAACATAAATAAAATCTCCAGTATGAAAAGGGATCGGCCATGGAACTAGATTTCCACGAGGCCTCATGTGTGAAAGGAGATATTTGCAAAGAGGTTTGACCAAGTCAACCAGCGCAGGGTATGAGTTGGAAAGCACTACATAGGAGGGAAGCTTCTAAAGGAAGGGAAGTTTCTAGAGGAAGGACCCATGAGGATTCTCCAATTTCTATATAAATGGAGGGGAGGAGAGCTATTTCCATTCATGCATATGTTTATGATATTGAGTTGGTCATCTCGACTTCTTGAGCACACTGATTGTTTAACTAGTCTACAGCATTGTTTAGTGCACTGAGTGTCTCTCGTCAGAGATCTCGCCCTTAGCCCTGGGGGACTTCGATTGCCTGCTTGGGCAAGGTCATTTTTTCAGCATCATCCTCCAGGACAGCGTTATTTCTACAGCAGCATAATACTATGTTGTAGGGTGTTTCCATGGAGATTCCACAACACCTCTTCCTTCTCTTGTTTTTCAAGGGGAAAGCCTTTCTTCCCTTTGGAGGATCAGATTGGAAGACATTGGAGCTGATTTGTATATCTTGGCACTTGGCCAATGTGTTATATTCCACTCACTGTGTAGTCCTTCTTAGTGACTGCGTTATTTTCATGGTGTAAATGCAGTGCGGGTTTGCATATTGATTTGAGGGTAAGATCTCAAGTGTAAGGATCAGCCTTTCACTTTGGAGATCCATTGGAGGAGGTATACTTCAGTTTGTTCATCATCTTGAGCCTTCTCTATTGAGTTCCATATTTGAGTTGCATCAGCTGCCCAGCAACTCCGGCATTTTGGCTATTTTGTGTATTTCAGTCAATCCCTTGCAGGATTGATGTATTACTGTTTCTAAGGGTTAGAGACTTGCTCCCCTATTGTTTTTGGGCCATATATTGTCATATCCATGTATTGAAATCATTTTGGAGCAGTATTCTATAATATAATTCGTCCTCATAGCTTGGGTTTATGCAGAAATAGCAGTGTTCTTTCATTTCCATGTACATGTATTATTGAGGATTGCATTGCTTTTCTTGAGAGGTTGTTTCCTCAAGACTTGTACACTCTTTTTATAATATACATTATTCGAGGATATATGCTCATCTTCTTGTCTCTGACTCATTGTAAAACGTTGTCTCTTCACGGTATGCTCATATATGCATTGCATATTCTTCTTAGTCACTTTTGAGTAGGTTTCTTGAGCGGCTCTATAGATAGAGTCTGGCAGAAAGGGCCGAGTAGCCTTAAAATCTCATCCTCTTTCAGAGGTGGAATATCCAATAAATTCCTCCGAGTCCATCTCACAGTTTGGAGTTTTCCTTTTGTTTTAGAGATATCTAGAAACGAGATATTACGGTGGTATCGAGCATAGTTAGAAATAACAATATGGAGCTAGTTATCTACGACAACTGGAAGAGAAGCGATGAGGAAATTATCACAATGCCTACATTCTTACCTCCAGAACCGAGTGAGAAAGGGAGGCGGCATGATCATATACCCTTTGGAGACTATTTCCGTAAATGGCAGTCCATGGGGGAAGACTTCAGAGCAGCTTTGCTTTCAAAGATTACTGTCAGCTCAGGTAGGATGAAAGTGAATGGAACAATGGGGGATCTATCACGCAGAGTTCAAAGTTGCATCATACCACTGGGAGGTCACCTTTTCCCATGTATTAGGGATCCACTGATCCCTGTGAGTCTAAGACGAAGAAGATCAGAACATTGAAAAAGATGAGTTTATTCTCATCTATTTTCAGATCCAGAGAAGATGCATCCACCTTTGAGGAGGTCAAGAAGATTGAAGAAAAAGAAGAGGAAGTACCATGCACTTCCTATTCTCATCAAGAAGAAGATATTGAGCATGGAAGATATTTGGATCATCAGATTCTCAGTGATTACCTTGTTGAGTATAGATCTCAACCTAGAGCCTTCAGGGAGACTCTAGATTTTCCTCATTTCATCCAGCTGAAGGAAGAGAAGAGGCCATGCAGCAGAAAAAAAATAAAAGGCAATAGATTTTTGTTGTCTACCTTTTATGGGTCATCTAATGCAAGAACTTGGGTGAGAAAGTTGGAGGCATTTTTCCTACTACATCCTGTAGCATGGAAAGAAGCTGTTGAAATCTCAGCGCTGCATTTGGAGGGTGAAGCCTATGATTGGTGGTGCAGCCACTTGAGCCATGCAAGGGTGAAGAATTTTGCAGAGTTCACTCAAAGTTTGATCCAAACCTTTGATGGAGAAAGAACAAAGAAAGAAGAGATCACATCACCTCTTGAGGAGGCTTGTGATAACGCTGTCCCACTCATGGAGGAGCAACCACATGCATCAACAGTTGGGGCAGCCAACACTTTTGAGGAAGGGACTCTTGTAGCCCTACAAGAAGTTCCAAATGCACATCAAGGTATGAAAAGATTTCCACATTCCATTGTTGCAGCAAATTCTTTTGATCAATGTGGAGATTTACTTTTGCATGACCAAGAGTCAAATCTCATTGCTACTATAGAGCAGCTTGGTTGCACTACGTTGTGCAACATGGAAACACTCAAGAAGGAATCAAACCATCATTCTCATGAGCCATTGTTGGATTGTACATCACATTGGAGGTTGGGGTTTGAAGCCTTGAAGATTGATGGTAGACATATTGGAGTTAGAAACCTTTTCTCCCTTCAAGATGACACTTTCTCAATGAGCTCTTCTCAGCTCAAAGAGGAACTTCTACTTTCAGATCCAAGACCTCATTGGTTTTGGAAGACTATGGATGAAAGGGAGGTCTCAAGGAGAGATCTCGTTGGAGATGCACTTCGACACACCATGGAATGCAATGATTTTCTTTCCTTCTCACAAGAGCAGATAGAAGATGGAGGACATCTTAGGATGGATAACATCTCTCATGCTTGTGTTGGACATCCCTTGAGCCATACACATCATGATGGGAGTTTTTTTCCTACCACCTATTTGATTCTTGATAGGGTCTCATTGATCCTTGAGAAGCTTACATTTCAAAATCCCATAAAGTGCAAAGACAGGAATTTGATTTGGGAGGATGGTAGCCCTCATGGGAGGAGTACCAGGATGAGGAGAAGAAGGAGGCATCCATAGGTGATTGAGTGGATGTGGTTGATGAGCAAGGAACTAGGAGGCTACTTACAGATCTATGATACCGGGCAGTAGGAGGCTTGGCTGTGCTGGTTACTCTTGAAAGAGTTTGGCCATCACTTGGAAAACACTCTTCCTAAGAGTGGGAGGATGGGGAAAAGATGGCAGGATACTTGCATCATTGAGCAGCATAGAGAATGGATGCATGATGTTGATGTGTCTTCATCACATGAGTTGTATGATGGAAGTATGAGGAGGCAGCAAAATACTTTGTTGCTTTGCTTGGGAGAGCAAGGGTAGATTTTCTCTCACACTTTGTATGATGTTGCAGGAGGAGGGGATGGCACTATCTCCTTGGTCTTTGATGATGATTGGGAAGCACTTCCATCTTGGGAAGTATTCCACATTTGTTGCAGCATTATTGGAAGAATCTTTGACAAGGAGCATGTCAAAGAACATAGTTGTGTATTGACAGGAGCTTATTTGCATAAGCTCACAGCGTTGTCACCTTGGAGTAAAGACTTATGGATGAAGTGTGCCTACCAGAGATATGGTGGATCCATAACCCATAGGTCCCAGAATCACTTCATATTTGTTGCACTTGATGAACAAAGAGGAGGTAATGATGATAGATACATCTATGGCATATTCTTCTTGACTTGGGTTTTCAAGCATAAGGAGGATTATCTTTTTGCAGCACATGGTTCATTCTTCTTCATAGCATGCCAAAACACTATGAAGGACTCATGTATGGACCCATGTACCATCTTACTTCCAGCATATGGTGAGAATCTTGTTTATACATTCATTGATTTGCACACTCTTACCATTCTTATGCAGTGCATTGCTTCACAAGAGGGCAAGCTCGTCAAATTGCTCCATGAATTGTATTGGGCCAATCTACATGATGGAGGCAGCCATCTCTTTTGTGGCCTTGGGAAAATGTTTTATCACCACATGTATGTTCAGTTGCTGCACTATAGCATGTATCATATAAAGACATGCATGATTAACCATGTAAAAAGAAACATTTTTCCATGTACTTTTATCAAGAAACAACTTGTAAAACTGCGCTGTCGCTACTGGGAAAGCTGTTGGTACCTTCTTTGCATCACTTGTAACCTTCAGCATTTTCTTTATTTTTCTGCTGATCATGTCTTCATTTGTTGATATAGATCAGATTTGTATGGGAGGCTTGATTATGAGGGAGACACATGAGCTGGATGTGTCCTTGAGTGGGAAGAATTCTCACAATTTCTGCACTACATGTTCTAATGGGAGCATGAGAGGAGATATGGCAACCACATCCAAATGTTTGTTCTCTTTTGAGGTGAGCCATAAGATTGATATTCATACATTGTATAGCCATGGGCAAGTTCTTGATCATATATTATTTTTGTTACATTAAACCATTTACTATCCTTTAGTAGATGTGATGAATCATGGATATTGCTTGCCATGTAATTTTCTGAAGTTGCAGTGGACGAAACTGCACTGTATCCTTGTGAGAAATTGTTTGCATTATGTATCATCATGTAAAACCTTCAGCAAAGCTCTCATTATAATGTTCCATGATGACCATGTCCTATTCTTCATGGATGGATTGTTTTGGGCCAGCTTGTTCTTCATTGTTGGAGGAGCCTTCTTTGGAGGATTGTTCTTCACTTTTCCATTGGAGGGCAATAATTTTGCAGCCTAGGATCAACATACACTCTACACTTTTCATGAGTGGAGAGAAGGATAGCATGGGGTAAGCTATGACGCTTGCCAAGTTCAGATTTTTAGCCCACCTTCATTACTAGAGCTTGAGGTGGAAGGAGATTTTCTGGAGTTGCCTTGTTGGGAGGTGGCTCATTTTTTTTGGATGATTTCTTGGTGATGGAGGATCCACATGAGGGAGATTTTCCTCATTATATTCTAGAATCCATGCCTTGAGTGGATATTCTTCAGTTCCATCCTTGCAGTTGCTTGGGGACAAGCAACATTTGGGAGGGGAGGATTGTAATGTTCGAATTTTTTCTTCAATAAATTGGAACATTAAATTTTGTCTAAACTCATTTAGGAGATGAATAATTGGGTAAGGAGGCCAAAGGATAATAAAAAAATAAAGAAAATCCCTCTAGTATGAAAAGGGATCAGCCATGGAACCAGATTTCACACCCTCATGTGTGAAAGGAGATATTTGTAAAGAGGTTTGACCAAGTCAACCAGCGCAGGGTATGAGTTGGAAAGCACTACATGACAACGTAGGAGGGAAGCTTCTAGAGGAAGGGAAGCTTCTAGAGGAAGGGCCCAGGAAGAGTCTTAAATTTCTATATAAATGGAGGGGAGGAGAGCTATTGCCATTCATGCATATGTTTATGATATTGAGTTGGTCATCTCGACTTCTTGAGCACGCTGGTTATTTAACTAGTCTGCAGCACTATTTAGTGCACCAAGTGTCTCCGTTCGGAGATCTCACCCTCAGCCCCGGGGGACTTCAAGTTCCTGCTCGGGTGAGGTTGTCCCATCATTATTTTGGTTCGTGACCGAGGCATCATCCTCCAGGACAATGTTATTGCTGCAACAGCATAATACTGTGTTGTAGGGTGTTGCCATGGAGACTCCACAACACCTCTCCCTTCTCTTGTTTTTCAAAGGGAGAGTCTTTCTTTCCTTTGGAGGATCAGATTGGAAGACATTGGAGCTGATTTGCAGATCTTGGCACTTGGCCAAAGTGTTCTATTCCACTCACTGCGCAGTCCCTCTTAGTGACTGTGTTCTTTTCATGGTATATCTGTAGTAAGGGTTTGCAGATTTATTTGAGGGTGAGATTTCAAGTGTAAGGATCAGCCTTCCACTTTGGAGATCCATTGGAGGATGTCTACTTTAGATTGTTCATCATCTTAAACCTTCTCTACTTAGTTCCAGATTTGAGTTGCAGCTGCTGCCCAGCAACTCCGACATTTTTGTGATATTGTATATTTCAGCCAATCCCTTGGAGGATTGATGTATTACTATTTATAAGGGTTATAGCTTCACTCCCCTATTGTGTTTGGGCCATATATTGTCATATCCATGTATTGACATCATTTTGGAGTAGTATTCTATCATAGACTGCGTCCTCATAGCCTGGGCTTATGCAGAAATAGCAGTGTTCTTTCATATTCATGTACATGTATTATTGAGGCTTGTATTTCTTTTCTTGAGAGATTGTTTCCTCAAGACTTGTACACTCTTTTGCTACTATACATTATTCTTGGCTATATGCTCATCTTCTTGTCTCACAACTCATTGTAAAATGTTGTCTCTTCATGGTATGCTCATATATGCATTTGCATATTGCTGCAAGTCACTTTAGAGTGGATTTCTCCAAGCAGCTCTATAGACAGAGTCTGGAAAGGGCCAAGTAGCCTCCGGATCTCGTCCTCTTTCAGAGGCAGAATATCCAGTAAATGCCCTCCCAGTCCATCTTTGGTTGGATTTTTCCGTGTTTTAGAGATATCCCCGAAACGGGATATTACAAGTGGAGCATCTACAAAGGTGTTGTTATTTTCCTCGCATGGTAGATAGTGTGTCACATTTTATAAGAGGATGTTATATTTGTGCAACAAGTAAGCCTAGCAATAGGAAGCTTGGATTGTACAGGCCACTATCGGTACCATCAAGGCCATGGGAGAGTGTCTCCATGGAATTTTTTGGAGGTCTATCTATGTCAAGAAAATGACATCATTATCTTTATGTAGTTGTGGATAGATTCAAGAAAATGTGTATACTTATGCCATTTAAGAAAACCATTACTGCTGAACAAACTGTTGAATATTATTTTCAACATGTATGGGTTCATTTTGGTTTGCCAACTTCTATTGTTAGTGACAGGGATTCCAAGTTTGTTGGGAATTTTTGGTCCAATATTTGGAAGATGATGGACAGAAAGTTGAAAAAGAGTACTACTTTTCATTTACAAACCGATGGACAAACTGAGGTGGTGAACAGAACTGTTGTGCATCTATTCAGAGGATATTGCAACAAACATCCCAAATTGTGGGATGAACAACTCCATTACATTCAACATGCTTACAACTGGGGCAAGTGATATTCTACATATACTTCACCTTTTGAAGCCTTCTTTGGGTATTTGCTGAAATCACCATTGCACTTCATATTTGAGAAGTATGTTGCAATTGACAGGCATAGTGATATTGACAAGGCTCGAAAGTTCATTAAGAAAATTCAGATTATTCTTCAACAAGTTGAAGAACATCTTGAGAAGAGTCAAAGAAAGTACAAGGAGAGGCATGATAAACATAGAGTTGATCACAAGTTTCAATAAGGAGATGAAGTAGAGTTGCACAGAAGCAAAGAAAGGATGCAAGGTGAAGGTAAAAAGCTCAAGCCTATTCGTTATGTTCCATTCAAGATTATTAAACAAGTTGTTAATAACGCATTTCAACTTGAATTTCCTTCATATATGAAAATGTATTCCATTCTCAATGTGGAAAATTTACGTTTGTATGAGCCTCTTTTGATTGATGATCAAGGGAGTGATATTTAACAAGCATCAATAGAATATTTCTCACCAGAATCTCTCGACAAGCTTAAGCAGGATTCCATCCTTGACAGGAGGACACGCACTTCTAAGAAGGGAAGTGTCAATTATCTTTTGATTGGGCTCAAGGGAAGAAAACCAAGTAAGGAAACATGGATGGAAGTGGAAAAGGTGAGGGAGTTATACCCTCATCTTCTGAACACGTGATTAAAGTCTTTTGGGGTCCAAAAGCTTCCCAATGGGGAGGTGTGATTAGGAGATCATGTGTTATGCTTAAAATTGATAGTGCTTCAAATAGTTTTGAAGTTAAGTGACTAGAAAGGTCTCGTCATTTCGATTCTAGTGCTGTGAACGGTTCAAAAAACCGATGTTTTATGAAGAAGATATTGCCTTATGTCCATTTTCCCAAACAACAAAAAATTTGTGACTGGATCCCTAGTCAGCATGAAGGTACAGTCAACAAGAATATCTAGGGAATACTCCATTTTTCTCCAACCAACCAGATGGTGACACATGGCATGATGTGGGTCATTAATCTTTGGTGGTACGAAGGCTTATTCTGACCGTTGGATGGATTTTAAATGGGTCGTCGAATGAGGGACACTTGGCAAGCCCAAAGGCTACCACGTGTCCTCAGGATGGTATGTTAAAATTTTTTGAAGGCTATGGGAGTCGAACCGAATACCTTGGGTATAGGCGTAAACGACTTGACCAGTCCATCGGGTATAGGTGCGAACGGCTTGACCAGTCTGCCTGTGAGGTGTTTCTTACCCTATAGGGTAACCACATGATAATAAAGTGTTAGAATTTATGCATTGGGGTAGCGGATCCCAAGGATGGTTACATGTTATGTATTAAACTGCAACATCAAATGTTCCATCCCGCCAACAAACACCGACTACTGCTCAAATGTGTCACATGCAAACATTTAACGTCTCCCTGCATGGATAAGGTTAAGTTGGTAGTTGTTTAAATGATTAATCTGGCAGACATTGAAACATGTTCACATGGGTGTTGATATGGCAACAAATTCTATGGTCTATGGAACGCTGATCTCTGGGTTTTGCCCACTTTAACATGAAGTTTTGAAACCCTCAACCGCATGGCTTAAGGCAGAGGGTCGGATTTTTACCACTGCACCTAACAATTTCATGTTAATGCATGTGGTTTATGTAGCATGAATAGTAGCATGGCCCTAAATTTTAGGGTTTCCATCAATTTAACTCTAGTGAAGTATCTGCCTCCACATTTAGTGGAGCTTTTCTAGCTGTCATTGGGGAAAATGCATTGGGAGGTCAATTGTCGACAAATTTTGGTGAAACAAGAGTCTACCTAGACTAATTTGAGCATTATGGAGCCATTGGTGTAGATAAAACAACCATTTGAGGCCTATAAACACATGTAATTTACAATTTTGAGCATAATGACAAAGAGGGAGATGCCATTGGGAGATGGACCAGCAGATGTAGCCAAGCAAGGGTGAACTGCTTCATCATGCCTACTGTGTAAGAATTATGTGTGATTGTACTTCTCTGTTATACACTACTGTTTAGTGTTTTTAAGGCTTATTTTCATGCTTAAGGTTCACTAATTCATCTATATTTCATGGTTAAAACTCTCATTCCTTAAGCAAACATATGGAGACAAATTGTACATGTTTATATTACTGAAATGACACTAATCGCAATAGAACTAATACACTCCTTTCAAATTAATGGTACATGATGGTACTGATCTCTCCCTGGCATAGATGGAAAGATGGAGTTATCCCTAGTTGAGAGGGAGTGTTAATTTTGGGAAGCTAGGTCCAAACTCCATGCTGCACTGCTCATATGATGATAACCATATTTTTTTTGGATTCCTCTTTCTGGGAGTTGCAATATTGATCTAAAGATAATCTTGTTTGGATGAGCAAAACATATATTTTGATTTTCTTTTCCACACATGTGAAAGGTGGACTAGATTTTTAATGTAGGCTCACAAGCCTAATACATGTGTCACACACCCTCACTGATGGATATAAATTGGAGATACTTGAAGGTCATTTTCTCATAAACTCATCACACATTCTCTCATTGTGATTTGATTGGTTCGATAGCCTTTGGACGCCTCTTTCCTTCACACGTGCGGAACTGAAGTGGGGGAAACTCTGTGGATATATTTAGGGTTGTTTTGTTGTGTTTTCACCAGCGTTAACCATGGTCAACCCTTAACCATTTGGCCTCAAATATTTTCTGGAAATGCAATTTTTGTAGGTCGTACAATTGGGCAGAAAAATCATGGGAGAAAGAGCAGTTTGACTGAAGCCCTAAATCTACAGTGTTGACTTTTTACAACGACTCTCATGCGTTGAATTTTTTCATTGATTTTGGCTATCCATATTGACTTTTGATGAGAAGTGTTTGATGGTTTGTGACACTTAGGGTTGGTTGATCTAAGAAAGTCTTTGCTAGCTGATACATTGTGTTGATTGCGGTAACGCACACTATCCTATATCTATCCTATATCTTTGTGCTCTATGAGCATTTTACTTTCATGTTTATGTGATTTCTAAATTGAATGGAGCCTAAGAAATATTGAAGTAAATTTTGATTAAGCATAGAACACTCCATGTGTATCTAAAGTTAAGACAATTAAATAACATATTTACCATCAATTAGTTCCCACCATAATTTAGACATTTTTTTTGCATAAAAATTGATAGGAATGCCATGTGAATAAATATACTTTTCAAGAGTTTTTTCCCACCATTATTTATGTTTTATTAGGGAGTAAAACTATAAATATGTAGATTTGCTAGTGATTACTACCCACAAAAATTTATGCAATGTCTTTTTCCTAAACAAACAATTTACCGACTATGTAATTTTTACCATAACATAATTTCTAGCTTGGAGGGACTCAACTACCCTACAAAACAATATTACAATATAAATAATTGAATTTTACTATTTTTAGTACTTTTAAATTTTTATTATTTTTAAGACAAATGTTAACTTCCTTACAAAACAAAATTACAATAAAACTAATTGAATTTTTTTTGTTTTTATTATTTTTAATTTATTATGATTATTGAGTCAAATGTTTACACTCATTTAAAGACACTACAACATCTCCATAAACTCTATATTACTTTCAACTTTTTATTATTTTTTAATTGAGGTAATATTATATTAAAATATTTTTATTTTTGTTAAATATTTATGTTAGATGTTAAATTTACAAACATATATACTTACATATCTATCCCTATACTAAATTAACAGACAATTTCATTTTAATTCTAAAAAAAAATTATATTAGAAAAAATAGTTATATATATATAAGCGTTACCATGTGATAAAGGTACTCATGATATAACCTTACTTTTCTGTCATCTAAATCCAATAGGGAGTATGCCAAAAGGTACTCATATAACCTTACTTTTCTGTCATCTACATCGAATCGGGAGTATGCCAAAGTTACATGCTCTAGTTTTGTAATGGGGACATTGTCCTCGAACCTTTCTCTTCGAGTTTTGATTAATTTTAAAACAATCCATATCTTTGCTTTGAAGAAAATGATCAAAATACACGAAACTTTAATTTTCTTATAAAAACGGGACTCACTGGAATGGAGCGATCCGAGTGTCAACGAATCCAAGTGAAATTGTAATCAACTAACCAAACTGAATGTTATTCATAATTTTAAATGTAACACTATATTTCATAACTCAAATATCAACAAAGAGCCAATTTTGGTGGTGTATATTGTTTGTTGTTGATAAATAGGAAAATAAATTTTAATGATTCATACAAGAATAGAGTTTTACTTCGACCAAATAAATTTATCTTAAACTTTTAACCTATTTCCTAAAATTCAAAAACAATGTATTTTTAATTAATTAACATATATATAGATATCTATTAAAAAAAATCATTTCCCATGATCGTTTTTTTTATGACTTGTATATATATATTTTTTAGTCATTTCCCGTTATCGTTTTTTTTATCGTTTTTTTTTATTTCCCATTGTGGTTTTGTATGACTTGACTTTCATCCCATTGCAATTTCATTACTGACATTCCTCCACCTAGAGCAGTTCGTTTTGTTCTTAGATGCGTGCATGAATAATTAGATCTCCTATAAAGTTCTCCACAGCATTGTTTCTTTGAACACGTCCCTTTAGTCTATGGTGAGGGTTTCTGTTAGCACGTCAGGCCATAACCCGGCAATTTCTCGGAATCTTGACCTATAAAATTGCATGCGCTCCAGATATTATGAGATATACAAGCTTAAACATGAGCGAGTGCTCTCGATGAAGACCCCTGATCAAGAAAGTTTCTTACCATAATACCACATGGAATGGATACTGTGATATGCGGTTTAAAAGTAAATTTTGTTGGGTGAAACCATTGAGTATATGGGTTTTTTTATGATCTTTAATAATATTGACTATATGACTTTCCAGGAATAGACTTTCCTTTTCAGTGAATCTGAATTTTCTCTCATATATATTTAACCATCATGAAAACCCTTGATAAAAAAAAGCTGGAGGCATCACCAGTCAGATTGTTTGCCAAAATAAAATTATAAAGAAAGTCTTTGGTATTACCATTATAAGATGGTTTCCTGAAATTAAATAAATTTACTCTATGGTTTCCTCAAATTAAATAAATTTACTCTGAAAATTGGAGACCAAACAAAGTTAGAGGTCATGCAGAGAGAATTTATATTTGAGTTTGGGAGGTTTGGTTGTTTTTTTTACTTTAAAATAGATTTTTTTTTAAGAATGGAATGTCACACACTTTAATATCCATTTATAACTCCAATCATAATTTTAGGTTTTTTTTGCTTATGCTATTTTATTTTAGTAATTAAATATAACATATTTATATTGATATATTTTTTGTTTTTTAATACGATTTTAATGGAGTGTTGTTAGTGAATTGGATATTAAACACAACAGTTTAGTAACTAAATCAAATATATTTACACTGATATATTTTTGTTTTTTAATATGATTTTAATGGAGTGTTGTTAGTGAATTGGATATTAAACACGTTAATTTTATCATTGATAACAAAATTTTAAAGTTTTTATTAATTTTAGGATGAGAGATCTATGAAAGGCACATCAATGGAGTTATCATAACACATGTAATTTGACTAAGGGTTTTCATCTTTTAGACCATGTATGTAACACTCACAACAACAACAAAAAATACCGTTTACTCTATAGCTAAGCAAACTAATCAACATGTGTCATACTTAATCAACTTTGCCTCACATACAATTAGACTTAGCATAAAACCCATTGACCCATCTAAAGTTGTTAAGAAGATTTTAAAAATATTAACTTTCTATATATATATATATATATAAAAGACCCATATAAAGTTCCCCTTGCAATGGGATATTTTATCATGTTACATGTTTTATATGAATGTCGTTGCATAACCTCAGTGGCTTAAAACTTTAATGTTATCATATATATTAACACTTACCTTAACATCGCATAAATGCATGATTCTGTAATTTGTTAATGCCAAGGGTTTAGCTAGCACGTATTAGCAAATTGAATGCTACTTGTCCTGGCAATTAAACCCCTTGACAGTTGTAAGACCATCCGTGATCCTAAGCGAGTTTCGATGACCAACTGCCTTAGATCTCACCGTTGAATTCTTGGAGATCTACGGTTAAAATTTCCAGCGAGAAATGACTTGTTATTCATGCCAACCCTAGGTGGCTCCATGATTTGTCATTGTTTCTGCATCGGGTAGTCTCCTCTAGTTTTGAGGGTTTTATATCGCAACGATTCGAACTTCTACTCTGTCTAGTAATGGTATTCATCCCAACATGTGAGATTTAGTGAGGCGTACCACCCCATGTATTGTAGTATGGTAGGTAGGAGAACCCCAATTCATACCACTTTGGGCTTTTTGGTAGAATTTAACCTCTATCGCCATGGCAAGCTTCTTCAAATTTTGTCGCCAACGCAACTTCACAATTCCTATGCTTTTCACACTACTCAACTCAGGTAAACCTTCCATTCTCTTTGCGTTTATGTTTTTCCTCCAATTATTTCTTCCGAATCTAGATTTTTATCTCCTTAGCAATTTACAGTACTAAGTTTTCATTCTCTTGTGTTTTATATGATTCCAGTTCGATGAATAGAAATATCGAGGTGAAATTCTTCTACATGTTTACCGTTTTCCATTTCCTAATTCTTTTTAGTACATTTCCTCATCTTTGTTTATGTCTAGCACCTTAAGTTACCTCACAAAATTATTTCCATGTTTTAATGGTTGCAGGTCAATTCTTCCACCGAATGACAAAGTCTCCTGCACCGAAAACTTCCTATTGCATACCAGAAATCTCAGTCCTTGCTAATACTTTTGACTCACATTCCAGGTACTTCTAAAGGTCTTGCTCAGTATTAGAATTCTTTCCTATCTCAGGTGATTTTCTCGTTTTCTCTAGGTTATGGTCACAAAATTGGTTCAGTTTAAGGAAAAGTCTGTCGAGCCCTATCTTGTTTATACCGGGTTGTTTTATGTATTGATATTTTCTACATAATTTGTAAATTTATTTAAAATTTTCCAGCCATGACCTTTAGGCCTCATTAAGTCTTTCTCTGATTCCTTATGCTATAAGATTCACCGTGTTATTTTTTACATATGAATTTTTAAAGGGTTCATTTCTTAGTAAACTCGACTCCTGAATCGTTTTCATTCCGTAAATGGCTACTTTTATGATACTTATTTTGAGATAGTAGTTTGTATGAACCATATTTATATATTTAAGCACAACTACTTATTCATGCTATTTATTGAAATGTAAGGACTGTAAATGTAAAGGTTGAACACTCTAGTTTTTTGTTTATATTTAAGTATATTTCTCCGTTCAAATGGAATTTGTATTTATGTGCTCGGCCATTAGAACCTAAACTCTATTTTAGGTATATTTGTACACTTTCTTTAATGTAAACCTAATCTCCAACTTTATTTCTTCTTTTAAGATATTATATTTTATTTATATCATCTTACTGTTATGAATTCCTACCTGCTTCTTGGTGACCATACCACCTAAAATTTTGTCAGTGTATAGAGGGCTAGGGGTAGTGACGATATTTGGGCTAGTGTTTCAACCCCGTAGCTAGAACCAAAGGCTCACTCCATCTTAGCTGTAGTAGACAATAATCTTTCTAATTTTGTTTTTTTGCACAATAATTTATCATTTTAGTAATTAATATTTTATCATTATATTTTCTCTTCCATAGTTCTTTTGGAATGCATACTAACCGATTAAATATTTCTGACAATAAAATACTATGTACAGTTGTCTATTATATGGTTATCCAGTTTTATTCCTAATATTCATCTGCTGTAAATTCCAAGTGTCTCACAACTAATATTGTTTTTCTTATATAAATGCTCACAAGGTTATTCTACAAAATTTTAAAGTAGAAGTCATAGAGTTTTGCAAGTATTTGTTGAGTTATTTATAATTCATAACTTGTCCCTTTTTCTAATTAGAAAGAAATGTTTCAACGGAAAAATAGCTTTCTCCTGAAATTAAATAACACTCAACTATATACAAATAACTTGAAAACAATATTCTTGTCTAAATAATTCTGAGATAAAAAATCACTTATCTAAAAGTCTATTTGGCTTTTGGTGTCCACCCAACCTTCAAGAGAGGCAATTACATCCTCCTCTTGCCCCCATGCTCCACTCCTAAAGAGGTAAAGGTTGAAATTTGTTTCCGTTGTGACCTCAGGACTCCAAGTTCAGTCAATATCAGAAAATTTTAGGACTTTTTGAGTGATTTCCACTGGTCTCTCCCAACTCAGGAAACTTTTTCATTCTTCTTCTTAGTCCCTGAACAAAACCCCTATTCATCACTCGGATGAGTCTCTTATCCCCAGAGGAGCAGGTAACTATCCAAATTTTCCAACCAGCTTTTAGTTCTTGGAAAACATTTACCATCAGCCTTTTTAATTTTTATGGGACCACTTTCCATAACCAATTTTATTTTTCACAATAACAATAAAGAAAAATAAAATTTTCCAGAAAAAACATTAGGTGTCTCAGTCTTCTCTTTTTTAAAATAATAAAATGTCATTTAACTAGTTAACAACCCGTTAATACTAAATGCAGCTGTCACAACTTCCCCACCTGGAACTAACACCATCCTTATTATTTCACTCCAGCTCAAGAAATAGCTCTGGGTAATCCTCACGTATAAATCTCTCGTCCTCCCAAGTAGCCTCATCCAGGCCAAAGTGATTCCACTGCACTTTAACCTAGGTGATGACTTGCTTCCAGAGCATATAAATTCTCTCTTGTCAAGTATGCATTGAGGATTGACTAGAAACACACCGTCCGAATCTACATGTAAACAACAAAGTTTCTTGTCAAAATTTCATCAAAATTCATGCTTCAAGATAGAATTTTTTTTATTTTTATCCTACCTGAATATCTTGTCAACGAATTATGTGCTTCAGATCATGCACATATCACTTTAACAGGGACACATGAAACACATTATATACTTGGATGTGGCTGTGTAAATCTAGCCGATATGCTACAGATCCCACCGTTTCCAAAATTTGGAAGGGTCCACAGAACCTGGAGGCTAACTTGGCACAAGAGGCCCACCTTAAGGTACTCTTCTTGGGTTTTATCCTCACATACACATGATCACCCACCTCAAATTATAGATAAGTCATCTTTTTATCTGCATATATCTTCTATTGTCCTTGTGCAGCTTTCAGGTTTTGTCTGATCTTCTCTACATCTGATTCCACTTTTCGGGGTTGTTCCATTTAATGGGAGTGCGGCATTGTCGCACATATAAAGCCTTGAAAGGACTCATCTTAAGGGATTTCTAGTAACCGTTGTTGTAAGAAAATTCAACTAGGTGGAGGTACTCTCCCCATTTGGTTAGTTGCTGCATCACGTACATGTGCAACATTTCTTTCAAGACTTGCTTTACCCACTCCGTTTGACCATCCATATGGGGATGATATGCAACGTTAAATTTTATTTGGGTCCCCAAACCTGTAAAAAAAGTTTTCCAGAATGATCAAGTAAACTTCACATCTCTGTCCAAAATAATAGTCTTTGGAATGCCTTGGAGTTTGAATATTTCTCTCATAAAAATATTTGCTATCTGTACAATCTTGTAAGTAGATTGTACAGGTATAAAATGTGTAGACTTGCTCAACCTATCGATCACCACCATGATGGAGTCATTATGGCTCTTTAACCTTGGTAATCCTGTAATGAAATCTAGGGATATGACCTTCCACTTCCGTTTAGGTATTGGTATGGGCTGCAACAATCTCACGAGATATCGATGCTCCACCTTGACTTGTTGACACTCCAGCCATTTGTTTAAATATTCAGCAATTTTTTTACACATACCAGGCCAAACATATACTTTTATAATAGCAGTGAACATTTTCTAGTATCCTCGGTGTCCTGCATAATTACTTTGATGATATTCATTCATGAATAATTCCTTCAAGTCCACACGGTTTGGTGCATATAGCTTTCCTCTAAAGGTTAGCATTTGTTCTTTATTAACTCCATATTCAGAAATGTTTCCTTGCTTTTTGGCCTCTTCCATTTGCTGCCATAGGAACTGGTATTTAGGATCCTTTTATGCTTCATCTTTTACTTGATCTAATAACTTGCATTCAAGTTGATTATAGTAAAGTTCATAAACATAATTTATCTTCCTACTTAAGGCATCCGCCACCTGATTTTCCTAACCCTTCACGTGCTGATTATCCATATCAAACTCACTTAGGAAGGAGTTCCATCTTGTCTGTCGGGAGTTTAAATCAGATTTACTCAAGTAACTAGTTAGGCTACTATCATCAATTTTTAGTACAAACTTCTTTCCTAGCAAGTAGTGTCTCCATATCCGGAGTGCATGTGCTACTGATGTTAATTCTAGATCATACGTTGAGTATATTTTCTCATTTTATTTCAATTTTCTCAACTCATATGCCACTACTTTTCCTTCCTGAGATAAAACTGCCCCAACTACCTCTTCACAAGCATATGTACACACTTGAAATTCGTTTTTGGGGTAAGCTACCCTCAACACTAGTGCAGTGGTCAATAGCTTCTTCAACCTCTCGAAACTATTCTGACTCTCAATAGTCCACTTAAAGAATTTTCCTTTTCTCTACAAAGAGGTGATTGTAAAATCAATTCTGAAGAATCCTTCAATGAATCTTCGATAGTAACCAGCCAATCCCATAAAGGATCAGTTATCCACCACATTTTGGGGAACTCTCCATTCCATGATTGTCTTGATTTTCTCTAGATCAACAATAATCCCCTCTGTTGAGATAACGTGGCCTAAGTATTAGATTTATGTCTTGAAGAAATCACATTTTCTAAACTTAGCGTACAACTAGTGTTTTTCAACATCTCCACAATAATCCTTAAATGTTCTCTATGTTCTTCATGGTTTTTGGAATAGATTAAAATATCATCAATGAATATAAGTACAAATTTATCCAAGAAAGGATGGAATATACCATGCATTAACCTCATAAATGTCGCTGTTGCATTTGTTAACCCAAAGGGTAACACCACAAAATCATAATGCATGTACCTGGTATGGAAAGAAGTCTTATAGATATCTTCATCCTTGATTCGGATCTGGTGATATCCAGATCTTAAATGTATTTTTGAGAATGCTGTGGCCCTCTTCGCCTGATTGAATAGATCATGAATCCTTGGTGAAGGATATTTATTTTTTATTGTTAAATTATTGACTTTTCTACAGTCCATGCACATCCACGTGGTTCCATCCTTCTTCTTCATGAAAAACACTAGTGCTCCCCAAGGGGACACACTCGGACAGATGTATCCTTTGTCTAGCAGTTCTTGCAACTGCATTTTTAATTCAATTAATTCTAGAACACTCATTCTATAAGGAGCCCTTGACAGAGGCGATGCTCTTGGAATTAATTCAATGGTAAAATCAATATATCTTCTTGGTGCACTACAAGGAAAATACCATCTAGAAGATATTTTAGAGGAACCCCTTATAAAAATACCTCAAACATCCATTTCTAGCAAAGGTTGCTAGAGGAGGTTGGCGGGCGGAGGTTTTTGCAGATGTATTTCATTCGGTGTGCTCATGACCATACAATGCACCGGTGCGTTCAACACGAGAAAGCACCGGTTTGAACAAAACATTGGCACACTAGACACCGTGCACTCCATACACACCACTCGGTGCATTGTGTTAGCTAGCTATAAAATTTGTTATACCAAATGTTGGCTAAAACATTTCTGGAGTCTTCAAGGATTGAATTTTATTGCTAAAAGTGTTGGCTATTGAAGACTCTTGAAGGCCTCATGCATCTGTCCCAATCTTCACTGTTGTGCCCATTCTACACTCAGAAATCCTGCTGATTCCAAAGAAAGAATATTGCCACAAGCACCATTTTCCTTTTCCCCCTTCTTCCAAAACTAACCTCACATTTGCCTTTACTTTTCCCATGAAATCCTTCATTTTCCTGTTTTTCCCCTTTCCCCTTCATCATAACCCCTTTGATAAGGTTTAAAGACTCCTTTTTTGCCTTATTGAAACCCTCAAAACCTTTGAAAATTATTGGAAATCCATGAAAATCATGTTTTTTATATATTATAGACTTAAGCCCCTTGGGCTAAGTCTTTAACCCTTCCCCTCCATGCGTCTTCGTGCTAGAACCAAGTGCCAGCCTTCTGAGCGCTTATTGCATTACCCAATTGCGATTAGCCCCTCGTATTTAACCCTAGGACATATGGTTTTCCATATAACCCGTGGCCCCGTAGTCGGGCACCAAACCCTATCGAAAATAAATTTTCCGCCCCAAAGTATAAGCCTTTGTTTATATTAATTTTTCGATGTTTATTATATTATAAAATTTTCCACTGGTACGAAATTCCAAATCGATATCCACCATCGATCTGATCTGCAAATCGACGGCATGCAATCCATTGCCCGAGTGGTCCCCAACATCCATTCACCATTGCAAAACCATGCGGTATCCATCATACCGTGTGTGAGAGTAGGGCAGTTTTTCTTATTTTGCAGCGACTCCATATGCCATTTGATGCGTCTCTTGAACACTATTCACAAAACTATCGTTCATCGCGCGTTAAAGATCGAACATGGACCTGGCGTGATATTGACGTCTTCCATCCGATCTGAGGCCGCTCATCGAACGTTGATCGCTCACCAAAGAAGTCTGACAGTTAACCAGGATACGGCGCGCTCGTTAAAGAATCTCTGTCGTCGATCTGATCTACAGATCGACAGCTCACAATTCATCGCCCTGATTCCCCCGCTGTGACTTTTCGCCTCCACTCTCGACTGTCGATCTCTGCGCGATCAGTGGCTCCAATTCTAAATTCCTTTTTCACTCCCCTCTGACCTCCTTTAATCAATATTGACCATTGGATGATGCCATCTAATGGCCACACTCTCTCCACATGCCTTCTGAAGCAGTTAACCTATACATGTAGGATTTTCTAATCTTTTTCATATTTTGCAGGGTTCAAATGATTTTCGCTAGGTCTGAAGAAAATTCAAAGGCATAGGGTGACGATCCTCCTGCCTTCGATTCACGAGAGGAAACCATTCGCAGGAAGAAGCTCCGCGTTTCATCAATGATCCATGAAACATTGATGCCACATAACCCTTGCATAGCCCTGAACACTATCAAAACACAATGAATCAAGCACATTCAATGAGTATCAATGAAGAAAACCATAAATATGCCAGAACAGAAGATTGAAGACAGATCTTTGGGGATTACGTCTAAGATGGTTTATGAAAAGCCTAATCCCCAATTAAAACACAATTTGAAGAAAATCTTAAGTGTTTTATCAACAGGAAAGCCTCCACCGCCACAGCTGAGGCAAATTGATCCCTCTAGCTACCATGATGCCACCTGTGCCTCAAAGCATTCATATCCGAGGCTGGAGTTATTGATCAGAATCAGATATTTATCCCAAACACAGCCAGAGAGTAAATTCTACCAAGGAACTTAATGAAAAAACATTAACAGAGTTACTTTGACATCACACAGAACCTCAAAGGTCAAAAAAGAGCTCTGACCAAGCTTAAATATTTATGTGAATCATTTAATACAGAAGACACCTATGTAAGTTTCTTCATCAAGCCCCCAACGGCCGAGGAACCATTAAATCTATATTAATTTTCTTTAGAGATCTTCTCACAGATCTGACCTCCTCATTCTTCTATAAATACTACTATAGAAGATGACTGAGGGGTTGGTTGATGTAATTCCTGATCATTGTAATGTAATTGAGCTTGAGACTTATATCTGTAAATAGTGTTCACTGGCTCTTGGAGCTCTGCTTGTCATAAATATGTTAGGCTGAGATGGGTTGATGATTGCTAAACTAAAGCATTGGAATTAAAGCTGTAACTAGTTTGGAGCATCAATACAAGCTTATTTATGGGATCCTGGTCTATGTTGACGGTGATGGTTTTCTCATTGTAACTTGTTATTTTGTTTCTGTTACCATTGTGTTCATTTTCTCTTATAAAGAACAGTATGCATAGAGTTAGTACTTACTGTATATCAGTACCCTTCTCTAACTGAAAATATTTATCTAAATGTTTTCCTCTAATCTGTGTTGTTTAGGAATGATTTAAATCAGTTTAAGCATAGGAATGCTGGCATTCCCTCATCTTATTGTCTTAGCTGAATATTGTTCTTAGATGTTACTTTCATTTCATATTAAGTAGAGATGAACTAAGGAAGATATGGTGTGCCCTCGTCATAGTTTCGTCCCCAAAGACTGTTTGAATGTTTCCCTTGGAATGTGTTAAAAGCTGGCTATTTTAGAAGTACTTAGTAGATCTTAGGCCATTTTGTGTTATCCTTGTGATTGTCCTGAAAGTTACCAAGTAAAGCAGAGCTAGGAGAGGATTTGTGGTGAGCCGGGCCCGCTAGTTTCTACTCCAATAGTTGCCTTTGAGTTTCCCTTTGTTTTTATATGTTTTCTATTGAAAGTGTATCAAAGGCTGGCTATTTTAGAAGTACTTACTAGATCATAATTTGCTTTCATGTTTTTCTTAAGTGTGTGTCAAAGGCTGGCTAGTTTAAAAGTACTTACCAAATCCTGGGCTTCTCTTTGTTCTTCGTATGTTTATTTTCCCTTCTTGTTGTACCATTTCATTCCATAAATCAAACTTTAAAGAGATCCTTAGACATAGATGACTTGCCCCATGGACCACTCTTGCTTCTTGTTGTTCCAATTAAACCCTATTGTGACTCCATAGCCCAATGGACTAAAACCTACAATTATCTACCTTCCTGGCCAAAGCTTATTATATTTTCTTGCAACTTCACACCTTTGAAACTCTTTGTATTTAGAATTCTCCACCTCAGACAGTAATCATGCTCAACCATCCAAAAAACAAAACAAACCCTTGACCTTCATAACTAGCCTAATATCATTTCCCAAAACTTCAAAGACAAATCCATATTTGCACTTATTGGAGAGATCCCTCTCCGGATTCAGGAGGGCTAGATCCTAGAATCCCAAAGTTGTTGAAACGATGTTTCTCACTGCGATCGGACTTTGCCAATCTTGCTGATTACAGGGAGCTAACATTTCTGGTGACTCAACTGGGGACCGAACCCAAAATCATTTTCATTTGAAGGTAACCATAGGATATCAGATATTTTCACCTTAAGTTCCCTTAAACATTCCATAAAACATTATGAGTAAAAATCATCCTTTTCAAGCACTACCAAGAGACGGTAATCATGATGAAACTTGTTTGAATCAGTGACAAACTAGGCAAACCCTAGGATTCTCATAAGACTTTATCTAACCTTGAAAAATCAGTCGGCTTAGCCATAAGAGTAGACTGTCTTTGTCTCATAACCGTAGCTAAGTTTTGAAAAAAAGTTAGGACATTCTTAGGAACCACACAACTGAAAAATAACTCAAAAAACACAAAAATATTTCAGACTGGTATCCAATAAATATGGTAGTGGACCATCAAACCTTTTACCTCTGACAAAGAGCTAAAAACTTCCACTTGGCGACTCCACAATCCTGAGCAGACCTTAAGACTCCACTGGGAAGAACCCTCATCATTGTAACATTAGTCAAACTCAGTAAGAGGACTGTAGGATTTAAGTTTGTGTAAAAAGATTAGTTGACCATTTAAAGGTTGTCATACCTAGTTGAACTTTTCCTGTTTATTTGGGTCTAAAAAACACCACATAGTGGCTCCTAGAAAGATCCATACTAGAGCCTACCCTGACCCTGATCCACCTAAAATACTTGATAACCTAGAAAGTATCCTTAGGAAGTCTCCTGAGATAATATTTTCAGCTATTTTCAGATCACCCTTGAGAGCTAATTCAGTTCCTGAAAATATTTCAGCTCTAAAGCAATCACAAGTTGACTTACTAAATCCCTTTAGAACTAGGTCTCTTGGTGATTTAGATCAGTTAGTTTCTGAGTCTTCACTTTCTTCTCCTGAAAAAAGTGAACACCTTGGTAGCAGAGAAACAACACATCCTGATTTACATTTCCTTCGCAAATTAGGTGCTTCTCATCCAAGATCAGCTCAACAATCTACTCCTAGTCCATCCAGTTCTCCTCACCCTACATCCACTATTCAAACCACTTCACTTCAGCCCACTTTCCCTTTTGTTAATCCACCCCCACCACATATCATGGCTACATGGTATGCTCCCTTAGTCCTTCCTGTACCATTAGTTAATCTCCCACAGGACTATTAGTCCAAAATTCCATTATATGATGCTCGTAATGCTACAACTGCATCACAACATGTGGATAAGATGAATGACTACTTTGACAGAAATGAAATTGATGATGATTCTATCAAGCTTAGATTGTTTACTCAAAGTCTAGGGGATGAAGTAAGAAAATGGTTTAAAGGCTTAACCCCCCATAGTATCAATGATCTCCAAACCTTTCATCAGACATTCTTAAACAAATGGGAAGTAAAGAAGAATTCTTTCCAAGTCCTTTCTTATGACAAGAACCTCCATAGAAACACTGGGGAAAGTGTACAAGCTTATTGTACCAAATTTAACAGTGTATATAATGCCATTTCCCCAGATCTAAAACCTCCACAAGGCTCAGCTTTAAACAATTTTCCTGAAGGGTTTGACCCTGAGATGGCTTATCAGCTGAGGGAAAGGAATCTTGCAACTCTTGAAGAGATGTAGAAGGGTGCTCTTTCTGTGGAAGTCAACTTGATGGAGAAGAGAGAAAGAATGAAAAATGAAAAGAGAGTATCTTTTAGGGAGGAATCCACATCTTCTACTTCCAATTCAAAGATGGAGAGAATGATGGAAGAGATGATGAATAAAATGAGCATCCTTGAGAGAGCACAAGCAAGTCAAAACCAAACTACTACTGAAAACAAAAACTAGAACCAAAATCAGAATTTTAGAAGGAACCAACCTCCAAATAGACCTAGGGAATATGATCAGCATATCACTTCCCCCTTTCATCAAAACTATGTAAGTGAGGTTGATGAAACATATGAGATAATAGAGGAAGATGATATCAACATGTTGGGTGTAGATGATGATAATTTGAAGTTCATTATGATAGAAAACAAGGTCTATACACAAATTATGATGAAAAAAGAGATGATGATGAATTTTACTATCAAGACATGGAAAATGTCATCATAGAGTCTCAAACAAAATATGACCTTAGAAGCAAAACTAGTCAGCAAACCCCCAACAACAAAACCTTTGACAAATATTCACAAAACTGCACTGCAACCAAGTCTAAAGTTGTCAAACAGAAGGAAAAAACAACGACTGTAAATTCTAATAAAGGTAAATAGGAAGGCACTCGAAACAATGAAAAACAGAGTGCAGACCTTAGCAGTACTAACACTTCAACTAGTACTCCTGTCAAAACAATTTTGTCAAATGTAAATAAAACAAATCAGCAAGTTGATGTTGCTGATAGACTGACAGCTAATAAGGCTGAGACCAACTCTTTAAAGAGCCAAATCCCTTTCAGCCTAGAGCAGGAAATTTCAAAGATTAAAATCTCTATTCCCCTCACTGAGTTAGCTGCACAGCATGTATATAGGACCCAAATTTTGAAGGCTTTAAACATTGAAGAGAATGAGGACACATTCAATCTTAATGATGACCAACCAGATCTTATTTTTGGTCCAAATATTGAAGGTATGTATTAAGAGGGACATGTTCCTCCGTTTTATGTAAGTTTAAATGTTCATGACAAAATCTTGCACAACGCTATGCATGATTCCAGGGCTTCTCACAATTTAATGCCAAAATCTGTGATGGAGAGCCTTGGTCTAGAAATCACTAGACCTTACAAAGACCTTTACTCCTTTGATTCTAGTAGAGTAAAACTTTTAGGATTAATCAAAGACCTTTTTGTTAACTTAGCCCAAATTCCAGCAAAATGCTTAGTAATGGATATTGTTGTGGCTGATGTACCCCCAAAATATGGAATGCTATTATCAAGATCTTGGGGGGCTAGGTTACAAGGGACTATGCAAATGGACATGACCTATGCGACTATCCCTGTTTTCAATCAGAATAGAAGACTGTACAGGGATTCCCATATGAATTACACAGTTACAAGTCAAGACCGACCACGAAACTCTCCTCTATATTCTGTAAATACAGGCCTTGATTCTATTATCATGTTTAATGATGAAACACTTAGTGAAAAAGTCACTTTAATAGGATTAATGGTTGATAGGGAGGAAGAGGAACACAATGCAGAAGCGTCAAAACAATTTGTTGCATTTGAAGACATTAGAAAACCAAAAAAAGTTCTTGAGCTACAAGTCAGGTGTCCATTGCTTTTAAACCTTGACAATCAAGAAATCATCCCTCAACCCAGCAAAAGATCTGAGGAGTTGAAACAAATATAACTAAGTGCTTATATTCCACAATAATCAAGAAGCACGTTAGCTAAAGAGGACATTAACCAGGATGAAACTGAAAATAGTCCTCTGTGGAGTATGTTTTTTGATGGATCCTGCATTAAAACTAACGCTTGTGCAAGTGTTTGGATCTCCAACATTGAAAATAACCATACAGAAAGCATTTCCTGCAAATTAAACTATCAGTGTTCCAACAATATAGCCGAATACGAATCCCTACTGTTAGGCTTGCATCTGTTGAAAAATTTAGGAGCCAAAAGAATCAAAGCATATGGGGATTCTGAATTAGTCATTATTCAAGTCAATGGGGAGTATAACGAAAATAATCCCAAACTTAGAGCCTACCGAAACGATTTCATGGACCTTTTGAAAACATTCAAGGAGTCCAAACTATTTTTTGTCCCAAGAAAAAGAAATATTGCGGCCCACAATTTAGCCTTTGCAGCTAGAACATGCTTAATTCCATATGAAACCGAAGACTGCACCATTCAAATAAAATTTAGACCAACCGTGCCTGATAATGAAAAGTATTGGCAGGTGTTTGACGGAGACAAACAAATAGAAGACTTCATGCAATTCAGAAATGAATTCGAACTAAACAGTTCGAGCTCAGAATATGAAACAAAATGTAGTGAAGAAAATTTTCTTGGTGAAGAAGAGCCATCTCTTGAATTTTTCAACATTAATGTTCTGACTAGAAAACTTAAAAACAAAACTGAATTGAATGCAGAGTTAGAAACAGATGAGTTAGAAACTCTGCACTCTAAAGATGAGAGTTTTTCAAGCAGTCTAGCACCTTTGGAAGAGTTGTTTGATTTTAATGATGTGGCCAGAAAGCCAAAACTAGAACCTGTAGATACCGAAGTGGAAGAGTTCAATATAGGCAGTGAACTTAAACTGAAAATGATTAAACTATCTAAAAATTTACCATCTCACATTAAACTCAAATACATAGAGTTGTTTAAAGAGTTTTCTGATGCTTTTGCGTGGAATTATGAATATCTTAAATCATATGACACTGAAACAATACAACACAAAATCCCCCTCAAGGATAACCAATAACCATTCAAACAAAAACTGCGCAGAATAAATCCTGTTCAATTTCCATTGGTTCAGAAGGAGATCATGAAAATGTATGAAACTGGTATTATTGTCCCTATTAGATACTCTGAGTGGGTGTCTAATCTGGTGCCTGTTAGGAAGAAAACTGGAGACATCAGGCTTTGTATAGACTTTAGAGACTTGAACAAAGCTTCATTGAAAGACAACTACCCTCTACTGAAGATGGATTATATTTTACAAAGGGTGGTAGGTTCCAGAAGAATTTATTTGCTTGATGGCTACTCAGGGTACAATTAGATCTTAGTTCACCCTGCTGATCAATTAAAGATAGCCTTTACTACACCATGGGGCACTTTCATGTATGTGAAAATACCTTTTGGTCTAATGAATGCTGGAGCAACTTTCCAGAGAGCCATGGACATAACAAACAATGTTATCGATGAAATAGGTAACCTCAATGTTACCTACTTTTTGAAGTATCAAGAAAAACACCTGATTTTGAAAAAGTGGCGATGCAGAATCAAGAAAAAAAAATTTGAGCATGTTTTTGGCACTTAAAGTTTTTTTCATTTTGTTTCTTTGTTTTAATTAATTTTTTTTTTTAAGTGATGTTTTTTATGTCGATTTTGAATAGTGGTGGTGTATCATCACGAACGTTTTTTTATAGGATTGATTTTGACACTATAAATTTTATAATGTCTTCTTCTTCTGTGAGATGTTTATTTTTAAGTGCATTTATGTACCTGTGTTTCAAAAATAAAAAAAATAAATTTTTTTTTTAAAATAAAAACTTGTAATGATATCTTCACTTTTTCACATACATAAAAGATGGAAAAAGGGTCAAGATTCTAAAGTTTATATTTTCTACATGTTTATGTATTGTTAAATAATTTTTCAATACACATCAAAAAATTGTCGCTAAACAATATTTTGAACCATATGACAAAAAAATACAATTTTCAATATAAATACAATGCAAAAAAATACACTTTCTGAGTTTTTGTTGAAAAAAACATGTTAAATAAACTAATTTTTGGGAGAATCTTAACAAAAAACTTAAGAAAATAACATTTTTATTGAATTTTATGTCAAAAAATAATAGCAATCACATGTTTTTTGCAAAGAAAAAGGGTTGTTCTCATAAAATATCAAAGTATAAACATTACAAGTAAAACAGATTAATATTTCTCAAAAACAAGCTTGTTTGCAAGCATAACTTAAACATCATCAACAATATCAACTAATACATCTTCAACATCATCTAGAACAACATTGATGGCTTCTTCCGCAACATTTTATTCTTCATTTTGATCATTGTCATCTTCTAATGGATCTTTCATTTCATCAAATCTTCCAAAGTGTCCCTTTCCAATCATTCCATATAATGGTGGTTGAGGTTCCTTTGCTTTTTTTGCCACACGTGATTCATTAAAATCTCCTTTCCTCATACCAACTTCTTGCTTCGCATCTGGAAGGAATTTAAGAGCATTAATTCTTTCTTGAATAAATTTGCATTGAACTCGGTCTTTCTCAATGATAATGAAATTTCTTCCTTTTAGTAGGCAACATGCTAGTGTTGTACCTAATCATCAAGCACAAAAGAAATAAGTAAGAAAATTAGTATAAAGACATAAAAAGTAAAAAATAAAATATTTAAATTTAAATTTGTATAATAAAACTTACCTAAACCTAAGAATAAATCCAAAACCCAATCTCCTTCATTTGAACATAGATCTAAAATATAGTTAATCAATGCTTGCGGTTTTTGATAAATGTTAACTATATCTCATTTTGCATCTTTATCCTCATATGTTAGTTTTCTTACAACTGCATCATGAACCAATACTTGACTATGACTCTTCCCATCTACTCAATTCATAAGAATATGCTTATAGCTATCCTCTTTTGTCCAACATTCAACATGGATGAACTCACAATCATTTATAATAGGCTGATCTTTGAAAGAAACAATATTTGACTTATGCTTGTACATAACATAGTAAAAGTTCAATTAACTTTTACATGAATAAAAAAATTTAGGAGTAATCAAACATACAATTACCATGTAAGTTGCATCCTTGAGTTTTCTTTACCCTTGAAGCTTGTTAATAACAATGTAGACTGCGTGTCTGAATGAAATGTCACAAATTGCCAAAGTGGTGATGTTGTCACTTCCTGAAAACCTGTAACCACTTTACTAAAAGCTTGATAAGTATATGGTTCGCTATCATAATCAATGTCTGGGAAATTGAAACCATGAGGAATATCTACAATAACTAGGGAATATTCCCATTTAGGTATTAGTGATTCAATGTCTTCACAGTCACCTTGTATTATTTGATATTGGACAACTGTCGAAGCCCATTCCAAACGTAATGATTAAGTAGGATCTAGTTCAACATTCATAAGACGCTTCCTTCTCATGTTCTCCATCTTGATTTTTTCAATAAAGCTTTTGAAAGTATCTGGTACTCCATTTCCATCCTTCTTCGACATCTTTAATGAAATAAATATATATATATAGATATGTATAAGTAATAAAATAAAAATAGTTTAAATATGAATAAAATGAATTTATAAATCAACATACCTTATTGAATGCAATATAAAAATCTTTTAGTGTTGATGTAGAACTTGCTTTTGGGTAGTTTCATACAACATCATCCCAACTGTCTTCATTCAACATTTTAACCATGTGTTATTGTATTTTCATAAAAAATTTCTAACTGAATAAATCAAGTTAAAAGCGTTAATATATTGACATGTATAACAAATTCTACCAGCATCATAATGTTTTATTTAAAAGAAAATTATAATGAAAGAAAAATAAGAAATAATTCAAGAAACTTACTTTTGAAATTCTGCACACATTTCTTTCATTGATAATTCACCCGAATTCACACGGGCTAATATTGATTTGACTAATTTATCATCCTTCACACCTTGCATTGTTCTCCAAGGTGTAATAGTCATATCCTCTGGAAGCTGCTTCATTTCAGGACCCCCCTTACTGTTGGTACATATTATGGGTTTACTCTTTCTAACCTTCTGATTTTTTATGGAAATATTCTCCCACCGATCAAAAATCTCATCAATCAAATCCCATACCTCCCTAGTTCTAAATGCTAACTGAAAAATGTTATCTGTGCCTCTGAAGAGATTTGTATTCAATTTTCCATCTTTTGCTTTTTTTTCATCAATTTGATAACCTGTTTCCATTAAACATTTCATTCGAAATGCTACACTAACTTGTGTCTTATCCCCACGACATTTTTCTATGAATTCATTATGAATAAATTTGACCCTTTGGATGAAAGTCATTTTCATTCTGTACTCATTATCTGCATTATGATCCCATGCCAATAACTTTGATTCGATTTCTGTTAAGCCAACGTAAATGATGCATTTCCTTTATTTGAAAAGATAGTTATTGAGATAATGGAAATCAATTGTCTCTTAGCCTCATTGAATGTGGTTCTCCCAATTACATAATATTTATAACAAAAATATTTTGCCTTGTCAAATTCTTGTTTGTTGGGAACCTGACGTGGATCTACAAGAACCACATAATCCACCACATGCGCATATGGATTGAACCCATAAAATGTTTTCAAATTATGTATATGTAGGTGATGGGCCTTTCTAATTTGATATTGAGATTGTCCTTCATCTGGCCTATAAAATTGGCTAACATTAAGCTCAAATGTTTGGCCACCAAGAATTAATTTATTCTTCCTCAACTCTTGTCGAATAAAATTTTGTTTTGTTTTAATAATGCCATCCTCTAACTCAACACCTGGCGTTATGATTTCTATGCTTTCGTAAGAGCTTTCAATTTTTTCTTCACTACTGCTCACGACCTTTACAAGTTCACGAATATTTGCCTCCTAATGATCTTATTGGATAACATATCGGTTTTTATAAGCAGAGCTCTCCTTCATTAGGTACAAGAGAGATCTTTGGATTGTTTCTTTTTGGTGTCGATCTATTTTCTCCTTTTGCACAATAGTTCTCATCTCCTCATCACTAATTCTATCATAATTTTTAGTTTCATGTTCGACATCTTCAAAAGAATCATGTTTAAGTTTACTAGATTGACCCATCTTAGTGACTCTTGGTTGATCCCCTCTTTGTACTATTGCAATGTCACGAGCTATTGATCTTTGCTTCAATCTCCTTTCCTCTGTTTTGTCTGTGTGGAAAGTGTTGATCACATGCATAACATTTGGCTCCAAATAATAAATACCTTCAAACATGTTTGAAAGGCTCGAAACAAAATCCTATGAAACAAAATAAAACAAGTCAATGATCAATAATTTATAAAAAATTGAATCATCCTTACAGTAATGCATAACGGAAATAAAAATAAGCATACTTACAATGTTATTTGCAATTTTGCTTGAGATTTCTTCTGAAAACTTTGTAGATATTTCATTTGTGTTATACTTGACCTTTGATAGACGATATCTAAACTTCTCACATTTATTAGCTTTCCTTGCAAGAACATATATAGTGTTTGTATTCGGGACCATACATATGTCTCGTACTCTGCCCATCACATCATATGACTCATTCAAGTCAATCATACCACAAACCAGATAGGTATGTATATCAACCTCCGTTTCACTATCTTCAAGATACCATGAGAAATCAGTTTTATCTATTTCCTCGGCGTTCTTCCAATCATAAATAAGCTTTCAAGAACCTTGCGCCCCATTTGCTTGAATTTTATTAGTGTGTGCAACACTCCTTGTTAGCATGCGTGGGTTGGGGAGCGGCGCCTAGGTGCGAAACATTCACGAAATCTTTTTTGATGCCATTTTCACGATATATATATATATATATATATATATATATATATATATATATATATATATATATATATATATATATATATATTAGTTAATGGAAAAATATTGTGGATAAAATAAATTTAATAAACAAATTTATTTTAAAACTAAATAGTTTGAAATTAAAGCGAGTAAAATTAACTAGTTTAATTTTCATTTAAACAAAATATTATAAATCATGTGTATATATATCTATATAATATGTTTTGAATACATTTTATTAAAAATTTAAAAATGTGTTTAAATTGTATAAAATAATTTAAAAAAAATAAACTAGTATTTTCAAACTTCAGTTTTTGTTTAATATTTAAAAAAAAACAAAAAAATTACTAACTATTTATAACAAATGTTAATATATTATATTATTTTTTATTTTTTTAATTGTATTGTTATATAATTTTTTTGTAATTAATTTGTATTGTTATATTAAAACAATTTTTTTTTTTTTTTTAATTTATTATATATATATATATTTTTAATTATGTAATGTTTAAAAACAAAACATAATTGTTGTTTAACGATTTTTTTTTTTTTTTTGATATATATATATATATATATATATTTATATTTATATTTGTTATATTTTGAAATTTTTAACAATTATTATTTAACAATGTTTTTACTATATTATATAACAATTTTTTTCTTTTATATTTATATATAACAATGTTTCTGTGAACTTTTAATTGTTTTATTAAAATGAATTATTTAAAAGGAAAAAAAAATTAAATAACAAAATAAAATTAAAAGAAATCAAAATTAAAAAATGTTTTCTCAAAACAAATTATTAAAACAAAATAAATTTTAAAAAAAATTTAAAAATTAAAATTTAAAAATTAAAAAAAAAAAATTAAAAAAAAATTAATATTAAAAAAAAAAATTTGACGCTGAATAGTGGCACGGCCTGCCCGTTGGGCGCCAGGAGATGGCCTGGCGGCGCCACAGGGGCGGCCCAGCCCGCCTCCCGGCCCCGCCTTGGCCGAGGGCCGATTCCCAGAATCGGCCCTCGCGGCGCGGCCAGGCTTTGGGCTCGTGGCACCACTCGGTCGGCCCCCGATGCCCAACGGGTACGCCGCGCTCGCAAGCCCTCCCGTTGGGCGTCGGCGGCCGGCTGGGCGTTGCCACGAGGGCGACCCAGCTCGCCTCCCGGCCCCGCCTTGGTCGAGGCCCTCGGCCAAGGCGGGGCTGGGAGGCGGGCTGGGCTTTCCCCGTGGCGCCGCCCGATTGGCTGACAACGCCCAATGGGCAGGCCGCGTGCTGTTTTTTTTATTTTTTATTTATTTTATTTATTTTTTAATTTTTTAATTTTTTGTTTTTAATTTTTTTTTTAATTTTTATTTTGTTTTTTTAATTTTTATTTTAAATTTTATTTTGTTTTTTAATTTTTATTTTATTTTTTTTATATATATAATATAATTACTAAAAAATTATTTATTAATAAAACAAAATGTTAAAAATATCAAAATATAAGAAATAAGAAATAAATAACAATTTATTAAATCACAATAATGTTTGGTTTTTAAACATCATATAATTATAAAATATATATATATATATATATATATATATATATATATATATATATATATATATATATATATATATATATAATAAATTAAAAAAAAAACATTTGTTTTAATATAACAATATAATAAATTTAAAAAAAAATTGTATCACAATACAATTAAAAAAGATATATATATATATATATATATATATATATATAACAAAACAATAAAGAAAAAAAAAATTAAAGATTTAAAATAAAAAAATAAAAAAAAATTCTCAAAAAAAAATAAAATTAAATAATGAAATCACTGATATATTTATGATAAAAAAAAACAAATAAAAAATATTATAATATTACTTTTTTTTATATGCATGGTCGTTTTATGGATTCTTTTGTGTAAATGAACATATAAGTCTTAAAAAAGAAAAAAAATCCAAATTCTTGTTCTTAAAACCCTAAAAAATTTAGTTTTTTTGCATTTCCTTCACTGAAAAGATATAAAAAAATAAAGGTTTTTGAACCTAAAAACCTTAAAAAGTAGTTTTTGGACACAAAAAAACTATAGAAAATTAGATTTTCCCCAAAATCGTCTTTAAATTGACAGAATAGAAGGAAAACTAACCTTTGAAATGTAGAAAGCTGGTGTCACCAATGCCAACACAACGCCTCCACAAAATTACGAATAGCAACACAATGCCTCCAATGCCAATGCAATGCCTTCACGAAGTTACCAATGCCAGTGCAACATCTCCACAAAATTACCAATAGCGACAGAACGCTTCCAATTCCAATGCAATGCCTCCACGAAGTTACTTGTAACAATCAAACACATAGACTTACCATAGTAATAAAAAAAATTTACTTACCATATCAAATCCTGTATAATCATGACAATAATTAATTGATTGGAATATGGATAGGGTTATTATTTACACCGCTCTACAATGCGGTACAGTGATATTATGGCAGAGTTTAAATATGTGTTCCGTAGAACTGTTGTAATTGGCGGCAAGGCCGAGTTAACTATTTACACATGGAATCACTTACCCTAGAATGTACTTACGCTAAGTTTGTTTGGTCGATGGTCTGGTTTTCATGTGATTTGGTTTTTAATTCACGTACAGCAACTCTACCCTTATACTAACTTTGATATACGAGATTCATTAAGTTCATTTATCCGGTCACTGGCCCACTGCCGCTATTTGACAAGTGTCCCACATCGCACCGTCGATTTTCTCGATGATCATACGGTGGAGATTCTTTAGGGTTTTGATGACTTGGGGTTTGTAACTGCTTTCCTTGTTCATTGTTACGCTCCGGCGCGAGAGTCTGGAGAGGTGGTTTCCTGCTGATTTTCTTCAGGCTTTTCTGTTTACTGTCACTGCGTTGTTTAACCCTCTCGGTCTTGCATCCGGAAGTAACAAATGTTTTAACCCTCAGGTACAAGCTCAATTTCTCTCACATGTTTGAACTTAGTTTTCTTTTTGTTTCGTTCAGTTCGGAAAGAGATTAATACCACGATTAAACTCATCTTCTAACCCTAGCATCGTTTGATTTCGCTTCCTGCGGCAGTGCACTGTCAATACTGATTTTGGGTTCCGGTTATCATGAACGGTTTTCACCATGCTGGCTACAGGTATGACGGTTTTGGGTTCAGTTTTCTGTTGTGTTTATTTTTTCATCTGTGCGTCTGCAACAGGGTTGGTATTTACTTCCGCGTGATGAATTCTTGTTGACAGGTATCCTCTTCTATTGCGCCATACCCTTCGGAGGAAACGCGATTGTCCACGGGAACTTGTCGGCTCAAACCCTCTCCTGACCATGGCAGCCGTTCCACAGGTATTTACCCCCAGCGCACGGTTTCAGTATTAACCCTGAGGGTTCTGGTGTAAGATCATGATACCTATCTTGGTTTTCTTTTGTTTTGCCCAGGTTTCGAACCTGTGGCCTTGTGCCTCACCGTCGGCGTAATACTGTTTTGGGTTAGGCTGGAGGGTTCCGAACTTGTTTAAGATTCGGTTAATGGTTACGGCGCTGCCGTTGGACCAATAGGTTCCATGGTCGATTTCAATCTGTTTAAATTATTGATATGTATAATTTGTTTCAGAACATATGTATAATTTGTTTCAGAACATCGCCGGGCTGTTTTCCCGTGCACCATATTTATCCTAGCTGCATTGATACGATGTCTTCCGTAGTTTTGCGAACTGGTTCCATCCGTTTAATTGCAAATAAATACTCTATTTTAACTAAGTGACGAGTTGTGGTTAATTTGGTTTCACATATAACCTTGCCTCAGAGATTGTCGGTGTATTTACATGTTCGTCCAAGGGTGTAATATGGCTTGTTATACTGCGTGTTCTCCTATTTTTCTCAACTCGTAAATATCGTATGATTATCTACTGGTTTCCGTTACTATCTTCTTGCCTGTGTTTTGCTTAATTATTTCCTACTAAATTTCCAGAGGGTTTCAATCTCGGCAGTTAGCTGACAAGATGTTCCGCCATTCTGAGGAAGTTTTAACTTATTCCGGTGTTGTTTATCTTCTAGCAATTTAATCAGGGTTCTTTTGTTTACAGCATTAAAATTTCTATAGTCTTGTATGCTAGAGTTAATGCACTTGCTTTCTCTTCGTTGCTTAAAGTTTTAGTTTCCAGCTTACTGCTATTGGAACCCTCAATTCTAGAACCAACTACTTTAGGATATCATGGTATAAAAACAGGACTTACTATCAAGCAAGTTCCAGATTTTTCCTCTACTACTGTAATGTATTCTTCTTTTTCTAAAGCATATTAACTGTAAAAGGATACTATTATACTAATCAGTAAAACTGGATTTACTTTCAAGCAAACTCCAGAGTCTTCCTCTGCTACTATACTGTATTTTCTTGAGCATATTAACTTTAAAGAATACTGTTATACTATTCAGTAACTCATTAATTCTTAACATAGTTTACCTTCCAGAAAAACTTGCACAATAATAACCTAATTTTAGACCTATTAAAATGCTTCAGAAACTTTTACTCATCTGTGATCCAATCGTCTGATGGTGTGCTTTTCCTCCCAACCATGAACCAGGGCTATTACGTCCCTCAGTTCCCCCCTAGCTTCAAGTCCTGGCTTCCTGTTGAACGCAGAGTTCCGTAGGAGGAAAAACTAGGACATTCCGGTCCACTTTCCCCAGCTCTGTCAGCAGTATATTCTGGAGGAGTACTCGGGACAATCCGGTCCAGTTCTCTGACTCCAACCACAGTCTTATTCCTAGAGGAGAAACCCTTCCTCTATGACTGTATTATCTTCTCCACCGAACCCCTAACCCTCCTTGGAATCCTTTACTTATTCCCCAGGGTTTTCTTGGTTAGCTGTGGAACTGCTTTTCTGTTCAACTGCCTTCAGAATCTTGATTTACTTTTACCATCAGTTTTTATTCAGAAACCAATTCCACAATAAAATCCTTTCTTTTATTAAATATCAAAATTCCTTTTATCCCAATATTCCAATTAGAACCAAATAACAGCAGTCTTAATTAGTTTATAATTAACAAAAACTTAACCATTTGTTAATGGCTAAGAGGGTGGTTACATTACTAATGCCAACGCAACACCTCCAGAAATTTTCTCTAACAAATACCAGAAAACTTGATGTGATGTGATGAATAGAAACAATCATTCCTTTCAAATAGTGTATATTGTCTGATCGGTTTACTGTTTAACGAATATGGGATTAAAATTTCAAATTTAAAATATTTAGATTTAGTTTATTATATTTCATACTATAGTTAAAATACTTATTATTTGCATTTAGTTATCATAATTAATATTTTATTTAATATTTACATGTACTGACTGTTGAATAATTCAAATATAATCTCCGATTAAAAATTAAAATATGAAATACTTACATGTAGTTAATTATATTTAATATTATAGATAAAATAGTTAATATTTGCATTTAGTTATCATAGTTAATATTTACATGTAATCAATATTTAAAATCATGGGATTAAATTTTAAAATCTAAAATATGTACATGTAGTTAATTATAGTTTAAATAGTTAATATTTACATGTTGTTATTTTTGTAAATATTTACATGTAGTCAATCTTAAACCATTCAAATAAGAAAATTATTTTACTTTCGAAGACATGCATGAAAGGAATATTTTGTGGATATTTAGAATAGAAAGTATGGTGAAATATTTGAAGACCAACAGTTTATTAATAAATTTTAAAATATATTTTAGATGAATATAACGTAAGTTTAAAATTTAAAATTTAAAATATTTACATGTAGTCATTATAGTTAATATTTGCATGTAGGTATTATAGTAATATTATAGTTAATACTTACATCTAGTCAATGTTAAATCATTCAAATAAAAACATTATTTTAGTTTGGAAGGCATCCATTATAGAAATATTTTGTGGATATTTTGAATATAAATATCGGTAAAATATTTCAACATAAAACATTTATTAAAAAAAATGTTAAATACATTTTTTGATTAATATTTGTACCAAATATATGAAATGAAAATTTTGGAGGGAATATTTTTCGCGAATTTTTTTGGAGGGAAATTTTGGAGGGAAATTTTCATTCTTTAAGCTATATATTGTAAGTGGGAGAGGAATTTTTATCATTCAACCTATTCTTGTTGAAAGCCATGGTTTCTTCTGATAGCAACGTTTTTCTTTCTAGAACATCAACATCTTCGTCACGAACAAATCTATTCAGAGTGATGAATATAATGGGAGTTCGTTCACCATGAATAGAGAGTCAAAAAATCGACTTGGTCGTTATCCTAAAGATGATGAGAAAAAAATTGATGAGGTGCAGAAAAATGAAATTTCTATAAATCGAGCGCTAGTTATACCACTTACTCTTAATCCTAAGGATTATGAAAGCAACAGTGATGAAGGGCATGATGAAGAAATTCCAGAGTCAAAAGTTTCACTTTGTCCTAATCCCAAGGATTATGAGGACACCATTGATGAAGAGGGAGATGAAGAATATCCACTTCAGCTTAATCCTAAGGATTATGTGAGAAAAACAAATGAAGAGGGTAATGAAGAATCTGTAGAATCAAAATATCCACTCTGTCCTAATCCTGAGGAGTATGTCAGCACCACTGATGAAAAGGGGGATGTAAAATTTCCAGAGTCAAAATATCAAATTCATCCTAATCGTAAGGATTATGTGAGCACCACTGATGAAGAGGGGAATGATAATGTTTCAGAGTCAAAACATCCACTTCGTCCTACTCCTAAGGATTATGCTAGCACCACTGATGAAGAGGGAAATGAAAAATTTACAGCGTCAAAATTTCCACTCTGTCCTAATCCTAAGGATTATGCAAGCACCATTGATGAAGAGGGGGACGAAATAATTCCACAGTCAAAATTTCCACTTCGTCTTAATCCTAAGGATTATGTCAGCACCACAGATGAAGAGGGGAATGAAGAATTTTCAAAGTCAAAATATGCACTTTGTCCTAATCCTAAGGATTATGTCAGCACCGCTGAGGAAGAGGGGAATGAAGAATTTGCAGCGTCAAAATATCCACTTCGTCCTAATCCTAAGGATTATGCCAGCACCACTAATGAAGACGGGGATAAATTTCCAAAGCTAAAATTTTCACTTCATCCTAATCATAACGATTATAATTTAACCACTGATGAAGGGGGGGATAAATAATTTCCAATAAATATAGATTCAAGGCATTCACCTATTCCTAATCCTAACGATTATGAGAGCTTCAGTGAGGAAGGGGAGGGGCAGGATGAAGAAATTCTAGTGAATACAAATTCAAAGCTTCCACTTATGCCTAATCCCAAGGATTATGAGCGCACCACTGAGGAAGTGGAGGATGAAGAATTTCTTGCAAATGATAACTTTAGAGGCACAGATTTGAATATTGCATTTTCTCCAAGTGACCATTTCAAAGACATTCATGGTGATGAAGAATTGAATCCTCCCAAGGAAGAATTTGAAAGCATGGGTCAAGATGGTGAAGAATTTCTTTTGAGTCAGGGTTACAAAAGTGTCGATGATTCTTGTGAAATGTTTTCTTCAATTGATGATGGCGAAGAAAATTTTCCACGCAATGATGTTGATGAATTTCTTAACTATGTTGAGGATGATGATAGTGGGGATAATATTCCTCCTAATGGTGATGAAACTACTTTTACAAAGTATTATTGAATGATGAAGCCGTTGCAAGAAAATATTGCAACTAGGAGTAGGAGTAGACAATTTCATATCAATCCAAAGCATTCCAGTTATACAAGGGCAAGGACAAAATATCTCATGACAAAAAGTTCTGTCGTTCATTTGATTTCAAGTGAATGTTGTCGAAGGGATTGCTTGAAAAATATGGATTTCAACTTTTCTTTGGAGAAAAGGAAAACATATATGTCAATTAATAAAGGCATGCAAAATTCATATTTAGTGGGTTGCATGCAATCGACACTAGTAGGTTATGATTATCATATTGGGAATGTATTTCTTTGCAGAAAGGCGTTCAAAATGTTGTATTCAATTGGTAATTGTTGTTTCTCAAGAATCCAAGATATATTGGAAAAGGATCCCACATATTATTCAGAAGCACGTTATAAATGGGAGGTGGGGCCATTTGCAAATACTGCTAAGACATGGATGAAATAATTCTTTTCAAATCATGGAGAGTGTATGCCAAATAAAGACACAATACATATTCCAGATAATTTCTCGAGACGAGAAATATTCATGTTATACAAAGATTATGCAGAAGCTCTTGAAGGAGTTGATAATTTTATTACATATTCTTATTTTAGAAGGATATGGAAAACTGAATTCAACAATGTTCGTATTCCTAAGAAGACAAGGATGGGAATTTGCAGCACATGTGCTTCTCTTAAAGCAAAAAGAGATAAATTTCAAGGGGCAGAAAGAGGTATGTGTTCAAAACATTGTTTTTTAAAATTTGATACTTATCAACTATGAAAATATATTTATTCATATGTTTCTTTCATTTTATGTACAGATTCCATTGTCAAAGAACTTCAAGACCATCGCAATCAACAAACAAGTGAAAGACAAAAGTTGTATAAACATCGAAAGAAGTGTTATGATCATCCAAATAAATATCTGGGATTGGTAATTGATGGTATGGACGAAAAGAAAACACTTCTTTCACATTTTGTCCGCACGCCAAAAAAATTACAAGAGGAAAATTTCATTCAGTTTCACTTGGTTGGTTGTATGGTATTTAATGAGAAGATGTTTCCAAGAGTTTTCTTCACAACTCCAAATATTCACAATGATGCAAATCTGACCATAACTATAATCCATGATGTGGTTACTCATTGGTCTGGGATTCTTCTTGAAGTTTTGTATTTACAATTAGACAACACAAGTCATGAGAACAAAAATCAAGTTCCTTTTGGGTATCTAAACATGCTCGTTGAAATGGGGATTTTTAAAAAGATAAAGGTATTTTTCTTTCTTGCTGGGCATACTCATGATCATATTGATCAAATGTTCAGTTGTTTTCAGTAACACTGAGGAGGAAAGGTGTTGGGAGCCTGCCATCATTAATTGAATTTATTAATAAATTGTACATTCCAGAGCCTGTTTTTCATGTGTTGGAAGAAACTATTGACATGCGAAGGTTTATTTTTGGATCACATGGTGAGGAGAAATGCATTGAAAAACTTAATGACATTAGCTTCCAGAATCAATTTCGTATCAAAAAAATTGATGGGATGACACTTATATGGGGCAAGAAGTATTCAACTATTGAAGAATGGGGACCATCATCAGGTTTAGCATTTTTGAAGTTCATTCCAGAGCGTCCAATGTTTTCATCAAAGATATTTTTATTACAGTCAGTTTCGGAACTCCATAATGCACGAAGGCAGAAGAGAGACATAAATTATTCTGAATGTCTAGAGGAAATTAAAAGATGTATTAGAGATACATATGAATACTTTGATGTTGCTGATTCAGTTTGGTGGGAGTATTTTTTCAGTAATCAAAGTGATATGATTTCAAGATCAGTAAATGGGGATACGCTTTTGAAGACTCCTTTTTTTTGGCCACAAAATATGCCAAATGAACATGAACATCAGGAAACACACAATGTTGAATAACAACAGCCTCAAGCTATTATTAATTCCCCACAGGTAGAGGAAAGAGAAATCTATATTGGTTCTAGAAGATCACGTGCACAACGTGAAGCCATGGAAGACCTTTACAGGGGTTCTGTGCGGGATCTTAAGGAGGGTTGCATGATAGCAGTGTTAGCAGATGAAGATCCACTTGGCTATCCATTTTGGATTGCCAAGGTTATAAAGGTCATTAATGAAAATGAAGAGATTACAGTTGTTGATGTACATTGGTATGCCACAAGTACCCACCCTTTCAATGGTGTGTACAAGCCAGAGATGGTAGTGGAAAAAAGAATTGGCGGAAAGAGAAAAAGAAAGGGCACAAATATAAATCGTCGCCGCACAGATGTCTTAAAATTGGAGGATGTTGACATAATTGTGTATGACTTCAATTTGACAAAGAGAGGAACTCTTCGGTTGCAGACCATAAATATTTTGAAGAAATTGCTACCAGAACAATTACTGTTGAAATGGGACTCTGCAGAATGTAGACATAGATCTACAAGACTTTTGAACTCTGAAATGGTGGGCATGCATGTTGACTCAGATGGAGCACTAGTTGATGAAAGAGAAGAATATGGATAATCTTCATCTGCATTGAGCCATTCATCTAAAGATGTAGATTATGATGGTATGCCAGAACCTATGGCTTATTTTGAATAAATATCTAAGACACTTTTATGTAATTGATGTTTGCATGGTAACTTGAAATAAAATTTTTGACTTCCATCTCATTTTTCATGAAGTTTTGAGACATTTATATGTTTGTTTGTTGGATTATATGTTTTAATTATGAAGAATTCATTTCTTTAGAATATCGACAATGTAACAATGAATTACAAAAATAATTTATGTTATATTCAATGTATCAATGTTGATATTTTAATTATAAGTAAAATAGAAAATAGAAACTAATGTTGAATTTTTAGATTATGCAGTGATATTACCATGATATTATGTATTGTTACCATTTGGTATTAGATACTTTTAAAATTTTTAATAATTATAGGTGTCATTGAAACAGAACACTTTGTTTTGATGCTTGATTTTTAGGTTTTGGTTGAAATTATATTTAAATTTGTCTTATGCTAAGATTTGAAAAAAGATAAGTTTTTATCCTTTAAAATTAAAATTACTCTTACTTGTTCATTTTTTAAAATTGTTAAGTCTTATAATTTCTCCATAATTTCATTGTTCAAGTATGTTGAACACTTAATATTGAAAAACTTTAGATTTACAGCTTGTCATGAAGGTTTTTATGCGCTACCAAATTTTATCTGTAAGGTTATGGTTGACAATAATTAAAATTTTGGGGGTTGTTTAAAGTCAAGATATTTTATGTTTAACAACATGGATGAAAATTGTTCAAAATGATAAGCCCTTCAGACATGTATTTTTTTATATTTAACATCATCTATAAAAAATGTTAGAAATTTACGATTTTAAAAAATGTCCTAATATGTTGTCTTTAATTCCATTGTTACAAGTGTCAAAATTATGACACAATATTATTTTTTTGTTATTCCAACATCAACTGGTTTTGTTTTGAGGGTGTTTTTTCAATCCTTTTTTCAACAAACAGTTTTTTTTTTTAGCATAATTTCATAAAATGTTGAAATTTGACCTTCAAAAAAAACCAAGTGCATTCTTGAAGACACACTTTTTGTTTTTGGGGTGTTTTTTCATGTTTTTTGAGACTTTTTCGGCTAGAGTTCCCATTTGGAGGTGAGGTTACCTATTTGATCAGTAACAGTGTTAACATTCTCAGAAGAACTGGGCTTCTTCATCATTATATACCTTGATGATGTCACTGTGTTTTAAAAAACATATGAAGAGCACTTAGCACACTTAAGAAAAGTTTTCAAGAAATACAGAAAGTTTGGAATATCTTTAAACCCTAAGAAGACACTATTTGGGCTCCAAGAAGGTAAAATTCTTGGGCAAATTATTTCTAAAGAGGGTATCAAGATAGATCCAAAAGAGGATTGAGTCCATATTGAAGATCTCTCATCCTCGAAACATCAAGGAGTTGCAATATTTCATTGGAAAGATAAAATTTTTGAGAAGGTTCATTCCCAAGTTGGCTGAGCTTCTTAGGAATATCACAAACATGTTAAAGAAGGAACAAGGGGTAAAATGGACCTTGGAAGCAAAGAAATCCTTTGAGCAGGTGAAACAAGCGTTAACTATAACACTAGTTCTAATAAGTCCTGATTTTTCAAAAGATTTTTATATTTTCTCATTTGCATCATAACATACCATAGTTGCTATCCTTTTATAGAAAAATCCACAAGGACAAGAGAAGTCAATTGCATTCTTTAGCAAGGCATTGAGGGATGCCCCTCTGAAGTATAACATTATGGAGAAGAAAGCTTTTTCTTTGGTTAAAGCTTTGAAAGACTTCAGGGTATACATCCTTCACTCACACATCATTACTTTTGTCCCAAATTCAGTTGTTAAAGACATTCTAACACAGGAAGAAAATGGTGAGAGAGCTAAGTGGATTGTTGTTATTCTTGAGTATGATTTAGAGATAAAACCCACTAAACTCATCAAAGGCCAAGGTCTATCTAGATTAATGGCTAAATCCAATTTTGAAGTTCTTGATATTAATATGATTAATTCTTTGGATGAATAAGAGGAAATCTCAACACCCATTGTTGAAAACTATTTTATGAATTCCTCTTGGTATGCTGATATTGTTTATGTTTTGCTTAAATTGAATACACCCCCCGGTTTGACAAAGACAGAGGAAAGGTTCCTAACGTTAAAAGATGTAAACTATTGCATTATATATAGATGTCTCTATTGGAAAAATGCAAGTGGTGTATTGCTTAAATGTTTGCCCAAGTTTGATGCAGAGAAGGTTAAATACCAGTTCCATGAAGGAGAGTTTGGAGGTCATTTGTACTGGAAGACAACCGCCAACAAAAATTTTAGGGTTGGTTTCTATTGGCCTACTCTTTTCCATGATGTGTACAAGATGATCATAGCCTATCATAAATGTCAAATTTTTGAAGGAAAAATAAAACTGCTACCCCTACCTCTGCATCCAATCACTGTTGAAGCTCATTTTCAATAGTGGGGACTTGACTTTATAGAAGAAATCCATCCACCATCTTCTGTCTAGCATAGATGGATTCTCACTGCCATAGACTATTTCAATAAGTGGGTGGAAGGCATACCTTGTAGACAGGTCGATGATTCTGTTATTATAAAATTTATGGAGACTAATATTCTCTCCAGATTTGGCTGTCCTACCATGATTATCACTGATAATGTAGCAGCATTTGGATCGAAGAAGATGGTTGAGTTCTGTCACAAATATCAGATAACATTGGGGCATTCCATGGCCTATTACCCTCAAGGTAATGGACTTGCAAAATCCTCAAACAAAATTTTAGTGAAAATAATCAAGAAACTGTTGGAGGGCAACAAAAAGTCTTGGCACACAAAGTTGGTCCATGCACTTTGGGCTGACAGATTAACTTTGAAGAAATCTATTGGCATGTCACCTTTCCAGCTTGTGTATGGTACTGATGCAATTTTTCCAAACAACCTTGGTATATTACCAATGAAGTTGATTCAAGAGTTGCAAACTGAAGAAAATAACATGATCAAAAGAATAAATCAAACCATTCATCTTCAACAAACCAGAGAGGAGGTGTATAACAGAGAATTGCGAAAACAAGACAACATTAAAAAGATTTTTTCCAGAAGAAAAAAGGCCAGCAATTTCAAGATTGGGGACAAAGTTTTAAAGTGGGACTCAAGGAGGGAAGACAAGGGCAAGCATGGGAAATTTGACAACTTATGGCTTGGCCCTTACTCTATTCATTCAGCTACTGGTAATAATGAATTTTTCTTGCAGGAGTCGAATGGAGCAGAACTATTTGGGGGTCTTGTCAATGGTAGGATGCTTAAGCATTAATTCTCTTGATCCATGTTATATTCCAGAAGCCTTTTATCTTTTTCTCATTATAAATATTTCACCCACCTCTACATTCAAAGTTATAAAAATCAAAAACACAAAAACAAAGAAAGGAAAGAAAAGAGGGAAAATTGTGAAAACAAGAAAGGTATAGCCCCATACCAAAAAAAAAGAAACAAATATGAAGGTGTGCAAGCTCAAATTCCACTCCTAAAGAACACACTTCTAGTTAGTCAAATAGCTTAATATTGACTAATTAGCTTTAAAATTTTCTGCTGATAGGATAGTGAATTTGATTTGCCAAACTATTTAATCTTGGCTTATCATTAGGTAGTTTAGGATAGGAATTAAGGGTTCAAACATGTTCAAAGCCCGCACCTAAGTTTCCAAAGAGAATGACTCAAGTCTGTCTCAAATTCTGGGTCAAGAAAGATGTAAATCTAGTTCCAATGAGCTCAAAATATGAACATGTTAGCAAAGGAAAGTCAGCTCAAAAAAAAAGTCAAAACAGAGCTGTAAAAAGAAGGAAATGCTTTGAAATTTCAGATCTCAAGCCTTCCATTTTGTTTTTAAATTTTGTGAAAAATAATGTCTATGTGAAATTTGTTCTTAATGCCATAGACTAGCATCAAGTTAGACTTTTCAATCCTAACTTGAATGCTTTTAAATTTTTGTTTTAGAATTTAGAGAATAAAGTCTGTTGGACAGTTCAATCCCAACAGACAGCAGATTAGGTAGAGAATCATATGGGCCCAACTGTTTAATCCGGGTCCATGGAGAAATAAGGAATATAAATAGATTAGTTTTCCTGTTTTCAAAAGAATAAATTGTTTTAAAAGAGTTTTCCATTCCAAGTGAAGTCTAAATGAATAAAAAATGAAAGATCAGTAGGATTGGGTAGGTAGAAAGCTTGTATTGATGAAGATCCATTGTTTTTGTGATTGCTAAAATGTTTTCAGAACAAAGAAGATCATCCATATAAAGAAATTCAGCCCAAGGGATGAGGCAACTGATCAGCTTTCCAGAGAATTAAAGTCTGAAGTTCTTGATGCCTTCAAGAAACCACCATCCCCAAGTGGAGCCACTATTATCCAGCTATAAAATTTGTTATACCAAATGCTGGCTAAAACATTTCTAGAGACTTCAAGGAATGAATTTTATTGCTAAAAGTGTTGGCTATTGAAGACTCTTGAAGGCCTCATACCTCTATCCCAACCTTCACTGTTGTGACCATTCTACACTTAGAAATCCTGCTGATTCCCAAGAAATAATACTTCTGCAAGCACCATTTTCCTTTTCCCCCTTCTTCCAAAACTAACCTCATCTTTGCCTTTCCTTTTCCCATGAAATCCTTCATTTTCCTGTTTTTCCACTTTTCCCTTCATCATAACCACTTTGATAAGGTTTAAAGACTCCTCCTTTGCCTTATCGAAACCCTCAAAACCTTTGAAAATCATTGGAAATCCATGAAAATCATGTTTTTTTATATATTATACACTTAAGCCCCTTGGGCTAAGTCTTTAACCCTTCCCCTCCATGCGTCTTGGTGCTAGAACCAAGCGCCAACCTTCTGAGTGCTTATCGCATTGCCCGATTGTGATTAGCCCCTCGTATTTAACCCTCGGACATATGGTTTTCCATATAACCCACGGCCTCGTAGTCGGGCACCAAACCCTATTGAAAAGAAATTTTCCGCCCCAAAGTATAAACCTTTGTTTATATTAATTTTTCGATGTTTATTATATTATAAAATTTTCCACCGGTATGAAATTCCAAATCGATATCCACCATCGATCTAATTTGTAGATCAACGGCGCGTAATCCATTGCCCTGGTGGTCCCCACCATCCATTCACCGTTGCAAAACCATTTGGTATCCATCACACTGCTTGTGAGAGTGGGGTGGTTTTTCTTATTTTGTAGTGATTCCATACACCATTTGACGCATGGCCTGAACACTATTCACAAGCCGTCATTCATGGCACGTTAAAAATCGAACGTGGACCCAACACGATATTGACATCCGCCGTCCGATCTGAGGCCGCTCATCGGATGGTGATTGTTCACCAAAGAAGTCTGACAGTTAACTAGGATACGACGCAGTGATTAAAGCATCTCTGTTGTCGATCTGATCTGCAGATCAATGACCCACAATTCATCACCCCGATTCGCCCACTTTGACTTTTCGCCTCCACTCTTGACCGTCGATCTCTGTGTGATCGGCGGCTCCGATTCTAAATTCCTTTTTCACTCCCATCTAACCTCTTCTAATCAATATCGACTGTTGGATGATGCCATCCAACGACCATGCTCTCTCCATGCGCCTTCTGAAGCAGTTAACCTATACATGCAGGATTTTCTAATATTTTTCGTATTTTGCAGGGTTCAAATGATTTTTCGCTAGGTCCGAAGAAAATTCGAAGGCAGAGGGTGATGATCCTCCTGCCTTTGATTCACCAGAGGAAACCATTCGCAGGAAGAAGCTCCACATTTCATCAATGATCCATGAAACATTCATGCCACATAACCCCTCCGCAGCCTTGAACACCAGCAAAACACAATGAATCAAGCACAGTCAAAGAGAATCAATGCAGAAAACCAGAAATATGCCAGAACAAAAGATTGAAGACAGATCTTTGGGGATTACATCTAAGATGGTTTATCAAAAGCCTAATCCCCAATTAAAACATAGTTTGAAGAAAATATTAAGTGTTTTATTAATAGGAAAGCCTCCACAGCCACAGCTGAGGAAAATTGATCCCTCTAGCTACCACGATTCCACCTGTGCTTCAAAGCATTCATATCTGAGGGTGAAGTTATTGATCAGAATCAGATATTTGTCTCAAACGCAGCCAGAGAGTAAATTATACCAAGGAAATTAATGACAAAACATCAGTAGAGCTACTTTGACATCACACAGAGCCTCAAAGGTCAAAAAAGAGCTCTTTCTGAGCTTAAATATTTATGTGAACCATTTAATACAGAAGACACCTATGTAAGTTTCTTCATCAAGCCCCCAAGGGCTGAGGAATCATTAATTCTGTATTATTTGTCTTTAGATATCTTCTCACAGATCTCACCTCCTCATTCTTCTATAAATACTACTGCAGAAGATGAGTGAGGGATTGGTTGATCTAGTTATTGATCATTGTAATGTAATTGAGCTTGAGACTTGTATCTGTAAATAGTGTTCACTAGCTCTTGGAGCTCTACTTGTGATAGATAAGTTAGGCTGAGATGGGTTGACCATTTTTAAACTAAAGCATTGGAATTAAAGTTGTAACTGGTTTGGAGCATCAATACAAGTTGATTTATGGGATCCTGGTCTATGTTGAGGATGACGTTTTTCTCATTGTAACTTGTTATTTTGTTTCTATTTCCACTATGTTCATTTTCTCTTATAAAGAACAACATGCATAGAGTTAGGACTTACTATATATCATTACCCTTCTCTAACTGAAAATCTTTATCTAAATGTTTTCCTCTAATCTGTGTTGTTTAGGAATGATTTAAATCAGTTTAAGTATAGGAATGCTACTGTTCGCTCCTCTTATTATCTTAGCTGAATATTGTTCTTAGATGTTACTTTCATTTCATGTTAAGTAGAGATGAAATAAGGAAGATATGGTGTGCCTTGGTCCTAGTTTCATCCCCAAAGACTGTCTAAATGTTTCCCTTGGAATGTGTTAAAAGCTGGTTAGTTTAGAAGTACTTACCAGATCTTAGGCCATTCTGTGTTATCCTTGTGATTGTCTTGAAAATGACGAAGTAAAGCAGAGCTAGGAGAGGATTTGTGGTGAGCCCGGCCCACTAGTTTCTACTACAGCAGTCGCCTTTGAGTTTCCCTTTGTTTTTATATGTTTTCTATTGAAAGTGTATCAAAGGCTGGCTAGTTTAGAAGTACTTACCAGATCCTATTTTTCTTCCATGTTTTTCTTAAGTGTGTGTCAAAGGATGGCTAGTTTAAAAGTACTTACCAGATCCTGGGCTGCTCTTTGTTCTTCGTCTGTTTATTTTCCTTTCTTGTTGTACCATTTCATTCCATAAATCAAAGTTTAAAGAGATCCTTGGACATAGATGACTTTCCCCATGGACCACTCTTGCTTCTCACTGTTCCAATTAAACGCTATTATGACTCCATAGCCCAATGGACTAAAACCTGCAGTTTTCTACCTTCCTGGCCAAAGCTTATTCTATTTTATTGCAACTTCACACCTTTGAAACTCGTTGTATTTAGAATTCTCCACCTCAGACAGTAATCATGCTCATCCATCTAAAAAACAAAACAAACCCTTGACCTTCATAACTAGCCTAATATCATTGCCCAAAACTTCAAAGACAAATCCATCTTTGCACTTATTGGAGAGATCCCTCTCTGGATTCAGGAGGGCTAGATCCTAGAATCCCAAAGTGGTTGAAATGATGTTTCTCCCTGCGATCGGAATTTTCCAATCTTGCTGATTACAGGGAGCTAACACGTTGTATTTATGTAGCACACCGGTTCTTTACAACACTTCTGCATCGGTGCCTCATAAAAATCGCGCGAAAATAGAAACCACCTAGTGCGGAATAAAGAAAAAGCACCAGTGTGGCCTTAAAACCACACGCACCGGAACAGGGTTAAATAATAAAAAAACTACAGCCAAAAAAATGCACAAAACATTAGCACATCAGACACTGTATGCTCCATACACACCCACCTAGTGCATTTTATTTATGTAATGCACCGGTTCTTTATAACACTTCCACACTAGTGCCTCATAAAAAGCGCGCAAAAATAGAGACAACCTAGTGTGGAATTAATAAAATGCCTCAGTGCGCCCATAAATCCTGCACACCAGAACAAGGTTAAATTAAAAAAATTACTGCTAAATAACCGCACAAAACATTGGCACACAAGGCACCATGTCCTCCGTACACACTCTCCCGGTGCATTTGGTTACTGTAGCACACTGGTGCATTACACAACATCCGCACCAGTGCCTCATAAAAAGCACGCAAAAATAGAAATTGCCCAGTGTGAAATGAAGAAACGCTCTGGTGTGCCCATAAAACCATGCACATCGAAACAACATTAAATAAAACAAAAATTATGGGTAAAAAACCACAGAAAACATTGGCACACCGAAGACCGTGCACTCTGTACACACCCTCTTGGTGCATTTGATTATTGTAGTGCACCAGTGGTTTACAAAACATCCCCATCGATGCCTCATAAAAAAGTCCGTGAAAATAGAAATCGCCCAGTGTTGAATGAAGAAACACAACGGTGCTTTACAAAACGTCTGCACCAGTGCCTCATAAAAAGCATGCGAAAACATAAACCGCATGATGAGGAATGAAGAAATGCACCGAGTCACCCATAAAACCCATCACATCAGAACAAGGTTAAATAGAAAAATAAATTACAGCTAAAAAACCTCATTTTTCACTTTTCTCAGTCCTACAGAGCTCTCAAGCACCAATGCAATTTATCCTTGTCTGAGCCAGCCTAATGTAGGTGCTCCCATTGCACTCATTTCATGCACTGTTGTTGTGCATTGCCCACCAATCTCTAGCTTGAATTTTGTAAAATGGTGGACAAATTTTCTTTTGAAAATTTTATAGCCAATATGCCTCCTCGAGGGGAAAATGTACATGTATTTTTCTTGTTTTTCCATAATTAGCCCTTTTAGTGGATTAGAATTTTAAATAACCTTAAAATTAACCATTTAAAAGAAAAAGAAAAAATTGTCGCATGGTGCACTTGAGCCATTTGGCTCGCACCAATTTGTGGTGCTCCCTATAAATTTACAGGTCGCACCGCATCCGGTGCTAACAGTATCCACACTGGTTCCGGGGTGGTACCAATTGGCACACCCTGTTATTTAAAAAAAAAAATTAAAAGTGCAGTGCAGTAGTTTACCAGGCCACATCGTTGACAATGTGGCAGTGCATCAAGTCAGTGTGTTGACTTAATTATCTGCCCCAGAGTGGGTAATGTTGTCAACACTATGCATACCTCATTTCGACATGGTCAATGGTTCAGCCTAGAAAAATGGTGCTAACAGTATCTGCAGCAATTTCGAGGTGGTACTGAAGGAGCACCATGTTATTTTAATTTTTTTTTAAACTGCGGTGCGATCGATTAGTCAGCTGCACTGTTGAGCTAGTGGAATTGTGGCGACGTGATGCGTTGACCAAAATAGTTGCCCCGGGACGTCTATTTTTGTCAACGCAAAACTTTCCATATTTTTCCTATGTCAACAGTGCGACCTTGTAAAAGACCGCACCAGTCACTATGTCATGATGGCAGGAGGTCGATCTGCTAAATTAACTATATGCCCCGGGGCATAGATTTTAGTCAGCGCACTGCCCTCCTAACACCATACATAGTCAACAGTGTACTACAAATTTTTCTGAAGCACCACCCGGGTGCATTGAATATTATTAGATGCACTGAAGCTGGTGCGCTCCATAAGAAGATGCACTAGGATCAGTGCATGACTGTGTTTTCGGCACATTGACTGCTTTTTTATTTTTTTTTGAAAAAAAATATATATATATGTATATTTCTAAATACATGTATCATTTAATAAAAAAATTGTGTTTAATATGTCAATCATTCAAAGACGTGAAAGGAGAGAAGAGGGGGAACAACAACAACAAAAGGTGGAGCAATATAATATGGTTCACATATGGGAGGCACAAGAGAGGGAGAGGGATGCGTAGCATTTCCCTATTACAACAGCTATGCAAGGGCTCCTAAGGCAGGTAGGCCTCCTCAAGTTCTATGAGGAGGATACTTCCCTAAAGGGCCATAGTTTTTTTTTCAGACATCTTATAGAAAGGTGGAATGACCAACAACAGGCTTTCTTTGTTGGTATTAACCAGTGGTACATGACAAATAATGAGGATATATATTTCATTACAGGGATATCAAGGAGAGGGGTGGATTTTCCCTCACTCCTAGAGGTTCCAGCTAGCTGTGTAGCAGGGATTCAATTACTTTACTCCGAGAGGTACATTGGAGAAAATGTATTGTCTCGTACAGAGTTTCGGGTCGTTGGAGGTCAGTTACGTTTTTTTTCATTTGGTATGGAGGTGCAGTGTCTCTGACTTATCATTTTGACCATTTCACACAACACCAGTGACGGGCAATGCATTAGTTTCTGGCTTCTATATTATGTTGATTCTTTAGTACAAGGGCCACGACTTGTTAGGTGGTCTACCATTTTTTTGTAGCAGTTCTGTACAGCCTTAGATAGATGTCGTGCTCATGCACAAGGGAGGGTGAACCTCCATTTTTCTTTAGAGATTTTTTGTTTATTTTTTGAGACGTTTCCAGAGGCGAGGGTTAATTTTCTTCAACAACCTCGTAGGCCGATGTTTGAGGCACATATGCACATGTGGGGGTAGATGATTCCTAAGAAGGACAAGCCTCTGTTTCCAACGAGGATATCGCATGATGCACTAGAGTTGCTAACTAGTGTTGATGAGCATCCCTTCATTATGGTCCCCTGTCCTTATGGGGGTTTGGATTGGCGAGGGTGTGCCAACATCCTCTTCATAGCTAATGAGCCGCCAAATGATAGAGGTAATATTACTATTCTAATTTTAATTAAATTTATTCTAGCATGTTCTTTAACTTGTTTTTATTAAATTGTGTAATGAAATTGTCTAATTATTGTTGTGTACCTATATATATTTTTCAAACTCTGGTACTTTTGATGGCAAAGATATGCCAGCACCACCACTTGATCCAGGTGTGTATCTTGATGATGATTAGGCCATACTAGATGCTGAAGATCATCAGGAAGCTGGTGCAGAGAGACCTGCTCTAGCTGGTGCGCTAGTACCACCTTTTTCAAGGCACGGTCGAATTAATGCTAGATACAGGATGGAGTTGGGCGACCAACTTAGTGCATTGATTGTTGAGGTGGGCATCAGGCCTGCTTATTATAGAGACATAGAGGCTGATGATAGGCTATTACAGATGTGGAGAGGCATGCCACATGACATGTACAGCATGATGCGGCATGTCGTAGGAGTTACGACAACTGTTATGCGACTGACGAGGACTATTACATGTTATAGGCATGGTTGAGCCATAACACGTGATGGATAGTCCATGAGAAGTGACTCATCATCTCATGATCGTTTACCTCGCACCACGTCAAATGAGCATGAGCCTCCATTAGCATCCAACATTAGATGAGGCTGGACCATTGGCCATGTCTAGTCAGCATCCTACAACATCCATTAGTACTCATGATCATGAGCAAGTTGGACCATCGACCATCGAGGCTACCTCATTGACTGAGGATTCGTCCACTAGTACTGATATTGATGTTGTACTATGACCAAATGATTCATAGCGTTTATATTACAGTTGTATATTTTTAACATTATTCAGTTAAATATATATATATATATATATGTGTGTGTGTGTGTGTGTGTGTACATATATATGTGTGTGTATAGATATATATATATATGGTCCATGTATTTTATGTTCATGTTGGAATTGTACTTAATTTACATGTTGGTGATCATCATGATGTGTATATTGTTATGTCATGTTAGATATGTTCATTTAATGTGAAGCTTGCAGATAGATGTGTATGTGATAGCATGAGTTATTTGACATGAGATGTATATTTTTTTTTTTTTTTGCGATGATATTAATATATAATGTTAATTGTGTTTTGTTAGATGATCATGATCATGATGATGTTAGCGATTTTGAATGTTTTTTTTAGTCAAATATGATGTTTGTACGATGGTTATCATGAATATGATGTTTATTAATTAATTTAATATTAAACGATCATGATATTATAAAATGGTAGTATTTGTAATTCTAATTCTATGTGAAATCCTCAAAGTGTAATTGTAATTGTAATTGTATGTGAAATTGTAAAATTGTCATTGTAATTGTAATTATAATTCTAATTTTAATTTTATGTAAAATATTTGTGAAATTTTAATTGTATTACTATGAATTGATTGAATTGTAAAATTGTAACTGTATGTAAAATTCTAAAATTGTAATTCTAATTCTAATTCTAATTCTAATTTTAATTGTAATTGTATGTAAAATATTTGTAAAATTTTAATTGTATTAATGTGAAATGAATTTATTAAAATTTTTAAACTTTTAAATTTGTAAATTTTAAATAATTATAAAATTATAAATCTAGAATAATATGAATTATTGTAACATAATAAAGTTTAGAAAATAATTCAAATAAATTCATGTACTTTAGAATTATCATTATTTTATTATGATCTTAGATGCAAAAAAAAGAACTAATTTATATAGTACGCCATTTATTTTGAGATCAACATAATTGCAAATTATCAAGTGAACTATAAATTTTAACATTAACACAATGAAAATTACCAATTAATTCAAAATACATATTATAATGTTTCGAAAAACCCATCTTAAAAATTATAAATATTGATGAAATGACACATGTACCATATCACTCTCGGTTCTCATGATCACCCTCATTATCTTCCAGCTCACATGGCATGATAACACTATTGTTCTCAAAAATATGTTATGATCTAGGGTCATGTGTCCCTATCCAACACATCTGGGTAAGAAAACACCTAGTTACAGTGTTTAGGGAAAACATAGGGCTCCTTAGCTTCATCCCACATCTTTCTAGAGTTGATACATATCAGCCTACTATCGTGATCTTCCTTTACATTATTCCGATCAAAGGTGTCCGACCACTTGCACCTAAAAATAACACATTAGAAAGAAGAGAAATCCGTTTCAATGATCTCTTGTATCTTTCCGACGTAACCTAACATTCCTCATACTAGATTTTGATCATGTTGTCTAGATCGACTAGATTGATCAAACTCGACTTCCACTCCATAGTCTTGTATGATGTTTCTAGCATCAACATTTTCTGTGAAAAAATGTTGTCCATATGCCCACATAGATGGGAACAAATACACCTGTTATAAAATGGTCAAAAAAATCATAGTGTTATGTGTCTTATAATAGCCCAATAGTTAAAATATGAAATGTGGATGTCTTATAAGTTTCAAATTTACATATAAATTAAAAATATTATTACCGAGTTGCTGCACCCAATCCCTATGTTTAGTGCATCCTGTTCATCACACAAGGAATGACCGATAGCACTATATTTCTCCCTGACTTGATCGACAACCCCACTTTTGGGGCATATTTTTGGCATATTTTCTTTTAAATGATCGGGATAACGCACACTTCTACCATTCAACCGTCTAAATTCTTTCCTGTCACTATCCCATTCCATCATATTTTATTCATACAATGCGACCCATGGTTGTGTCACCTTAGAATTGTAAAGAACAAATTTATTGATTGTTTCAATTTCTGCATTCACCGATGAAATCAAACCAACATTATATAGTACTTAGAGATCAAAATATACATTATATCAATGTTCAACATGAATACTAATTACTTTTTGTAAATTTGAAAAACTATACGTCGCTTACTCTTTATCAAGCGTCTTTTTCCACTCGTTTGGAGCAACTCCCCTTCTCATTTGTCTTCATCCCTTTCATCATCCCAAATCACCACACCTGGTCTGTTGTCGATCTGCTTGATGTACTCACTATCATAATAGAAAGACTCATATGATATGTACCCCTCTTTCATATACCCCTCAGGTTTTGCCCTTTGTCGAACCAAACCTTTTAATTTCTTCATGTACCTCTCTAATAAGAACATCCAATGACACAAAACCACCCCAACTAATTCAACCTCCTCTACTAGGTGGATTAGAAGATGAACCTATAAGTCCATGAAACTTGTCAGTAGTTCCTTCTCGAACATACAAACAATATCAACTATCTCTTGTCACCACCGTGGAATTCTAGCCACATGAATCTCCTTTGATGTGATCCAATGTACAAATGTAGATAATTTAGATATGGCACATCCTAGGTATTGAGGGAATTCATGTTTCACACACCCATGCACGAACAGAGGATAATGACACTGCAAAGTTATAAACACATCCAATAAAATAAAAAATTAGTTATGTTTTATGATCCATGTATGGGATAAAATTTATTAATATAGAAAATAATAAAATCATGCTTTTGACATTATACGTACTCTTAGAAGATTCAAATGATCATGCAATTTCAACCCCGACAAATGGTCATCCACGATGAATTAGTGTTTTAGTGAAGACCCATATGAAGTTGGAACCCTCACATCCATTATATCTTCGTTTGCCAAAGAAATATCATATTTTTCTAAATCCATGGGACATCACATTCTTTGAAAAACCATGAATTAGAGGGACCATTGTCTGCCTCTGATCCTGTACTTTCTAATTGTCTTGGCCAATATTTATTTATATTTTTTGAAGTAATAAGATCTTTCCCAAGAACTAATGTGTAACTTTTTTTCAATGATATGTGCCTCCATAAAGAAGATGAAACTTTTTCAAATATATGCATGGGATCTAATAAGTGGGTAATCTTAAGATGCTCCCAATATGGGAGGTCATAAAATATATATTTCCTTTTCATCCCAATGGGAAATTTCTCAACGTAGGTGTCGAAGAAATCTAGATCATAGAACATTGGCTCCCCCATTTGAATTCAACATTTATATGAACTCCTTCTCCTTCTCTCTCTCATATGCTCTAAGCCATTCAGTTGGTGTCATTATTGGAGGCCTCTGCGTTCTCTCTTGTTTACCATTGAAAGTGGATGCTGCTCTTCTGTAACGGTGTTCTTTTCGTAGGAATACCCTGGAGCAATCATACACCAGCTTTCGTAGCTCCTTGGACCATCTAGCTTTCAGAGAAGGTCCAGAACATTTACATCCAAAATACCCTTTTGCTACAAGACCTGCGAGATTATATTTGTATACATTAATTAATATGCATGGCACGTTAAACAATATCGTGAAGATTAGAACAAATATTACAACGAATTAAATAAATAATATGTGAAAGAAGATTGTTATGTATATAGGAAAATCAATAAATTAAACATGTAATTTACTAGAGAAAACTCCTAGGCATTGATAATCATGTGTTGTGTAAGAAAATATTCCATATAATGTAAATCTCCTCTCTATTGCAATGGGTCTTCATACATCACATACATCTATCCCATCCCATAATTCCTTCAATTCATCTACCAGTGATTGTAAGTAGACATCCTTATTCTTCACTTGTCTTCTACCAGGGACTATGAGAACCAACATAAGATGTTCATTCTTCATGAACAACCATGGGGGGATATTTTTATTGATCACTTCTAGAGGCCAAAAAGAACAGTTGGTGTTCTAGAAGGAATATGGGTTGATGCCATCCATGGCTATGCTGAGTCATAGACTTCATACTTCATCCTTGAATTTTTCGAGCCATGTATCCTCTATATGCTTCATGGCTATTGAATCATTTGGGATTCGCATAACTCTCAACTCACTTATGTGTGAGGCATTCCATCCCTGCAACATATCTAATTATTTGCAACGAAAGAGCCTCTAAATCCTTGGGATTATAGGCATGTGCCTCAATGTCTTAGAAGGAGGACTAGTACCTGATTTAACCTTATTTTTTTTATTTATCATACCTGTCATGCCCAAATTTTGGGCACATCTCTTTGTTTGCATATTCTCCTCTATATAGAATAAAATCATGTGGAAATGCATGATAGGATACGTACTCAACACCCAACATTTTCAACAATTTCTTTGCCTTTTCCCAACTACCAGGCAATACATTATCACTTGGAAGAAACTTAACTTTGAATAACTTGTAGTTGGTGATAATGGAAAAATATATTAATAAATGTACACTAATGTAGATATAATAACTAATGTTCATAAAATTTACCATTTGTAATGTTCAATGCAGTGTACTGATTATATTTCAAATTTATATAAGGGAGTACTTTATGGTAACTTGCCTCAAAAGTTCCGAGAAACATGCATTCAACAAGCAAAAATTTCTTTCAATTTGTACAGTAAAATCGTTGTCCCGAACTAGGTAGACTTTGACTGACTGCCAGGTCCAAAGAGAGGGGTGGTGGAAGCAAATTTAAGGCTTTCGAAAAAGGTGTCAGCAATATAAGCATCATCCCCTAGCTGATCATCGTTTTGGAATGCATATAACAACATTTTATCCATTCCAGTCGTACCCCTTAAGTAATCATCCATACCAAACTCTATGTTATTGCCTCCATTGCCATCTTATGAAGACCTACTATTGCTGTAGCCATTCCTAATTGGTGAATCTGGACGTAGTGGGAACTGAATCAGTGGTTGATTCAACCATTCTTGGTATCGTTCCTCTACAATTTTTTCTCTTAATTTAGTCTTCTCTCGATTTGACATTGTCGTGGGGTGCAACGGAATATAGTAGGTAGGTCCTTCATCATCATTAGAATGCTAATAATTAAAAACAAATTGAGCATGATTAGTACAAAATATATGATATCAATTAGTAACCACGTTGACAATATTGCATGATTATAAATTGGTTTGAGATTGAAATAATTATATATTAATAAATATATATACCAAAAAATTATAGTTATTACCATAATTTTCCCGAGATTGTTGCTAGAAGATGCAATATTGTTACAATTGGCAGGGTGAAGTGGCTGTCCATTTTCATCTACCAAATGTGCCTTGCGGTATGCAGCTCCTGATAAGAAATTCTGACGTTTTGGAGCAGTTTGAATATTTTCTACATCTGGAATCGATGTTGAATCTGCATGAACCTGCAAATTTGCATCCATTATAAATTTAATTAAGAAGTGCATCAGTGACCGAATGGATAAAGAACATAAATTCAATTAGATAGTGAAAATATAAATAAAATATGAAGTAAATATTATGTCTCGAGAAGGATAGGGAGAACTCCATGGTGGACTTTGAGAAACATTATCGAATGAGCTGGATTTTGAAGAATTGTCCATTCCATATAATTATGATATTTTCTCCATGCATTTGAGCAAAACAACAAAATTTTTTGGAGCAAACACCTAAATGTAATTTCAGTGCCTAATGTACATATCATCGCACCAATTTTTTTTTGGTAATGTGCATCGGTGTTGTTTTATACCCCAACGCACTGGTGTGGTTCCATTAAGAGACTCACTGGTGACGAATAACCACAAATAAAAAAACGCAACTATGTTTTCTTTAAGTGAAAAACAACAGTAAATTGAAAAATGGGTGGAAAAATATTTTCGAAAATCTAATTTCATAAAACATTTCTTAAAATACTAAACCCTTTTCATTATTTAACTTTTTTTGAAAAAAAAAATAGCCATAGATTTGCGGGATACATACCTGGAGAAAACTGAGCATGAGAGTCCTGTGGAGTAGGGAAATACTTTCGAACATAAGTATTCAGACAATCAAAATTCCAAACCTCTGGTGATTAAAACCCTGTAGCATATAATTTCAAACAATGTGAATAACGTTTATTTTATTTTTTTACTTTTTCTGCAGTTTTTTTATGCGGTAAAAGGAAAAAATCAAAGTTTATTGGTTTTTTTACTTTTTCTGCAATTAATTTTATGCAGTAAAAGAACAAAATCAAAATTTATTAACTTTTTACTTTTTCTATAGTTTCCAGAAACAAAATAAAGAAATCCATTTTTAGAAACACAAACCCTAGATTCTTTTTGTTTCTTCCCTTCCTTCTCCCACCTTCTGTAATTTCAGAATTAGGTATTTTCAATTTAGATTTATAGGGTTTTTATGGTGATAAGAAATCCAACCCATGGGATGGCTTTCATAGGTGGATCCCAATCCATGTCGACCCTTGCATGAATTTAAAAAAGTTTTTTTTTTTTTTTCTCCCGTCAGTCTAGCCTGCGCTACATTCCACACCGGTGCGCTCTTTTATACCAACGCACCGTGAAAGTAAAATGATTTTAAAAAACAAAAAAAAATATGTTTTTATGAGTGCACCATATGTAACATATGGCAGCAGTGCGCTATGTCATTATGCAGCACCACAAATGTTCTGTTTCGCAAAAAAAAAAACCATTTTAGAAACAAACCCTACATTCTTTTTATTTCTGCCCTTTCTTCTCTCTCTTTCTGCGATTTCATAATTAGGGCTTTTCAGTTCATATTTATAGGGTTTTTATTGCTAAATATAAGACTAATACATGAAATCCATGGGACAACTTGTACAGTCAGATCCCAATCCATCTCGGCCCTTGCGTAAATTAAAAAAAAATAAAAAATTCATCGGTGTGCCCTGGGTACCTAAGAGCACCAGTGCGCTGTATTATCGCATCGCACCACAAAATTACTGTGATAAAAAATTTAAAAACAAAATATATTTTCTCAGTGTGCCATTTGTAAAATATGCAACCAGTGCACTATTTCATTATCGCACACTGCAAACGTTTTGTTTTGCAAAAAAAAAAAAAAAAAACACTTTCAAAAAATAGAAACACTACATTATTTTTTTTTCTGCCATTTCTTCTCCCTCTTTCTATGATTTTAAAATTAGAGCTTTTAAATTTATATTTATAGGGTTTGTACTGCTAAATATAGACCTAAAATATTGAACCGAAGAGACAATTTTCATAGTCAGATCCCAATCCATGTCGCCCCTTTTGTGAATTTAAAATAATTTGTTTTTTTTTTTTTGGTGTACTCCGTGTAACCTAGCGCACTGGTGATATGTATTTTACAAGCGCACTACGAAATTAATGTGATAAATAATTAAAAAACAATTTTTTTTTAATTAGTGCACCATATGTAAAATATGGCACCGGTTTATGCTGCAAAAACTAACACTGGATGATTTTTATTATTTTATCATGTTTAATCACTGCAGTGGTTGACATGTAATGCACTGATGCTCCTTGTTGACATAGAGAACCGTACGGTCTCTTATACTGTTTTTTTGGTGCCTTTCTAAGACCCCCACTCACCGGCGTCGATGCTTACACCATGAATGGCACACCGGTTTCTTGAGATTTTTTTTTACTTGAAAAGCTGACAATTTATTTATAAATATATTAATGAATGATATGGTATGGGTTTCAGATTGATAAATAAATTACTGACAAGAGATCAAGTAACTAAAATATTGATAACAAATCAAGAAAAGCAACAAATGCAAGTTCTTTGTAAATTCTTTACAAAAAATATTATTTTTGAACTATAAGTAAGTTTAACTAATGTATATTATTTACTGATCTAGGAACAAAAGAGTGTAAAATATTGATTGAAAAATTGCAAAATTATGAATCACGTGAGTGAAAAAATACTATCTATCCAATATGAGTTTATTTTTTTAATTTTAATTAATAATATAATTAAAATTATTAGACAACATGTTTGAAAAATTCTATTAATTCACATCTTTTTAATGTTCTTCAAGGACCAAAAAGTCAGAAAATGAATATTGTTCTTAAAAAAAAAAAAAAAAAACATGCAAATGAAAATGAATTGCTCCTTAACTCATCTACAGTTGTTGTGGAGGTTGACGAAAGAGGGAAAATATTTTACAAAAGTTTGAGTGATCTAGTGGAACAAATGTATAGATGTTCTTTCCACTTACAATACAAAAACTAATCCAGTGATTCCAAGAACTAAATTTTATCTAAACTACAAGAAGCGTTTCCGCAGAATTGGTCAATGAGACAGATCAGACTTTTAATCGCAAAAATGTACAACAACGAAAAAGAAGAAATGCAAATTTAATATTCCTATAAATGTTTGTCTAGAATTACTTATAGATATCACTTTTGTTATATTTAATTTTCATATATCAATATAAAAATTAAATAGTTTATTATCATGTTACATTTTCAGGAAGACTATGAAAATCTCAAAAGTTGAACAAGCTAATATCAGAAATATGCCAGTAGGAATGTCCAAAAATATGTACAAGGAGATGGTCAAAGAAATGGATAAAATTTCTTTGGAGGAGGAGGCATCTCAACAAGAATGTGCTTCAACTGTAATATGTAATAATTAAATTTTTCAATCACTAAGTACTATAAATAAACAATTTAGCATTAAATATTAATTTTCAAGTATTTTTTTGTAGAAAAGAAAACAAAATGGAACACATTCAACACATAAAATAGGATGACAAGGAAGAAAAGGGTTGATATCTAAGTTTGTGAGTAATTGTTACTTCCTTATAACAAATTAACTATATTTCATTTTTTGTATTTTTTAAGTTTTTTACAAAAATCATCATTGAATGTCTTCAAACAGGTGCTAACATACAAAGAAGAACCATCAGAGGAATTGATTGAAATTGGGATACATATGGGTTGTGAGTAAATGTTGGCATATCAGAACTTAATTGTGGAATTTGTAAGCATCTATCGATCTTGTTTTACTTAGCTCTGTATATAATTAATAGAAAACATTTTTTTATATTAAATATATGATTTGTTACTGGATATAAAACTTGCAAGAAACAAAGTATGGAACTGCGCCAACAGATAAAATCTTGAAAGATGGCTTGGTATGTGGTTTTGAAAGAATGTGTATAGTTTATGAGTCAATTGTTGTAATGTGACAAACACCATGTTGAACCACACACATGGTGTATGAGAAGGATGAACACACACACAAGAGACTCAACACACAATGAAAGATAAGCGTGAGGCTTTCTTATTTTCCATTATACAAAGATGTACATTTATAATACAATGGTGTGACTCTTGGTTTCATATTCCAAGGTCACTTGGACTCCATTGTGACTTTTCGCATTCCACACCTACCCATGTAGGATTAGGTGTTCCAACATCCCCCCTTAATCCGAAGGGGTATGTGTGAGTCCAAGAAAAGAGTTGTAATACAATATGAAAAGTATACATGACAGCACTTGGCTGAATCAACTCTCTAAAATGTTGGAAAAAAGAGGTGGTTTTAGGATGACCACAAACACTGGAACGCAATACATGTTGCAGTTCCCGGAACTCTTCCAAAACTGGCAAGAAGCTGAAGGCTTCTGCTAGAGGAATTGTCCCTCATAAAAAAAGGAGACCTTCGACCTAAAAGAAGGGAGGTCTACTACCTGTGGTGGTTTTAGGTTGTCCACCAACCAAAGATGATGGTTTTAGGTTATCCACCAACCGAAAATGATGGTTTTAGGTTATCCACCAACCAAATATGATGGTTTTAGGTTATCCACCAACCGAAGGCATGCTCATGGGCATCCGTGTCTCTAGCTACATCTCTGAATCCGGAATGACGAATTGTGGCTCAGGCTCGCTTGAACTGCTGGCTACAACTCTGAACATGGAATGAGAGATTGTGGCTTAGGCTCGCTTGATCTGTCGTTGAAGCTTGTACATGACCACCATTTTCCCCCCTGTCAGGGACAAGGTGAGATGATGGCGAAAACTCAACTGCAAGTTTGCTCAATATCCGTGAACAAGTTCTGACATGTGTCGTAAACATCTTCTTGGCTGTTGATGCCCATTGCCAAGAAGCGATCCATCCAAGATGAATCTTGGTTCTTGCAGGAGGCTTGTGTCTGAAGCATCTGTCTAAAGAATGGGTGTGCCGACCACAGTGCTTGCATGGATGAAGATCAAAATAGTGATCTTTCATATGGCCAACTCGATCATAGTGTTGGCATTTCTCAATATGCTGTGGAAGTGGAACAGGATCTGGAACAGCTGCAGGTGAACTGTCATACATGAATCCAGCACTCTGAAATTTGATAGGATTTGTGTAGTCTGGAATATGAAAGGACACATCCTTGTCATATCCAAGACCAGTTCGGTGCTTGTTGTGGACAAGCTCTTCCCAAGGTCTGATGATGGGCTTGAGAAGTGCAGGTTGAACTGCTGCATCTGCATGTACATCTGCTCTAGTATAATGAACTAAATGGGAATCATCTGGAAATTTATCTTCTTGCTGCTGATGGGAGTCAATCTCAATCTTCTGAACAGAAATAGGTTCAGAATGGTGACTCTTTTGCTGAAGTTCATCTTGCTGAAGCTGAGTTTCCAACTGCAAAAACTCAATCTTTTCTTGTGCATCTAGCAAACAACTCTGAATGTTACATAGAGCATCCTTGCTCATTTTTATCATATCATGAACATTTGAATGAATGAGGTCATTCAACAACACTAATACCTCATTGATTTTAGCCATTTCAACAACTTAGGCTCAAAAAATGAAAGGGTGTCGGCTTCAACCGAAAATGCACCCGTTTACAATGTGATTCAACAACAAATACAAATGACTCCAAAGAATTTCCAACTATGGAAATCTCAAAGTACAAAGTGTGCTCCTCAAATGATGGAGGACAATCAACAATGACTTACATCAACAACTCAAATTTTCTGATTCCAACTATGAATGAAGAGGCAAATTCCACTCAAAATACAATGTCAGCTCAATACATATCTCTGCAAAATATTTGTAGTTGAAAACACTATGAAAGAATCCTTTAAGGCAATTTGAATTTTCCTCCAAATAGGTACAATTTTGAATGATGGCAAACTTGTCTTCAAATGTGAAATTCTTCAATCACCCTCATGTCACAAATCATAAAATGTCAAATTTGCAATATGTATATACCATTTCTTCATGTGCCATTTCTTCTTTTCTTGTTGTTCATTTTCTTGTCTTCAATGTCCTTCCTCTCTCTCTCAGCTGTTTTTTTTTTTTTAATTAATTAAAAAAAAAAAATAATTAAAATGGGGAAAAATGGAAAAAATTTTAATTGGGGGAAAGGGAAATATTAAAATGGGATGGGATAATGGGTAATAAGGGCTATTAAAAGAATTTAAGCATGAATTTAAAAAGGAGGGGAGGCATTAATGGGAAGGGAAAAACTAAAAGAAATGTTAATAAAAAGTTATTGAAAAGGGAAGGAGATTTATATAAGTCGTAAGGGGGAATGGTAGTGTTAAATATAAAATGGAGGGTAGTATTAAATATATGAGAGAGCAGTATTTTAAATTGGAGCGAGGGGGAGTAAGTAGGGGGACGGGTAGAGTCGTAGGTAGGAGGTCACGAAGGGTCGGGCGTTGTTGCAGGTAGGGAGTCGGGGTGTTAAGGTTTGAGGGTGAAGTATGAGGAGCGCTGTAGTATGGGATAGGCCGGCGTAGGAAAGGATTAGCAGGCCTTTGAGGTAGGATAGGGAGATAAGGAGGGCCGACCAAAGGTCGTGGGGAATGGTGTATGGAGAGTTGCAGAATTTTTTTATTTATTTTTATTTTTATTTTTATTTTTAAATAAAAACAGCAGAGAATAGAGAGCAAAGTATTTTTTTATTTTTTTTTTCAGCAGCAGAGGGGCAAAACTGAGACTCCAGACTTTAAAGCAGCAGCAGGAAATTTCTTCAGAAATGCAGGATTTCAAGTAGTAATACACCGCAGAAAAATTTGCAGAGATTGCCAATAAAACTTCGAAATTTTTCCAGGAAAATGGACTTTAAAAATGCAGAATTCTCCAGAAAATTTTAGTAGTAAAACCCAGAAATTTTTCCAATAGCTCAGCAGCAGAAAAACTCAAAATTCTTTTCCATTAAAAAGCCAGAAACTCTACTTCAGAAACCCTCTTTAAACAGTGTTTTCCAGCAACTTTTCAATGCAGAAATTAATAGAAATTGCAGGAAAAATGAGAATGAAAACCTTCAGATGGGCAGTGTTGCCTTTCTTCAAAACCACTGTTGCTCTTCTTCAAAACAAATTCTGAATGCTGCGCTTTCTTCTGAATGCTGCTCCTTCTCCAAAACCACTTTCTGAAAGTGGCAAAAACACTGCTACAAAAACTCTCTAAATGCTGCAAAAATGTCAACAATTTTGCAGATATGCACAGGCCATAAACAAAAATGGCTCACTCAATTTGGAGCAGGGCCAGCAATCACCCGCTCTAATACCATGTTAAACACCATGTTGAAGCACACACATGGTGTATGAGGAATATGAGCACACACACACAAGAGACTCAACACAATGAAGGATAAGCGTGAGGCTTTCTTATTTTCCATTATACAAAGATGTACATTTATAGTACAATGGTGTGACTCTTGGTTTCATATTCCAAGGTCACTTGGACTCCATTGTGACTTTCGCATTCCACACCTACCCATGTAGGGTTAGGTGTTCCAACACAATAATTTATCATTTCTTTTCGATTTACATTGATGTATATTATTTAATATTGCAATTTTCATTATTCTCACCAATGTATATACACTCATTACAGTGTATTTTTATGTTTCTAGATGGAAGGTGAAGAAGAAAAAAACAATCAACATTGTGAACAAAACATTCACAATCCTGAAAATAACCTAAGTCATGGAAGTAGCTCTAGCGGTGACAACGATTCAAGTGAAATGATGATCACAATGTTTGGATATCAAAGCAAGGTGTTGTATTTTTTGAAATATGTCTGTGAAATCAGAAATTTTGTTTAATGTAATGGACATAGTGTCCCAATTGAAAGACAAAGAGATACCAATAACTATCCCATTTTTTATGATAAAGACTGTCTTGTATATATATATATATATATATATATATATATATATATATATAATAAAATATCTATTAATTTATTCTATTGCATTCTCCATTGTCGCTATTGTGTTCTCCATTGTCATTCTCAAATGCACTAATATAAAAATAATTCATATGAATATTGTTATAAGATATATATGTGTCAATTTTTGATGAATAATGAATTTTAAAAAACCACAATAATTATGGTATGATATAACACATTAATCCAAACATCACATTAAAATGCATTAATAAAAATTTCGTTAATATGAATATTGTTATAAGATGTGTCTACTTTTGACGAATAATGAATTTAAAACAATCACAATAATTGCATTGTCACACGTCGATGTTTCTAAAAAATACAAAATGAAAACCAGTGCATGTTGGTCACTGTAGACCAGTATGTTTGTATTCTTAAGCACACCGGTACATTTCTACGACCTATGGGCACCGCACAAATACCAAAAATAATTAAAAGTATAAATGGGTTTGTGCAGTACGATGCATCGACGTGTTTATGTGTCTATACTCACTGGTGTTGTTATATGACCTATGGGCATCACACGAATACCAATACCACTTATAAATCTTGGTACGTTTGTATAATACTACACATTGGGGCCTTTATGTGTCTATACGCACTAGTGCATTTGTACAACCTATGGGCATCGCACAAATACCAATACCAATTATAAATCTCGGTGCATTTGTGTGATACTGCAGAACAGGGTGTTTATGTGTCTATACACATCGATGCATTTGTTCGACCTATGGGCACTGCACGAATACCGATACCAATTATAAATCTTGGTGCATCTGTGTGATACTGTGCACTATGGGTGTTTATGTGTCTATATGCATCGGTGCATTTGTATAACCTATGGGCACTGCACGAATACCGATACTAATTATAAATATCGGTGCATTTGTGTGATATTATGCACCAGTGTGTTTCTATAAGTCTACACACTGGTGCATTGATACGACTTATGGGCACTGCTTAAATCCCAAGAAAAATTATAACGGCCCCGTGCATTATATCACCAACACTATGCCCGGTGCGGTTTTATACCTTAAGAAACTGGTGCATTCTCCTTCGACCACCATAGGGTGCCTTATACATGTACGCATCGGTGCGCTAAATCCAGAGCAGCGCACCGATGAAAAAAAACATCCGTAATAACCTTTGACCGCCCAATTTTTTTTAGTTGTGTTGAATTTCCATTAAAAGCTCTGCCAAAACCTTCGTAACCATAAACAGATGTTGTAGCAAATGTTTTTTGAACAATTTTGGCCAATTTTCTAACACTTAAAATCTCTTTTATAACCTCCACTCGGGGGTCTTTTCCTTGTAGTGGTGGTAATCTGGGTATTTTGTCCAGAAAGACATCCATGAAATCCTATACCACTGGTGTGTTTTCCATCATAGGAGATTTCTCCTTGGAATTGGCATATCCCACCTGGATAGCATAAATCTAACATCTCTTCGTCATACACTTATTCATTTGGGATGTTGTAATAAGATGTAGTTGTAGTGGTTCCTTGATTCCCTGAATCTCTTTGCATGTACCATCTTGCATTCTATACTAAATAATATTTTCTTTACAGTCCACCAGAGTCCAATGTTTTTCTAGCTAGTCCATACCGAGAAAAACATGATAGGACCCTAATGGCAGTATGTTCAAGTCCACAATTAACTATTGGTGTGCAATTTTAAATGTGCAGTTTGGAATTTTGGTAGTTACTTTTATTTTTGCTCCTATGGCTAGTTGTACCAGCCAAGGGTTTTTTAATTTCTGCCCTTTTAATCTACATACTTCCACTATTTTTGGATTAACATAACTGAGACTAGCACCTGGGTCTGCCAAAATAGAAACAGATTGAGACAGTAACTTATGTTCCAACTCTATCATTGTTGGTTGATAGTCTTCCTACCAATCCTGCAACACTGCATTCATTTGAGGTATGTTTTAAGCCACATCACTTACTGTAAAAGCCTCCTCCAAGTTTGAAATTGTTTCACTTCTCCCTTGTTGCGGGAATTTTTTATAATAATGTGCCTCACCACAACCCCAACACTAAACAGGTGGCTTAGAAACTTGTCCTTTCTTATGTTTTCTAGAAGCCTATGTAGGCCTTTCATCAATTAGAAATTGAATTCTTTGATGATTTCTACCAAACTGATTTCTTACAAAAATTCATGTAGAAATCTTGAAATTATTACCTTTGGCACCCTTGAAGCTTGAGTTGTTTTTCTGTCATTTTCTTGGCTGCCAGCACTTGCCCACTTTCCCTTTTTCTTTGGACTGCTGGTAGCACATTCGTGCCATAAGAATGGCTTCATCCATGGTTCTAGGATTTACGAACTCAATTCATTCCTTCATATGGGTTGGCAGTATGCCTAGAAATATTTGTACCTTAGCCATATCATCTCTGAGGTATGGAACATATCTCAACAGGGAGGTGAAGTTGGTAATATACTCATCCATGGTCATCTTCCCCAGCTTCAAATCTTGAAATTATCTAGATTTCTCATCATAAAAAACATTATGTTAAATACTTGTCTTTAAAGTATTGCTAGAATGATTCCCAGGTAGCATATTGGTCTTCAATAATACGAACATTCTTTACTTCCTCCCACCACATCATGGCTTTTTCCCTTAACTGATAAATGGCCAATCTTTCTTTTAGGTTGTTGTTGTACTCATACTCTTCAAAATATTTATTCATATTTATCAACCAAGCCCCTACCACTTCTTCAACTTCTCCATCAAATGTAGGTGGTTTTATTTTTTGAAACTCACCTTGGAGCTCCACTTTATGCTTCTTTAGCTCTTGCTGATCTGACACATTGCCAAACTATGCCTCATTATAATTTATGTTTTTGTTGCTTCACTGTGAAGGGCTTCTTTCCACTCTGTCAGTGGTATGATACCTTTCTTGTTGTTTGTTACCTTCCTGCATATCTTTATTAGGATTGGGTTGTTCAATTCCCTGATTCTGCTTATCAGAAAGGCTCTTGAGTATCTTTTCTTGCTCTTGCATCAAGCACTTGTTATCACTCCGAACCCACACCATTTATTCCTATAGCTTCTACTCTATACTTAATAGCATACTAGTTTTATCATGCTGTTCCTCCAGAAGTCTACTTGTTTTCTAGTGTTGATCCACACTGAGCTTAATCCACATCTTAGGATTAAATTCTCATCATGGTTGGGGTTCCCCGGTGTTCTGGGGTGGTTGTTGCGTTGAACTCCATCTCATTATGTCTCCTATTATGCTTATTTTCTATGCATCAGTATACACACAGCTTAAACGTTACATGACCCATAGGGTCCCAGCATGCAAACGCTTCTCTGATACCACTTGTAACACTAAAAAAAAATTTAATTTTTACTCTATAGCTAATCAAACTAATCATCCTATGCCATACTTAATCAACTTTGCATCACATACAATTAGACTTAGCATAAAACTCATTTACCGATCTAAAATTTTTATAAAGGTTTCAAAAATCTTAAATTTGTATATATATATATATATATATATATATATATATATATAATACCCATATACAATTTCGCTTGTAATGGGATATTTTATCACGTTATATGTTTTATATGAATGTCATTGCATAACCTCACTGGCTTAAGATTTTAATTTTATCATATAGATTAAGACTTACCTTAACATCACATAAATTCATGATTCTGTAATTTGTTAATACCAAGGGTTTAGCTAGCATGTCTTAGCAAATTGAATGCTACTTATCATGGCAATTAAACCCCTGGAAAGTTGTGAAATCATCTGTGACCAGTACGAGTTTCGATGGCCACCTGCCTTAGATCTCACCGTTGAATTCTTGGAGATCTACGATTAACATTTTTTATAGGAAATGACTTGTTATTCACACCAACCCCATATGGCTCTGTCATTTTTCATTGTTTCTACGTCAAGTAGTCTCTTTTGGTTCTGAGGGCTTGATACCGCAGCGATTCAAACTTTGGCTCCATCTGGCAATGGGATTAATCCCAACTTGTGAGATTTAGTGAGGAGTAGTGCGACATGTATTGCAGTATGGTAGGGACGAGAACCCTATTTCAGACCACTTTGGTTTTTCTAGTGGAATTCAACCTCTGTCACCATGGAAAACTTCTTCAACTTTTGTCGTTGATGCAATTTCATTGCTCCTATGATTTTCACACTACTGAGCCTAGGTAACCCTACGACGCTCATTTTGTTTATGTTTTTCCTCTAATTATTTCTTCCAAATATAGATTTTTATCTCCTTAGCAATTTATAGTACTAAGTTCTCATTCTTTTGTGTTTTATATGATTCAATTTCGATGACCAGACATATCGACCTGAAATTATTCTATAGGTTTACCATCTTCCGATTCCTCATTTTTTTTAGTACAATTCCTCATATCTATTTATGTATAGCACCTTAAGTCTTACCTCAAAGAATTATTTCCATATTTTAATGGTTGTGGGTCATTTCTTCTACCGAATGGCAGAGTCTCCTGGACCGAAAACTTCATATTGCATACCGGAAATTTGAGTCCCTTTCTAACACTTTTGACTCACCTTCTAGGTACTTCTAAAGGTCTTGCTCAGTATCATAATTCTTTCCCATCTTAGTTGACTTTCTAGCTTTCTCTAGGATATGGTCCCAAAACCCAGTTCAGTTTAAGGAAAATTCTGTTAGGCCTTGTTCTTTTAATCTTGGGTTGTTTTATGTACTGACATTTTCTACATAATTTGAAAATTTATTTAACATTTTCCAGCCAGAACCTTGAGGTCTTTTTAAGTCTTTCTCAGACTCCTTATGCTGTAAGCTTCATCATGTTATTGTTTATGTATGATTTTCTGAAGGGTTCATTTCTTAGTAAACTCAACTCTTGAATCATTTTCATTCCGTAAATGGCTACTGTTATGATATTTATTTTGAGACAGTACTTTGGATGAACCATATGTATATATTTAAGCACAGTTACTTATTCATGCTACTTATTGAAATTTAAGGACTGTAAATGTAAATACTGAACGCTTTGGTTGTCTGTTTATATTTTAGCATATTTCTCTATTAAAATCGAATTCATATTTATGTGCTTGGCCTTCTGAACCTGAACTCTAGTTTAGGTATATTCGTAAATTGTATTTAATGTAAACCTAATCTCCAGCTTTGTTTCTTCTTTTAAGATATTAGATTTTATTTATATCATATTACTATTATGAACCCTTACCTGCTTCTTGGTGACCGAACCACCTAAAATTTTGTCTGTGTATAGATGGCTAGGGGTAGCGATGATTTTTGGGTTGGGGTTTCACCCCCGTACCCAGAACCAAAGACTCACCCTGTCCTAGTTTTAGTAGACAGTAATGTTTCTAATTATCTTTCTTTACATAGTAATTTATGATTTTAGTAATTAATCTTTTATCATTATATTTTCTCTGTCACAGTGCTTTCGGAATGTTTACTGATAGATTAAAGGATTCCAGTTAAAAAATAATATGTACAATTGTCTATTATATGGTTAGCCTATTTTATTCTTCATATTAATCTGCTGTAAATTTTAACTGTCTCATAATTAATATTGTTTTTCTTATATAAATGTTCACAAGGTTATTCTACAAAATATTACAGTAGAAGTCGCAAAGTTTTGAAAGTATTTGATGAGTTGTTTATAATTCATAACTTGTCCCTTTTTCTAATTAGAAAGAAATGTTCCAACAAAATAATAGATTTCTCCTGAAATTAAATAACTCTCTACTGTATACAAATAAATTGAAAGAAATCTTCCTCTCTAAATAATTATGAAATAAACAATCACTTATCTAAAAGTGTATTTGGTTTTTGGTGTGCACCCAACCTTCAAGAGAGGAAATTACATCCTCCTTTTTCCCCATGCTCCACTCCTAAAGAGGTACATGTTGACAGTAGTTTCCGCTATGACCTCAGGACTCCGAGTCCAATCAGTACTATAAAATTTCAGGACTTGCTGAGTGATTTCCACTGGTGTGTACCTGCTCAGGAAAATTTTCCACTCTTCTCTTCTATCCCTAAATAGAACCCCTATTCCTCACTTGGATGAGTCTCTTATCTCTAGAGGAGAAATTCAAACTACCCAACCACCTTTTAGTTCCTGGAAAACATTTACCATCACCCTTTTTATGTTTTATGGAAATGCTTTCCATAACCAATTTTATTTTTCACAATAACAATAAATAAAAATAATTTTTTCCAGAAAAAACATTAAGTGTCTCAATATTTTCTTTTCTAAAATAATAAAATGTCATTTAACTAGTTAACAACTAATTAATACTAAATGCAACTGTCACAATATATATGTTGAAATGTCCTTTTTGTATTTACTACTTGGTTTAAATTTACATGTCATTCTTGTATTTACTATTTGACTTGAATATTTGACAATAAAAAATATATTTGTTTCATGCAAAAAAACCTACAATAATGACTCATGAATAATGTCATTTTATCCCTTAATTAGATGCAAAATTTCCTCATGTTGATGGACCGCAATCTCACAAGAAGTGAATGACAATTGGGCTGCTCTTCTAGCGGTAATGAGGAGCCCATACATGTGAAGCCAAAGATTCGAAGAAATAGAAATGTATATGCAACTTCCTTTCTATTTTTTATTTTTCTTTGTGTTCTCTTTACAAAGACTTTTTAAATATTCTGTATTTTGTACTTAAAAAGTTTTTTTTACCTATTTCAATTTTAAAAGTATAAAAAATCTTTGTTTAGTCAAATTTCTCTAATGAAAAACCAACAAAAACTTCTCATCTTCAAAATGTGAATATCTTATTTCAAGAAATAAATTTTTTTACTTAACCAAAAAACCAATAAATGTATATGCTCTACACTTCTAGATTTTACTTAGTTAAATTATAAAAAATACATTTTTTTAATAATATATTTACTTAAATTATTATTATAAATAATATAATATATTAATTGTATTTAAATCATATCATTTATATATATTATATAATTAATTTAATGATGATCATGATGATGGCGGTTAAGAAATCTAAGTTTGATTCTTCAAAATCTTGTTTCTATGGTCAAAGGAAAAAGAAATAAGTGTAGGGCAGTCTAGAAAGAAGTGTTTTTCATTTTTCACTTTCTTACAATCACAAATTTGACAGATCTATAGTTCCAAGGCATCTTGGGAAAATATCATCTAGGAATAGACCACCCCTAAGTCTAGCTCCAAAGCTCGTGGGAAATAGTTCTTATCTTAGGGATGTTCATTTTTTTCTTAAGGCTCGTAAAGTTGATCATTTCCTTATAATATGACAACTTACTTTTACCCTCTAGCTCTTGATCCTCCAAGAGTTTATCTTTAAACTTGAATATATTATATTTGCTTCCCATACTCATCTCCTCCTTAATTTCCCAATAAAAAATTAAAGTAAAATCCATTTTTAAAAGAAAAAAAATTAATTAACTTAACAATCTTATTTTCTATGTACAAAAATTTAACTAATTATCTAAAAAAAACCATATAATACCAAAAAAATACATATATATTTACCATTTGACCAATTATACATATATAGAAAACAACATAATATGAAAAAAATATTTACTAACATAACTATATCTATATATAAAAAACGACATAATATGAAAAAAAAATATTTATTAACATAACTATATATATATATATATATATATATATATATATATATATAACGTAACCTCCGTACATATCTAAAATACTCGAAAGAAAGATAATACAATGAAGAACTTCAGAGCAGGGGATCCTCAACACATTCCCTTCATTCTACCACACTGAAACTAATTTGTTTAACGTAGTAGACTATACTCCTATAACCGTGAGAATCATAGTGATAATAGGCATCTTTCTTCTGATTTAAGGTGCACACGTAATTATTATTGACATTTCTTATATTAAAGTTGGAGAAAATCTCATGAATATGACAATAATAGGATTTTTTGTTAAATTGACTGCATCTAATCCTGATGTGGATTTATTGCATTGTATTTGTTGTGATTGAGTTTATGATTCATTTTCTACTCCCAGCTATAAAATGTAAGCCCGTAGAGGCAAATGAGCATGATGGATGTGAGGTGAGAGGAAGAGAAGTGCAAATGAGAAACTCCATTGTTGTAAATCTTCTATTTAAAAATAAGACAGTCGATACCTATGTTTGGTAGATGTAGCTCAGATTGGTTGAGCGAACCAGATTAAATCTATTGTCTCTCTATTTTATGTTGTGCGTCTGTGTGTTTTATTTGTGTTTTCCACTGTACTTTATCAAAAATTGGTATCAGAGCTTTTAGGTTGAATCTGTGTGGTTGAGGTGGTTGAAACCTGGTCTGCTGCGTGCGATTGTAATGCTGTGTGGCCGGATCTGCTGATAATTATTGTTGTGAGTTGGAAGCAGCGTCGTGGAGGTTGAATGGTGCGTAAGACTGCAATCAGTGGTTTAGGCTACGTGTGACCGTGAGATGGTATATATATATATATATATATATATATATATATATCAGTTTGAGGCTGCATTACTTGGTATCATACAGTGCAAAAATGTGGGGTCTATATATGTTTTATTCATGGACTACGCGCACAGAGCAAGACTATGTGGAGCTCAAAATTAATGGCATAGAACATTCACTCATTAAAGGAGTGAGTTGAAGCCATAACCCACAGTAAACAGTGTGGAAGATTGATGGCATGCATAGATCGAACTGTGTGAAATGGTGATCTTCAATGAGCGAAGGTCTGTGCAAATGCTGGTGGCGTTAAGAGGTGGAAGATTCGATTTTTTCAGAGATTCAATTTTGTTGACCGACATGCTAAAGAAGAGTAGTAATCAATTTTTTTGAGACCCTACAAGTAAAATGGTGGGTCCGTGTTTGTTGTATAATCTGTTTGTACTGGGAGAAGCAATTCCACATTTCATTGATCTACGTAGCTAGAGACCAGAACCACGTGAAACCATTAGTGCCATGAGAATTGGTTCTCAGTCAAATAATCAAGCTCCAATTATAAACGAAGGTTCGAGCTATCTAATCGATGTCGATTGTAGCATTCGAGGATTTTTTTGGGCATTTTTAAACAAAATTTGTAGATCATCGATTGAAGGAACGCAGAATTAATTTAGCTGCAGAGTTTACTGATCCTAAAATTGTGTTATGTTATTAAATGCCATTTTTTTCGTTATGATGACTGCTCGGCTTACATTTTTTCTATTGAGGATCCATAGAGAAGAGTTGCTACTACATAATTTATATAATACATTTATGGTATCCAGTTAATTATCAAAGGGAATTTTTTATCAAATTGTTAAATTTGATTTAAAAAGGAAATTAAGGATCCATAGAAGTTAAACATGGAAAAAACACATAGTGCTCGGTTTGAGATCAAAAAACAACTTCGAGATCTCGAAAGTCAAGATGCACAATCTACTCGTACAACAAGGTGTGGCGAAGGCACTTTTGGGAAAAGCCAAACAACCTTACACCATGACAGATGACGAATGGAGTGGCATCGATAACAAAGCACTAAGTGGAATACTGTTGTGTTTGGTAGATGATGTGTTATTCAACATTGTGTTAGAGAAAACAGCTGCTATTTTGTGGACAAAGATTGAAAAGATGTACATGAAAAAATCCCTAACCAATAGGATTCTTCTGAAGAGACAGTTGTACAGCTTGCGCATGAAGGAATGTTTATCAATAAATGATCATTAAAATACCTTTAATACTCTTCTGGTGCAGTTAGATAGTATAAATGTAAAATTTGATTCAGAAGATAAAGTTGTAACTTTATTATGCTCATTTCCCGAGTCATGAGATAATTTTTTTACTTCTATAAGTCTTAGTTTATCGGAAACCCTTGAATTTGATGATGTTGTTGGAGCTTTGTTATCTGAAGAAACAAGGAAAAGGTCAAGTTCAGAAACCTATACCTTACAAGAATTGATGGTCAGAGGTCATTCTAAAGAAAGACGCTTTAGTAAGCAGAACAACTCGCAATCAAAATCGAAAGGGAAGAAGAGTAAGGTGAAGTGTTGGTTTTGTGGAAAATAGGGACATTTGAAGAAGGACTGTTGGAAGAGATAACAAACATCCAAAGGAGACTCTTCGACAAAAAATAAAGAAGAAAACACAATAGATACAGGTTCGGCATCCGGTTTAGGTATGAGTGATGAAGTGTTATCAGTTAGTTTGTCTAATCATGATCAACATTGGTTTTTAGATTCTGGTGCGTGAAATCACGTGTGGATTCATAGAGAGTGGTTTAAATCTTATAAATCAATCAATGATGGAGTTGTTTACATGGGAAATGATGTCTCATGTAATATTGTGGGAATTGGAAGCATCCAGATTAAAATGTTTGATGGGACAAATAAAATTTTAACTGATGTACTACACATGCCTGAACTCAGAAAAAACCTCATTTCTCTAGGAGTGCTAGACATAAATAGATATAAAACTTATATTCAAGGTGGAGTAATGAAAGTTTATAAAGGAATTTTACTAGTAATGAAATCAAAGAAGGTTGGAAATCTTTTTTAGTTAGAAGGAAGAACAAAGTCAGATCATGCTTCTACAATATCTGAAAACGACAGTAATTCTATTTGACTATGGCATCAACGGTTGGGCCATATGAGCAAAAGAGGATTAAAATTTTTATCTAATCGTAAGTTACTTCCTAGTTTAAAATATTCTAAGTTAGATTTCTACAAACATTTTATATTTGGGAAACAAAGCAAGCAGAAGTTTAAAACTGGAAAGCATACTAGTAAGGGAATCCTTGATTATATCCATTCTGATGTTTGGGGTCCATCTCATACAACCTCATATGGAGGATTGTCATATTTTTTATCTTTTATTGATGATTTCTCTAGAAAAGTGTTGGTGTATATGTTAAAGAAAAAGTCTGATGTATTCATAGTTTTCAAACAGTTTAGAGCATTAGTAGAAAACATCACTGGAAGAACCGTTAAATGTTTAAGAACTGACAATGGTGGTGAGTTTACTTCAAAGGAATTTGATAATTATTTCAAGGAAGTTGGGATCGAAAGACATAAAACTACTGTATATACTCCTCAATAAAATGGAGTTGCTGAACGCATGAACAAGACTCTTTTAGAAAGAGCAAGAAGTATGCTTAGTAATGCCAATTTGCAGAAGGAATTGTGGACATAAGTGGTATCTACGGTTTGTTACTTGATAAATCGATCACCATCAACTGTAATAGGATGAAAAATTCCTCAAGAGGTATGGAAAGTTCATCCTTGTGATTATCCTAAACTGAAAGTTTTTGGTTGTGATGCATATTGTCTAATTCCGAAACATCAGCGTTCTAAATTAGATCCTAAATAAAAAAGATATATCTTTGTTGGATATGGTGATGGGACTAAGGAATAGAGGTTCTGGGATCCTACTACTCACAAGATCATCATTAACAAAGATGTTAAATTCAATGAATCTTCACTCGATAATCCAGATGTAGATGATAAATTGAAATAGGATAATGTACCTAAGTTTCAACATATTTAGTTTCAAACCAGTTCAAAAACTGATGATAGTCCAGATGAACAAGTTTCAGATGCAGATCATGAAGAAGTTCCTACAGATAATAATCAGCAAATTGTGGAAGTACCAGAAACATCTTTAAGGAGGTCCACGAGAATCAGATGTCCTCCTAAAAGGTATGATGATTATGTTACTTCAATTCGTTTAACCGCTAATGATGATGAACATTTGTGCTATAAGGGAGCTGTAGAAGGTTCTAACAGTTATAAGTGGAAAGAAGCTATGAAGGATGAGATGAAGGCATTAGACAAGAATGCCACATGGGATCTGGTGGAATTTCCTAAGGAGAGAAAAACTATGGGATGTAAATGGGTTTACAAATTGAAAAGGGGCGTTGATGATAAAGAAGACAGGTACAAAGCAAGGCTGGTCGCGATTTCAGGTTTTTCTCAAAAATCAGGAATTGACTTTCATGAGATATTTTCACCAGTTGTAAACATTGTTTCAATTCGGATTGTGTTAGCATTAGTTGCTTTACTTGATTTAGAATTACAACAACTAGATGTTAAAACTGCATTTTTACAAGGAGATTTAGATGAAGAGATATATATGGAACAACTGAAAGGGTTTGTTCAAAATCACAACAAGAAATTTGTCTGCAGGCTCAAGAAATCATTGTATGGTCTGAAGCAGTCACCTCGACAATGGTACAAGAAATTTTATTCTTTCATGATGAGTCAAAATTATATAAGAAGTGAATATGATCATTGTGTTTACTTTAATAAATTGAGTAATGGCATGTTCATTATCTTAGTGTTATATGTTGATGATATGCTTTTAGCAAGAAAAAGCATAACATAGATCAGTAGGTTAAAGGCTCAGATGACTAGGACGTTTGATATGAAAGATCTAGGAGCAGCAAGACAGATTTTGGGCATGGAGATTTTCAGAGACAAGAGCAATGGTAAGCTGTGGCTATCACAAAAGAAGTATATAGAGAAAATACTCTTAAGGTTTGGTGTGAACAATGTGAAGCATGTTTCAGTCCCTTTAGCTTCCCATTTTAAGCTTTCTTCAAGTTTATATCCTAACAAAAATGAAGAAAATGAATGTATGTCTCGAATTCCATATGCCAATGTAGTAGGTTGTTTGATGTATGTGATGATTTGTACATGACCAGATATTTCGCATGCAGTTGGGGTTATCAGCAGGTATATTGAAAATCCAGGGAAATAACACTGGTCAACAGTGAAATGGGTGCTTCGGTATCTGAGAGGCACAAGTGATTATTGTATCACTTATAACAAAAGTAGTGAATTTGTTTACGGATAAGTTTATTCTGATTTTGCGAGTGATTTGGATAGGAGAAGGTCAACTTCAAGATATGTCTTTACTCTTGCAGGTGGAGCTATTAGCTGGATGTCAAAGTTACAAAACATTGTTTCTTTATCCACTACAGAAGTAAAATACATATCTACTTCACATGCTTGCAAAGAAGCAGTCTCGTTGAAAGGTTTGTTTGGTGAGTTTGGTAGGTTGCACGGCAACATAAAGTTATTTTGTGATAGTCAAAGTGCAATTCATTTAACTAAAAATCCGGCCTATCATAGTAAATCAAAGCATATACCTATCAAGTACCATTTTGTAAGATAGGTTATCACTGAATGGGGAGTCTCTCTTCAAAAGGTGCATACAAAGGAAAACTGTGCAGACATGTTCACGAAACCAATTTTATTAGAGAAACTACGATGATGTCTGGCTTCTCTTGGCTTGCAGAAAAAATAAAAATAATAATGGAACAGGGTATCAAGCCAATTGTTGTTAAAATGGAGATTGTTGAGATTTCTTATATTAAATTTCGAGAAAATCTCATCAATATGACAACAATAGGATTTGGTGCTAAATTGACTGCATCTAATCCTGATGTGGAGTTATTGCATCCTATTTTGTTGTGATTGAATTTATGATTCAGTTTCTACTCTCAGCTATAAAATGTAAGCCCATAGAGGCAAATGACCATGAGGGATGTGAGGTGAGAGGAAGAGAAGTGCAGATGAGAAACTGCGTTGTTGGAAATCTCTTATTTAGAAATAAGACTGCTCATATCTTTGTTTGGTGGACGTAGCCCACATTGATTTGGTGGACGTAGCCCACATTGGTTGGGTGAACCACGTTAAATCTATTGTCTCTCTATTTTATGTTGTGCGTCCGTGTGTTTTATTTTTTTTTCACACTGTGCTAACTCAACAATTATTATATTATATTAGTTTGTCAAACTATTGTGGCTATCAAAGTAATCAAAGTAACAGTGTTGAACGAATCACTACACTTTCTTGAAATTTATGATTTCTACTCGAGCGATTTTAGTTTCTTAGTTACTCGTTTGTAAAGTTTAGTGATACTAAATTTTGATGTAATAACAAACCTTTAATACTTTCTTCGTTATATTAGAGCCCAAGTCAGTGTTAAAATCTAAACCCAAATTCATTATGAAAAAAAAGTGTTCGTTATATTAGAACCCAAGTCAGTATTAAAATCTAAACCCAAATTCATTACGAAAAAAAAGTGTTACGAATATCACATCTTTAAATTTACCAACACCAAAGACACTTACCCTCTGAACTTACACTCGTTGGCGATCTCTTTCCTTGCGCATATTTTAGCGCAGTTATCTTCATCATGTAGACAATATATAATGCCCCCTTCTTGTTTTTTCGCAAATACGATCGTTCCATTGGCAAAGTCTGTAGCTATTTATATTTCTTATTCTTATTATAGAGGAAAATAAACTGGCCGCATCGTTGCATTCCGTGGTTTCTCTCTAGTGAAACACACTGACATCAGGACAGGGCCATGAACAGAAAACGAACCTCAAGATGGTCTTTCAACTTTGTCCAAATCTCATTGAATCATTGAAAATGCACCCCAAGATGGTACTTAAACTTAGGCTAGATGTCATTTATTCCATTACATAAGTTCAGCATTTTGTTTCAACTTTGGCCAGATGCCATTGATTCATTACCTGACTTCGGTATTTCCCTCTCTCTTGCATTGAAGAAAGATCTAACAGCAAAACTAGTATGAAAGCAGCTTTCTTGGATTCTCTTTCTTTTGTATTTACGAAGATATAAAAATACAGAATAAGGATTTATAAATCAATACAAGATCTAACAACACAACTAGTATGAAAACAACTTTATTGGAATCTCTTTCTTTTGTATTTGCAAAGATATAAAAATATAGAGTAGTGATTTATAAAATAAATATAAAGGTAAAGTTTAATGGCTATGTTTAATAGTTTCTTTTTCTTTTTGAAAATATATAAATAATTTTATGGTTTTGAAAATTTATTTTAGATTATTTGAATTGTAAATTATACAAATCACATTTCTGAGTTTAATAATTTTTTAATAAAATTCAAGTATAATTGAGTAAAAATTAATGGAAAAATACTAGAAGTTAAGTTATCTATTATAAATATAATTTTATCCTAAAATTTTTGTAAAGAGTGTTTTGATATATTTCTTATGAAATTATCATTTTGACACAAAATCATTTACTTTTATTGACAATTTCTTAATATTTTTTTTAAAGTTTGGTAACACTACATTTTTATCATGTGCAATATATCACCATCTATCCAAGACCCAGTATACAACAATTTGTTCAAATTAACCTAATTTTTTTTTTTCTTTTAACTTTTTTGATTCTAGGTATTTAAAGGAAGAAAGATAAAGTATTATTTATATTAAATTATTTAAATATAGATATTTTTTTTGTTTTTAATTATAAGTAAAACTAAATATTGATATAATTGTAAAAATTTCAAATTTGATAAAAAAAACTCGATTCTTTTTTGGTAGCTTGAAACAGTTTTGATATTAAAAAATTTGGCATCTCTTCACTTATAATAAATATAGAGTTGAAATGAAGTGGGTATGTGTGTGAGAATATAAAAAGTATTACAAATTTATTTTAGTCATTACGATAAGTGGTAGCATGGGATATAGCAAATCTAGTTGATTTTAGAGATTTGATCATTTTTTAATCAATCCCAATTATCATTTTCTTAAAAAAATTCAGATATTTTCACTTGTCAAGTCTCAAGCTAATACCAACATATCCATTAACAACTATAGCCCAGAAAAATTGACCAAATTCTTTTTTCTTTCTCTTTTAAGATATATATATATATATATATATATATATATATATATATATATATACTTTTTTAAAATGATTTTTCTAATATTTTTCTCTTTTCAACTTAATATAATTTCCTTATTAATTTAAATTATATTTCTCCACTTAAATGATGACTGTTTTATATGAACTTTTTTATGACTTATCTAATATTTTTCTCCTCTCATCTTATTATAATTTCCAGGTTTTTTATTTTAACTTAATGTAGATGTAGGATGAGGAAAAGTTCCTTATTATTATTTATTAAATTCATTTATATATAAACAATTTTATTTAGCAAAATGGTCTATTACTTTTAATAAATTAAAAAAATTAAATTGGTGCCAAGTGGCTCCTCGCCCACCAATTTCCTAAGTATTTGAGTTCCTCCATGAAAAGTTCCTCATTATTATTTATAACATTCATTTATATATAAGCAAATTTTATTTAGAAAACGGTCCATTTTACAATAAAATGTGTAATTTCTTTTTTCTCTCAAATTAAAGTTGACCCATAACATTTTATACATGGTTAATAAGGTAAATGTGTGCATTGGTAAGATGTGCTTAGTGTTGTAATATTTTTTTTGTTACAATATTTTTTTGTTATATTTATGAAGCCTTCCACTATATCAACCAGATTAATATTTTTAATGTGGTTATACTAGTATTAAGTTCTAAATTTCACTCGAGATTTCACTGAAGAAATATTTCAGCTAGAGATTCAAATAAACTATTTTAATATCTATATTATCCTTTATGTCATATAAAGAAAGTTAAATTTTTATTGTTAAAACTTTTATTTGGTTTTACATATATTCTATTTAATATTGGGATATTAAATTACCCAACAAATTCTTATATCTAGCATTCAAAAATATATTTTTAACAGTAAAAAAATAACACATAATATTTTTCACTTTAAAAATATTAGCACCTTAAAAAGTTTAAATATATACTAGTTTTATTTTGAAATGAAATAGGTAATTAGATCCCTCTATAATGATCTCCATCGCATCGTTTCTTTTAACACGTCTCTTTAGTCTATGGCGAGGGCATAACTGAGCAATTTCTGGGAATCTAACACGTCTCTTTAGTCTATGGTGAGGCAATAACTGAGCAATTTCTGGGAATCTTGGCGTGAAAAATTACATATGCTCCAGATATTAGGAAATATACATGCTTTAGTATGAGCGAGTGCTCTTGATGAAGACCCCTGATCAAGAAAGTTTATTTCCATAACACCACATGGAATGGAATACGAACGTTTTCACATGAGTGCCTCTCTTTTGTATTCATTTTTAACAATGATAAGGACCTTTGATAAAGAAAGCTTGTGGCATTAGTCTGAGATTGTTTGATAAAATAAAAATAATTATGAAGAAGTATGTGGTATTACCATTATAAGACTATTTCCAGAAATTATATAAATTTACTCTGAAAATTTAAAGCCAAAGTTATAGTTTATGCCTAGAGAGAGAATTTGTATTTGAGTTTGAGAGGTTTGGCTGTTTTTCTTATTTGACATGGATTTTTTTTTAAGAATGGAATGCCATACCCACTTTAATATTCAGTTATATCTGTAATCATAATTTTACGTTTTTTTTCTTTGTCATTTTATTTTATTAATCAAATCATGGATATTTATATTGATGTTTTTTGGTTTTGTTAATATGATTTTGATGTTGTGTTGTTAGTTTATCATTGAATTACAATATTTCAAAGTTGTTATTAATTTTTAATCCTTCCATGAAAAACATGTCAAATCTATGTCAATGGAATTATCATAACACATGTAATTTGACTAAGTTTTCTTATTTATTTTGTACTTGGCTTCAATCATAAGGGATATATTTATTGTGCGCATAGAACCTACAATCATCTTACGCAACAAAACCCGTCAAGAATGTCAAAAATTTAGACTATACATGGGACTTACAATGATTTCATAGAACAAAGTTCCTTATTTCGTGGTAGTCTCAATAGTTTCTCTCCTTATTAGGCCTTCCCTCACACTTCAAGAGTCACAATCAAATTCCAAGGTCACTATCCATGCTATGAAAACCAGATTTCTATGTGACTCTCCTCCAAGGTCAACTCTAAGTCTTCGTTGGAAACACAAGCATATCCTTCCAACTTCCTCTTCCCATGCAGCGAGTGGCTTCGACTTGCATGACAAGTTAACTTTCGAGGGATACACTGTTGAGTGAAATTTTTTCAAGATTCAATGTGATAGGTTGTTTTTACTAGAAGAGTAACACTACCTTCCTAGTGTGCCCCCTTCAGAGCTAGGTAGTACCAAAGGTCAGCAAAGGTCACCGTTCACAAAAATATCACAAATTAATACACCAGTATAATCATGTGGTTAAAACCCTCAAAGAGGGGAATAGTCCACGGTCTGATCTAAAGCGACCACTTCAAGCAATTTATTAATATAAAAAGAAAAGCTACATACGTTTCTCTCATAAACGGTTACCGGAAAAATGACCCTCCATGCTCTTTAAATAGAGATCATAGAGCAATCAGGTGTTAAGCAATGGATCAAGTGTCGTTAATACCGAGGAGAGAGATAACCATTGGATCACTACAAACATGACCGCCAGATTGTAAGTTACAAATGTACACGGTAAAGAAACACACTTTACCTAATTATACAGTAGATTAAATTATTTTTAACTATTTCCTATGTGTCAGAATATCTTAACATCCCCCCTTAAGATACCACGATACTTTGCTTCTGTTGAAGAAAGAGAGATGGCATTTTGTTTCTTACAAGACCAAGTAATAGGTCCTAAACCAAGAGTTAATACATATCTCGCAGTAGAATTTCGATCATCACGGTCACCAGCCCAATCAGAATTAGTGAAACCAATCAACAATCGAGATGCTCCTCCATTGTAATGAATCCAGAATTGAACTGTACCTTGAATATATTGAAGTATTATTTTAGCTTCTTTCCAGTGACTTTCATGAGGTTGTTGCATAAACCGAGCGACAAGACCAACGACAAAGGAAAGGTCAAGATGGATATGGGATAGATATATAAGTTTACCAACAAGTTGACGATATAAGGTAGCAACAAATTCAGGGGTAGTACAAGTGATTGAAAGCTTAACTCCAGACTGAAAGGGAGAAGGGGTTGGCTTACAATATTCCATGTGAAAGTGGTGTAGAAGATGACAGGCATACTTGGACTGAGAGAGGGTAATGCCTTCCTTGGATTGCAAGACTTGAAGACCAAGGAAATAATGCAAGTGTCCTAAGTCTATCATTTCAAACTCCTTTTTGAGGCTATACTTCACATGGTTTATATGGTTTGGAGCACTACAAGTAAGGATAATATTATCAACATAAAGAACAAGGATGGTGAAGGACTTACCCACTTTCTTGGTGTAGACAGTGTTGTCAGAATAACACCTAGAAAAGCCATTATCTAATAGAAATCTATCCGTTTTGTCATACCAATCCCGAGGAGCTTGTTTGAGACCATAGAGAGACTTCCTAAGGTGACAAACAAGGATAGAGTCATTTTGGATAAAGAGAGGGGGTTGTTCCATGTAGATTTATTCATGTAAATCTCCATGTAAGAAGGTAGATTTAACATCCATCTGATGGAATTCCCATTTAGAGGTAGCAAGGGAAAGAACAAGGTGTATAGAATTTATTTTGGCAACAGGGGAGAAGGTTTCAATATAGTTAATGCCTTCAACTTGTGAAAATCCTTTAGCGACAAGGAGAGATTTATGTCTATCCACTTTCCTATCTGGTCCAAACCTTTTTTTGTAAACCCATATACATTTGACAAGTTTTCTTCCTATTGGAAGAGGAACAAGATCCCAAGCATCATTCACCAACAAGGAATGATATTCTTCATTCATAGCTACATCTAAATTTGGATGACTGGAGGCTTCATCAAAGGTTTCTGAATTAGGATTTTCTGGAACTTGATCCAATAAGAAATAATCTCTTTCGAACTGAGAATGTGTACGTCATCAATCGGTAGGGTCACCTGCAACAGAACCTTCTGCATCCCAAGTAGAGCGGACCCATCTTGGAAGCGGAGGAGTAAAAGGAACAATTTCAAGAGGTGGAGGAGGATTTTCATCCTCGCTTCCATCATTTGAACTAGAAGGAATGCTTTTAAAAATAGAAGAGAGAGATAGAGGTGGCACATATGCTGAATCAAGCTCGTGGGCCAAAGGTGGTACACTCGCCGAACTAGGCTCGTAGGTTGATATATTTTCATCAAATTTTACATCTCTTCTAATGATTATATTTTTACATTTTGGTTGAAGAATTCTATATCCTTTGACATCTTCTGAATATCCAACAAAAATACATTTTTCAATCTTAGGTTCTAAGGCTTTATGTTTAGCATCTGGAATATGGGCCCAAGCATCACTTCCAAAAACATGAAAGTGAATTACATTTTGTTTGATTGAGCTCCAAGCTTCTTATGGAGTTATATTCTTTAAAACCTTAGTAGGAGTGTGATTTACTATGTAATTTTCACAGTTAATAGCTTATGCCCAAATATTGAGGCCAAGTCCTTTAGATTGAAGCACACAATTATCCATTTCTTTTAAGGTGTGATTCTTCCTTTCAGCTACACCATTTTGTTGTGGAGTATATGGAATGGTATGTTGTAATTGAATGAAATGCTCAATGCGGAAGTTGATAAATTTGTTGTTAACATATTCCCCTCCATTGTCTGATCTTAACTTAAGAATTTGATGTCCAGATTGTTTCTCAACAAAGGCCTTAAAGGCCAATAACATGTTAAAAACTTCACTCTTGAGTTTTAAGAAGTATACCCAAGTGCATATGGAAAAATTATCAATGAAATTTAAGAAGTAATTTCAACCAGAGAAAGAAACAGTAGGAAGTGGAAAACATAAATCACTATGCACAAGCTGCAAAGGGGCTGAAGCATGCCAAGAGGCACATTTGTCAAAACTTTCTCGATGATGTTTTCAGGTACACACTCGGAGCAAACACCATCTCATAAAGATACCATAGGAACACCCATCCCCATATTTTACTTACATAGAGTTTGAATAGAGTGATAGCTTAAGTGACAAAATCGCTCATGCCGAATCTTACTCACTTAATCATTATGAGCAACAAAAACGGACGGAAGACATGATGACCCAAAGTTGTCAAACTTATACAACCTTGTGGAATCATCAGCAATGCTAGTAGCTAAAATATGTCTATGATCTTTGAGGTCCTTGATTACAACATCATGAGGTGAGAATTCTACTATTTTCCCTTCACCTGAATGAGTTATCTGATAAATAGAGACAAGTTTTCTTAACAAGGCACAAACACATAGTACATCATTAAACTCACCATTATCTAGATGAATGGTTCCAGATCCTACAAAACTAAGAAATCTATCATCACCAACATAAATATGTTTTGTGTTACAATAATTTAAAGAAGAAAACATGGCTTTATTTTTGGCCATGTGATAAGAAGCTCCAAAATCAATGAGCCACTTATGAGAATGAGAAGAGGAAGATACATTTAATGCATAAACAAATCTTTATGCTTCACAACCACAAGCAGAAAGTGCCATTCCTCAATATGAAGGTGAAGAGCGCTCCAAATTGATGTTGTGCTTCTTCATTGCTGCTTCTAAGGCTTCCATATTGTTAAAACATTGGGACTCTATATGGCCTCATGATTGCAAAATTTGCGATGTCTATTTATCTTCTTTCCTTTGTTTTTATATGACTTATCATTTTGGTGAGTTGTTTCTTAAGTTTGCGGATGAAATTTCTTAGGACCCTTTTTTGGTTTCGGACCATACTTTTTAGGATACTGCTTCTTGGGATTATTTTGATATGATTTCTTTTGGGCTACTAAGGCTTTCTTATAAGAATTTCTAGAAGTGATAAGACCAATGTGTAAGAGTTTTTCTTGTTCTCTTATCAAAGAATCGCAAAAGGAATCAAAAGAGGGATTATTTTAGGTGGTTCATGAAGAAATGATGGCTTCTCTAGTGGAATGGAAGGCAGAAAAAAATATAGAGTATGCAGGGCCAAGCTTAGAAATAATGCAATAAATGAGGCTACCATCTTCCTTTTTGACCTTACAACCTTCTAAAAGAATTACAAGGTTCTTGAATTTGGACAAAAAATCCTCAATAGAGGGGAAACTATTGGGGTCCAAAGTAAGCAACTCATTTTCAAGATGATGGGCCCTAATTTGATTTTGAATGCCAAAGACATTATTTATCTTGTCGAGGGCTTCATGAGGGGTGTCAATGTCAAGGACATGAAATTGAAGATCTTGAGAAATGGACATTCCTATCAAGCCTCGTGCTTGATCTTGTTTATTTTCCCATTTACCGAATTTATCATCATCAGAAGGTTTAGTTTCTAGCCCTGTGGCTATTCTATAAAGCCCTTTACTTCTAAGTATATCTACCATGTGAGGTTGCCATTGGAAATAATTGGTGTTGTTAAGAATAATTGGTGATACACTTTCCATTTTAAAAAAAAATGAAGCTAAGAAAAGCTAAAACTAACTGATACAATGGAAATATCTTGAAAAATTAGGCTGATTAAAAAAAAAGGCTCAAAAAATGGCTTTCGGATGAATAAGTTATGCCTTTTAAAAAAAAACTAGTTGAAGATGCCGAATAGTTATGGGAACGGTTTGAAATTTGGTTATGAAGTTCAACTTTAAGAAATCCCCACCCCTTTAACAAATTTTTCTTACAAAAAGAAGCTTGAGAAAGATATTTCAACCCAAGACCTCTATTCTCATAAACTAACTCCTCACCAAGTGAGATAGTAAAAATATTTTGTTATTGTTTGAAAGGAGGAAGAGTTCTTTTTTTTTTGTCCCCTCTTTGATGTGTGTGCCTTTTCCTGCACGGAAAAAACACAAAAACCGAGCCAAAAAATGAAAATGCAAAGCCTTACGGCAGATTTTTAGATTTTCAGTTAGCTTTACCAACAACTATCAATTTTTCCACTATTTCTGATTTCCCAAGATCACACAAAGACATGGGGAAAGAGCATACGTAGCAAAAAAACCCTTTCCCTATTTCTGATTTTCCGATATCACACATAGTGCACAACAAATAACATACATAGATAAAACCTATAAACCGAAAATAAAGAGAGGCAACCAAAATAAGCAGAACTATTAACAAATATAACTGCAAAACATATGCTTTATACCTCTAGATCTAAATTTTCATAACTTGGGTAGCCAAAAACCTTTTTGCATGAAATGAAAGGCATTCCTCACTGTAACAGATGCTCCCGACACAACAAATAAGTTCTCCAAGCCCAAAAATGTTCATAAACAGTATATCTACAAAATGTCATTCGCATGCAGCCAAACCAGCTTTGGATTTTGATCAATAATGGATGTGGCCCTCAAAATAGCTCTAATACCATGTAGGAATTTACAGGGTAAGTTCCTTAGATCAAGAACCAAAGTTCACTACTCAAAAATAGATCACAAATCAGTACACCAGTATAATCACATGTTTAAAACCCTCAAAGAGGGAAACAGTCCATGGCCTAAGCCAACGCAACAACTTCAGGAAATTTATTAATATAAAAGGAAAAGTTACATATGTTTCTCTCATAAATGGTTACCAGACAAATTATCCTCCATTCTCTTTAAATAGAGATCATGGACCAATTAGGTGTTAATCCACAGATCAAGTGTCATTAATATCGAGGAGAGAGATAACCATCAGATCACTACAAATCGTGATCGTCAGATTATAAGTTACAAATTTACATGGTAAAGAAACACACTTTACCTAACTCTACACTAGACTAAGTTATTCCTAACTATTTCCTATGTGTCAGAATATCCTAACATTTTTGGTTTGTTTTCTTTTTTAAGTTTACAGTTTACACTCTCACCTTCAGCTTAATTTTAGTCATTTCTTTACTGATGGCATTGCTTGAGCCCATGGTCAATTCCTAGGGGACCTAGTTAGTAACCTAAGACATGGTTTGACATCAAAAACTCTATCTAGCCCTATAGTAACACCACGTCTTCTCTTGTTTCACTCACTCGCAAAAATGCCTAGGAGGTAGGCCCAGGTCTGATGTGACACGACTTAATATAGGGAATGAGGTGTCTCCATAGCCTAAACTTGGGAAACAATTTCAACCACACACTAGAGAGAATTGACCCCAAACCAATATAGGAAGAGATCTCTCAAGCTGAACGAGACCTCTTCAATGAGAGAAGCAACTTTAGAAACACTCAGGTGGTTTCTAAGGTTGTTGATTGGGTACTCGATGCTTGCAAGACAAAGGGTAGATAAAATCAATACTTGTATACAATGAATATCTACCGACATATTAAAGTCCTCTTGGGAAGAGTCCTAGTATATGATAATGAGCCAATAATGATGTCATTCTATCCCTCATTTAGATGCAAAATGTCGTTATGCTGATGGACCATCGACTCAGAAGAAATGAATGACAATTGAGAGCTCCCCCTAATCTTCATTGATATCCTTGTCGTAACAAGAATCCCATACATATGAAAGCCACGGACTTGAAAAAATAAATGTGCATATGCAACTACCTTTCTATATTTTATTTTCCTTTATCTTCTTTTGTCTTAGCATGAGAATAAAGAAAAGTCATAATGGTCATACAAGACTCTAGAGAGAGAAACATAACCAAGAAGTCAAGAAGGATAAGAAACATTTGCTGTTTTGAAGAAGATATTTGCATGAAGTCAATTTTGTGAAGAAGATGAAGTAGATCGTTACCTCCCTTAGTGGATAGAGAAGCCCATGAGAAAGTTTTTTATTTTAAAAAAAATATTTGAGTGACCAAGTGCATTGTTTAGCTACAACTTATAAAACTCAAGAAAAAAAACTAGCTCAACGCAGGAAGACTCTCTCGGGTGGAGCATTGACTGGCTAACATAACTGAAAGTTGTCTTACAAGGCTCCACAAAGTATTGAACAATTTTTTCAAAGGTTTAGAAGTTGAAAGGCATGAGGGTTCCATGGAGTATTGAATACATTTTTTCAAAGGTTCACAAGTTTAAAGTCAAACGAAATTTCATAATATGGAATTTATTTAAAATTGATTATTTTTCTGTGAGCCTCAAAATTTTTAAAAGAGTAATTTCAAAAATATTTTAAAATGGCTATTTCAAGAATCATTTAAAAAATATGCTATTTTTAAAGGTACAAAGGGAGAATTATGTTTAAAGGGATTTTGAGGAATTTAAGGAGCCTATTATATTAAAAAAATGGAATTTTTTTCTTAGAAAGGAGGTGGTGTTTGATTGAAAAGTAAAAAAAATAGGGGGGCATACACATTAACATCAAAAAAAATTGGTTTCCTCCAGCTCTTTGCTCCAAACACCAACTTTTCTTGAAAAAAACACGAGCTTTGGTCTTTAAGAATGAAGACATTTATGCAAGACTAAGAATGTTGGGATACTCTATCAAATAATTTTGTAGAGCCAACCCAATAAAAATTAGTAGCCATGAAAAATCTGAAAGAAAGAAAACAAAGCCGAATGTTGGATACAAAACTCAGTTGATGACTCTATCATCGATAAGATAATCGGTGCATCAACAACAAAATAAGCTTGGCATATTTTTAAAGTTATGTATCATGGAAATTATACAGTGAATACATCTGAATTGTAGACATTGAGAGCTCAATTTGAAACACTGAAGATGAATGACACAAATAATGTGGATCATTAAATGAATATAGTCATGAGAATAGTCAATCAGATCAAACTCATTGGTTAAACCATTAGATATCAGAATATTGTTGAAAAATTCCTTCGAATCCTTCCCAAGAAATATGACATGATTACAACAACCATTCTGGAATCCAAATATTCTACAATTTTCTCAGTATAACAATTGACTTAATCACTTCTTGCATACCACACAGACTCCGCTATGCAAAAGACTCCATGGCACAAGATTTCAAAGAACATCTCTCTCTTGGAAGAGTTAGAGGAAAAGGATATAAAGGAAGAAAAAAATGAGTTAGAGACATATGGGAACATCATCATGGAGAAAAGAAATGGATACCTCCAAAAAAACAAACAAAAAGAAGTAGAACATGGAGAAAATATAATGTTGAATGGTAATACTACAATAAATTTTTTCATTATGAACATGAATGCATAAATAAATAATCAGATCAACAAAGATGGAGTGTCCATCTCTCCAACAATGAAGGAGAATCTTCTAAGACAATGTTTTTTTTCAATGCCATCTTTCTGGAGACACCAATAGTGAGGACCTTTGGTTGTTGGATAGTGGCTACAATAATCATATGGTAGGTAAAAAAAGTATACTTTCTTATCTTGATTCTTCCATGACATCGTAAATTACTCTCGGCGATTGTTCTTGTATTAAAGCTAAAGGGAAAGGTATTGTCCATATTCTTACTAAAAAAAATTATCAGAGATACATACATGATATTTATTACATTCCACATCTAAAGCATATCCTCATTAGTGTATTTCAATTGATGGAACATGGTTATAATGTATATTCCAAGGGAACTCATGTTATATCTATGAAAAAACATCAAATAGAATATTGATAGGAAAGTTTGAAGAAATCAAGAATAGGATGTTTCCTTTGAATCATAGAAGTTGAAATATATCACAACATTTTTCCCACAATGTGTCAAGAGTAGATGAATATCAACTATTAGATTCTTGGTAGGGCCACATCCCATTGAATATTCTAACTCTACTTCAGAAACATTCAATGGTCATTGCTCTCCATGTTATGAATGAAAAATATTGTAATTCTGAAATTTGTTTTCTAAAGAATCATAAAAGAGATAGATTTCCCACATCTTGATCTAGAGAAAAATAGCGTTTACGGTTAGTCCATACAGATATGTGTGGCCCAATGCAGACAAAATCCATTGGTGGTGGTATTTATTTTATAACCTTCATTGATGATTGTAGCAAGAAGATATGGGTGTATTTTCTCAAAAGTAAATCATATACTTTCTCAATGTTCAAAGGATAAGTAGAAGCAAAAAAATAAGAGTGGAATGCCTTTAAAAGTCCTCAGGTCATATACACGATGATAATACAATTCCAATGACTTCAAATCTTTTTGTCAACAATAAGGAATCATAATGCATAAAACAACAAGATATACTCCACATCATAATGGAGTAGAAGAAAGGAAAAAAGAGTCAATCATGAACATTTTCATATGCATGCTTCATGAGAAGTTGTCAAATGACTATTGGGCTGAAGCACTATCAACGACAATGTATGTTCTCAGCAGATCTCCAATAGCTATTATCCAAGATATAGTACCACAAGAAGCATGGGATGCTAAAATGGTAAATGTATCTCACTTTAAATTTGTTGGATCAGTAGCATTTGCACTAGTTCCTGAGTAGCTATGAAATAAGTTTGAATTATTCATATTAACTTAAATAAATATAGGTCGTTTTATTGTTTTTAATTATAAGAAAATTTTAATAATGATATAATTTTGAAATTTTGAAATTTGGTAAAAAAAATTCAAACTTTTTTTGGTAACTTAAAAATAATTATACTAAAAAATTTGGTATATAATCACTTATAATAAATATAGAGTTGAAATTAAGTGTGTGTGTGAGAATATAAAAATGATTACATATTTCCTTCAGTCATTATTATAAGTGGTAGCATGGGATATAGGTCACGATTACCCATGAAATGTTGTTTTTAGAGGTTTAATCAACTTCTAAGCAATCAAACTATACTTTTCAAAAAAATAGATGATCACACACACATGAAACTTTCAATTATCAAATCTTAGGGTGAGTACCACATACCCATTAACAACTATAACCCATAAAAATCGACGAATGTCATTATTTCATTTATTTTATTTCGAGGTAGTAATACCTATCATAACTCAATTATAAAAAAAGAGAAAGAAGAGTTATCCCTAAACTAATTTTTCATGGTTTATAAGATAACAAGGTTTTCCTTAATTCATAAGAGAATAGGCTTTCATTCTTACTAGATTCCTTTGCATACTTAAATGTTAATTTATTTCTAGGGGAAATTTGAAGGTTAGAAGTTTATCTTAATGTTTAGAAATGTTGGCGAATATTACTAGTCCCTAATATGAAAATTTTGGTGATTTAAAGTAAAATAATGGAGTACTATAATATTTGGGTGAATCGTTTTAGAAAAAATGGAAATTAGCGAATATTTTTATTTTTCACCTACGAATATTAGCCCCTAAAATTTTCCTTATTGTAAATTGAAGGAAAATAAGCACTTAAATAACATAACTATTATTTAATTTAAATCTCATACAGAAAGAATGAAATATTATCTGGTTTACAATTTTATTGTAAAAATAATATTTCATTTCCTATCATCATTTTTTATAATTTCTCCATTAAATTGTTACTTTCATATTATTATTTCCATATTATCTTCAATGGTATTCCTAAACTTCCTAAGCTTGGTTTATTCAACTTTCTCTTATATGACTACATGAATAATGATATGCCTCTCTAATGATATCCACCACATGGTTTTAACTTGTCTTTTAATTCCATATTAATTTCAATGAAATTCTTGCACTTCCTAGGCTTGGGTTATTCATGTGTCTTTTAGATTGTTGCACGAATAATGAGATTCCTCTCTAATGATGTCCACCACATGGTTTTAAAATGTCTTTTTTAGTCTCTGGTGAGGATTCTCTTTGAGCACATCTTTCCATAACTCGACAATGTTTGTGGGAATCTTATACATGTAACACTGGAATATACACACATTTAACATGAGCCATTATTTTGTATTTGTTTATTTTTTAAAATTTCACATGAGATATCTATTAATAGAAAAAGTTTACATTTTTTCAAAAATTACCATCATAGACTTATCTCCTTCGGATCCATGGCACTTCTATGGATTAACATTCTAGAGGCTATGTAAAAAACATGATATATTTGGAGCATAATCTTTCTTTGACCTATAGCGAGTAATTTATAAAAAATAAAAATAAAAAAATTACACCAATACATGATGAATAACTAGGGAATAACATGACGAAAATATAGAGAAAAACTATAGGATAATAAACTTAGATACAATAGACATGGTTGATAGATATAAGACCAAAAACCAAAATTGAGGTTTCCTTTAGATAATCGATATTATCAAAAACTCTAGCTAGACTCCTTATTCCAAAATGATGATTGGTGATGAAGAAGTTGAATTACCTTGAGGGGAGGCCTCTGTTGGTGCATTGATTACACGAGGTTCTTCTATATTCTCATTGGATTCAGTATTTGAGTTGGAGACTATATAACGTTCAATGATAAAGAAACGAGTCACTATGTCCTCCAAATTATATCTAATGTCTCTGAGAATGTGTTTGATGTCTTCCTAGCGTGAGAAAAAGTTATAGTTGTCTTCCTACTAGTCTATAATGACCATACTCATGAGGGTCTCCATTTGATCAGGTGCTCAAAATTATTCTTAAAAATAAAAGTTCTCAGTATGACATGAAAACTTGAATGATCGTGTAGTGCTCGTCTTTCTGAATCTGGTGCAACTTGTTTCATGCAAAATGGACTCTGTATGGCTTCAAAAATTAGTTTTGTTCATTTTAATATACATGCAAAATTTAGCAAAAAAAAAAGACATGGAGCTGAGTTAGCAGTCTGTACTGCTGACATGGCATGTTGACTGAGTAGGTCAAACTTTGGTCAACCTGTTCATCCAACACATGTATGACTTCCAAGTGGCAGCTATGGATTGGCGTATTTTTGTCCTGGTTGGAAATTTTTATTGGTTGGTTTGGGGACAGTTAGGAGGAGGTACATGGCTCAGCCTAGGGCCATAACATATCCTCCTAACAATGTTGTAAAAATTTTGCAACAGTCTGGGTACAGGAGCTAGGGTTCAACCCCGCGACCTCCTAAGCACAAGCCACGTCATTTACCACTCTGCCTACCACTTTTTTCTTAACCATATACCATTCTACGCCTATTTAAATTTTAAATAGTCTCCTAATGGGGGGAAGAGGGGGGTAGCCCCCAAGAAATATGACCATGATTGAAGACCACAGCAAAAGAAAATAGGCTCTTAGCCATAAATGTGAGTTAATTAACCCCTAATCACATTTAATTAGCATTAATCTAGTTTTATAATAGAGTGACAGTTTCTTTAAACTAATCACGTTTAATTAGACTTAAGTTCGTTTAATTAAGTTAATTCGGATTAACTCTGCAGTCCCACCAAATCTGGCAGAGTTACTATTTTTGGTGTTAGCTAGCCCGAATCAGTGGCAATTATCTAAATTTAGGTAGGAAATTATGGAGCAGACTTGTAGAGCTCATAGCTCAGCCAATTTTTGACAAAATCATGAGTAGAAAGAGGATAAGGTAACATTTTTGAGTATTATGAAGTCATTCGTGCAGGTTTCACAAGAACAAAATCATTGCAAACACATCATTTTTCAAATTTGAGCATAATATAGAGTCCCAAGCCATGGAAGTTGGACCAAGGAGATGTAGCCTAGGAGCGGTGAACTCCTTCATCAAATCCTTGTGTTGATGTGTTGTATGGTGATATACCATACTTTTATTTGATGTTTTTTAGTCTTTATTTTATGTTAAAATTTTCATAAAAATGACATAAAAATCACTCATGAGACTCAATAACTTGCAAGAAAACTTTAACCCTTAAGCACATATAAAACATTTGTTTCAAAATATGAAAGGGGAATTAGCACATAATTACTAACATACCTTATTCAGGTAATTTTTGGTATCAGAGATTTAGGTTTGTTGTGCAAGAATGGATCTAATTTTTTGCAAGTTTGTGTCATGCTTACAAGGTTAAAAGTCAAAAGAGGATAAGGGAAGTTGGTCAAAATCCCTACAGTTGGGTCAAGAGAAAGAAGTGAAATGTTTCCAAAGTCTTCAACACCAACACATCCTCAATTTGAAGTTGAGTCTTCAGTGAGCATGCTTTATGAAGGAGAACATACCATGAAGAAAGATAAGAGAGCATTCAAAAATGAATTTTTTGTAATGACTAAGATGGTAAAGGTCCTCTATGATGAGAGGAATTTAAGGATGCAATGCGAAATTTCTAGGCCTCTGAGAGGAGAGGATTCTCCTGGAGGATGAAGTCATGGAGATGGCAGGAAACCACCATCCACTGCACCATTATCCTCACCACCATATTCACCTTCCTCCTCATCATCTTCCACTACCACACCCCTTCAATTTGTTCTTCCACATGCTTGAAAAGGAACTGGAAAATCACCCTTACCTAAACTTGATGCAAATTTGAGTTGCTGATGTATAATGGCGAAGTGAATGTAGAGAAGTTGGATAATTGGATTCGTCAGTGGGAGGTTTATTGTATAATTCAGAACATTCAAGAGGATGACATAAATATTCAATTGGTTTCCTTGAGAATGGAGGGTGAAACACTTATATGGTGGGAAGCAAGGACTCAAGATGAGATTAAAAAACACGGTAAAATATCAATGTATTGGCCTAATTTTATAGCTTCCATTAAAAGGATTTCTATCCTCTATCTTACATGAAAAAATCCATTATAAGCTGGAAACATTTTAGACAACTAAAGGCACAAAGTTTTCAAAACTATACAAAAGATTTTAGGAGAAGAGCACTAGTTTTGGGTGTCAATTTATCTTTTCAAGAAACTTTGTTAAAGTATATTGGGGATTTTCACAACTATCTTAGGCATAATATTCTCATGTTCAATCCTACAAATTTAGATGAGGTTTGTGATCAAGCCACACATCTATAAGCAAGAGGGAAACATAGTGAAAATCACAAAAGTGATAGTTTCCTTGAGTATGAAGGTAAAGGAAAGGCTAAGTTTAATGGAAGAGGAAAGAAAAGTGGTTCTATTAAAATAAAGAAATAGAAACTCACAAGTAAACATTGTTCAAAAAATGTCCATGATGAAGACCATTGTTGTCAACTCCATCCAGAGTTGAAGCACAACAAAATTAAAACCGAAGGGAAGGAGAAAACAATTGAAATCATTGAACACGACTTAGGTTCTGATTCAAGAAATGAAACCATGATTACAAAAATGGCTTTTAAAGGTGAAAACATAGCAAGAACTAGTTATTCAAGTTGTTCAAATTTAACTCAATATTATGATACAAGAATTTAACTCTTTCATATTGAGTTTTTTCGAAGCATACCAAAATAGACACACTATTTGATAGTGGTTCTCAAGCCAATTTGATTTCTGAATGCTTAGTTAAGAGGTTAAATCTAGAAACTCTTATACATCCAAGGCCTTATCCTTTAGGCTGGATATGCAAAAATGAAAACTTGCAAGTAACAAGGAAGTGCATCCTAAGGTTTGCAATCAATTAAAAATTTCATAACAAATTTGAACTTGATGTAGTTCATCTTCAAATTTTAGGTATTGTTTAGGGAATTCCTTATCTTTATTGAAAGGAGGGTAGTATTTCATCACCATGAGAATAAGTATCACTTGTTCAATAATGGAATTAACTACATAGTTAGAGTGCATAAGAAGAATAGGAGTTTATATCTTATAGATGTAGGAGAAATGAAGAGAATAGGGAATGCAAGTCAAAATTTGGCTTTTTTAATGTTTAAGCATAGTGATGTTTTGAATGAGACCCTTTAAAAAGATAAATCAAGTGAACAAGATGATTTTATTGAATTTTCTAATGTTTGTAATAAGATGTTTTAGAGCTCTAAAATGTTTCCTTTCAAAATACGTAACCAATATGTGTACGATTTGCAGCAGCCCACACCAGTGTTGAATAGCGATGGAAACAAGATTTCGGTGCAAGAGAGTGCAAAGGTCAAAGAGAAAGCATTGAAACAATTTGAAAAAGAGGGAATTTGTTTAAAAATTACTTATTGTGGTTTTCAGAAAGTATTTTCTTTGAAATGGGATGTTTCATTTGGATGTAGATCACATTTGATCAAGAGTCAAGCCAAGCAAAAGATGAGACATGCTAGACATCGTTGTGTCGAAATTGTTCAAGGTGAGAGAAAATTTAAGTTGTTCAAGTTTCCTTTGATTGATGACAAAGATAGAAATAAGTTTGTTTCTTGAAGGACAACTTTTTTTTTCTGCAAATTCTAAGAAATTGTAGCATTACAGTGTCTACAATAGCAAGATAGGGTATCAAGAATCAAGGAAAAATATTAGTCTTTTGAAAAGCTCAAATTGTTGAATCTAGGAAATTTCCAGTGGATTGAAACTAGAAGGGTGCGGGAACTGTATCCCTCATCCACATGTTCAGTAATGAAATATATTTTGGGTTCCAAAAGCTTCTAGTGGGGAGGGTGATCAGGTGCTAAGAATTGTGCTAAAAAATCGAAGTTCTTAGAATGACACGAAACATGATCGACCGCATAGTGCTTGCCATTTTGAATCTGTCACAACTCGTTTCATGAAAAATGGACTATGTATGGCTTCGGAAATGAGTTACGTTCATTTTACTATACAAGAAATTTTTTGCAAAAAAATCATACATGCAGCCCAATCAGCAGTGCGTACTATTGACATGTCATGGTGACTCGGTAGGTCAAAGTTTAGTTAAGCTTTTCCTCTGGTGAATGTATTATTGTTAAATGGTAGTTGTGGATTGGCACATTCTCTACATGGATGGAAATTTCTTATTTATTGGCTTGGCGCCAATGAGGAGGAGGCGTGTGGCTTAGCCTGGGGCCAACACATGTCCTCCTCACAGTGTTGTAAAAGGTTTGCAATAGTCTGGGCAGAGGCGCCGAGGATCGACCCTGTAACCTCCTAAGCACAAACCATGTAGTTTACCACTCAAGCTACCACTTATTTCTTAATCATATACCATTTTGAGCCTATTTAAATTTTAAACAGTCCACTAAAGGGGGGGAGAGGGGCCTAGCCCCCAAGACATATGACCATGACTAGAGACCATGGTGGAATAACATGCCATAAGTCTGGGTTAATTAACCCCTAATCCTAATTAATTATCATTAATCCAATTTTATAATGGAGCACAAATTTGTTTAAACTAATCACGTTTAACTATCCTTAACTCCATTTAATTCAGTTAATCTGGATTAACTTGGAGATTGCTCCAAATTTGCTGTACTTACTATTTTTGGTGCCAGCTAGCCCGAATTTGTTGTAGTTGGCTAAATTTAGGGAGGAAATTGTGCAACAGACTTGTAGAGGTCACAACTCAACCAATTTTTGACATGATTAGTAGTAGAAAGAGGCTAAGGTACCATTTTTGAGTATTATGAACTCAATGGTTCAGGTTTCACCAGTAGAAAATCATTGTAAACACATCATGTTGCAAATTTGAGCATAATATAGAGGCCTAAGCCTTGGAATTTGGACCAAGGAGATGTAGCCCATGAGGGGTGAACTCCTTCATCAAATCCACGTGTTGATGTGTTGAATGGTGATGTACAATAATTTTATTCTCTATTGTTCAATCTTTCATTTATGTTAAATTTTTCATGAATATTACTCATGAGAATCAATAACTTGCAAGAGAAATTGAACCTTTAAGCACATATAAAACATTTCTTCCAAAATATAAAAGAGGAATTAGCACAACATTACTAGCATACCTTATTTAGATCACCATTCGGCAGCTATGAACGATAGAATGTAGGAAGTGTATCCTTTTGATATGAAAGTTTCTGGGTCGAGATTCTATTTGACACTACTGCCTTCGACGTCAGAATATGAGAAATACACTTGATCTCAAAATTATTTGGCTTCCAACTGAAGGATTTATTTGTGTACCTCCAAATATGCCGCAATGAAAAAAAATTACACTAACTCGTAACTAAATAATCTCCTATGCTAGGAGGAGGAGCGCCCTAAATAACCCCTTCGATGATATGATGCATGAAGCCTTGGAGCCATAGTGAGAATGTGCCTACAAAACAAATTAAAAGGACTCCCTACTCCGGGAATAGTGATGATAGTGAACGTGTAGAAAGAAACCTAGGATATAACATACAAAATATGGAACAAGACTTTGTAATAAGCGTCTATGACCTTGATAAAAACCCTAAAAAAACTACATGGAAAAGGACCTAGGGTACGAAACTCCGGACACCAAAACCGGACAAGGAAAGGAGATGCCTACTCGATCCAAATTTTCAAGAGCCATTGAGGCAAGGACTGTGAAAAGATCAACGGAGGGTCTAGACATAGAGTTTTTTAAGAAAAGGACAAAAACAGTGGACCCACAGACAGAATAACCATTGAAAGTTGGGACTAGAGAAGGCTTGAGGAGCTGTATATTAGTAATATCTTTGACCCACCAAAATATTCCTTTTAAAAAAACCTCACAATAAGGTATAGAGTCTTCATAAGCCCCTTATGCAATGCTATAACCAATATTATTCACAAGAAAAACCCTCGACAAACAATATGAAAAATTGTATACCACAACACTTCATTAACATGACTATACAAACACCCAAAGAACCAACGGGGTTTGCAATATATCCTTTTATAAAAATAACTTTCAACAATATGATATGACAAAGACCCTAATTCAAAGGTTAAAAGAATGACAAGTAAGCTATACCTCGCTTGCACTACTCAAATAGTTGAAGAGGTATTCCCTTGAGACCACATCGCTTAAGAGTGTTATTACGAAGGAACTGTAGAGATGGTTGTGAGGGCATACTCCATAATAGGCTTCTCTGCTGCGCTGAGGTCTCAACCATGCAAATATAAATCTCTCAAGTTGTGAGGGAGAGATCACACCAATCACGTGATTTCTAATTGTAGAATTTATAATTGCAACAAGTTTCTTGGATATTGTAAACTATAATTTTCTCATTAATGAGCATACCTTCAGTGTCAAACTGAGAGGAGAGGATTTCCAATCTAACAAGAGTCAGGAATCCCATATCCAAGATGACAATGAGTAAGGAATGTACTAACGTAATATGACATACTCTGATTGATGCACCATGTTGTGGAAATTTATGGTGCATCAAATAACTAAGGGTTAAACCTTCAAACGATTAACGCTCCTACCAATGAATGTAAGATAATCCTCCAAATATTTTTATCTTCTCCCTTCTCGAGGATGACCACCTTGATAGTCATCCAAACATTCTGCATGTTCATCATTAACCTACATGTGAGAGAAACTTGACTATGAAATTTTTTGTCAAAACTACAATTATTCTAGGAGACCCCATGTGCGACAATATTTTGAATCTTCAATGTAACCAATAATGAAGACCTTTGAAAAAAAAAATTCCCTTCCCATAACACCACATAAAATGAAATGCAAGCATGTTTGGTTGAGTTTGTATTTTGCATGTTCCTTTTTAGCAATGATGTAGGCCTTTGAAAAAAACTCTTGTGATATTACTATTATAATATTATAACATTGTTTGCTAAAATAAAATAAACTTGCATAAGGTTTGTGGTATTAACATCTGAGATTTTTTTTTCCAAATTAAATGAATACACTTTGAAAAACAAAGGGAAAAGTTATAGTTTGTGTAGAAACATATCATTTAAGCTTGCATTTGAGAGGTTTCGTTGTTTTTCTTCCTTTCTATGTTAGTTGACTTTATTTAGTCTATCTTGGGTTAGAATGTCGTAAGGTATTTAACAATAAGTTATAACACTAATTAAGATAAATGGGGGGTTATTTATGTATGTCCCATTGTTTTAATAAACCAATTTATAGTAAAATATTTATAATAAAATGTTTACAATGAGATATTCTTATTTATTAATATGGTGATGTTAGTGAATGAAGCATTAAATATTTTTATTTGAATCACAAGATTTCAAATTTCATACTTAATCATTGAATGAAGGAAGAATGGAAACCATGTGAGTGGAAAAAAATAATATCTATAATGTGATTAAGAACTTCTTTATTTTTTGGAAAAAAAATGTGTTGCTACCATTATTGAAGGACCATGTACATATGTATTTACTATTTAGCTTCAACGTTTCTCAAAAAATGATATAATTTATACAAGAAAAGGATTGAAGACAAATGGACTAAAACTAAAAATAATATGTTGTCATATTAATCTCATAAAAAAAATACATAAGAATATCATTTATATTTACTTAATATAAATGACCAAATTACTGAGGCCTTGCTACAATATTTGAGATGAATCACAATGGAGTTTTTCCTACAAGTTATCATACTTCTATAGAGAGACAAAAAACATTATTCGTCTGCATAATTACAATTTATATAAGATTGGGGTTTCCTATAAGGTAAAAAACATGCCATCTCCACCTTATAAGTCCTTGCATCAAAATCATCCACAAAACAAAGAATCCTACTATTATTGGAACAATTCAAATATTATTATAAATTATTGTTTTCTTACATCCATGTTATAGCTATGGTTTGTGAATGAAAACTTTGATGATCCCTTGGTCATGTATTTCTATTTCCTCGTAATATTTAATTCATGATAAATGCACATCATAATGATCCTTCATAATATAAAAAACTACATAGAATAATGTAAAGGATAGAAGGTGGGAGTATCTCTTGTGTTCCTTTAACTATGCAATGCATTTCCCTTTTCCTTTCCAATTACCTTCTCCCCGACCTCGCTTTGAATTAATCTCCTCTTTCATACTTTTCTTTGACTGTAAACCAGTTAATTTTTCAACCTCATCTTTGACATTGTATTCACCTTCATTATTGTTTTACACTCATATTTTCTTCACTTTGGCATTCTAGGTTATATTTTATAGTGATAGTTCCAAATGCATCACTTAGTATGTGCTTCTTCTTTTTCCATAACATTTTTCTCTACCCTAAACTTTTGTCTTCCTTCTAATATGTTTTTGACCCATTAAAAGGATCCACCACTCTATTTGGGCATCATACCTGGTGTAGGAGCATCATAACAAAGAATATTATTTTACCCACATGAACAAATTCCTTTTTTTTAAACCACGATATTTAGTTGAGATAATATGTCTTTGTTTGAAGTTAATGTTGTGGTGTCATTGTGGGATAGATATAAATATTATATTTACTGAGGTGGCATTTCACCTCTAGAATAGGGAAAATTGTAGCATATACTCAAGGCATGTTTCTCTCATTTTCTATTTTGTCTAGGTCAGGACATGAGAAGAAAGAAAAAGAGAAAAAAACAATTGTGTGTCTTGAGTAGTATTGAACCTATGTAAGGAAATGTCAAATCTCTATAATGTTCTATTTTACGTAATATAATGTTGACATATGTTATATTTCTTGTATACACTATTTAATTTTATAATATTTTATTTTGTGTAATATAATGTTGACATATGTTATATTTCCTATATACAATTTTTAATTTTTAATTTTGCACGAATGTTATATGAATAGGAGATATAATTAAAGCCCTAAATTAGTTTTCCTGTGCATAAATTATCAATATCATAAGGAACTTGGTAAGAAGTTGAATAGTTGTAGAGGTCATAGCAGTGGCGTTATTTTTTACATATGTGAATCTACATATATAGTCAAACCCAAAGCACAACCATAAGTAAATAATTAGATCTTAGATTTGGAAAGGGTACAAGTATTGAGGATGTGTGGTTCCACAAGGTACAAGGTTCCACATTGAATTCTAGCAGGAAATATAGAGTGGTTTGATTAAGGGATGATTTTAGTTTCGAACCTACCACCCTCTCCATTAAATTATACCAAACCAAGGGGTGGGAAAAAGTGAACCAGGGCCATAGATCCAACCCCTATCGGAACAACACCATATTTTTTCCATTCAAAGGTAGCTTATGCTAAGAAGGGTACCATGATGGGACCTTCGATACAAGGCCCACTTGCCCTTGTTAAGTCATAGTAGACGTAAGGGCCTTGGGATAATATTGGGCTATTGATTTACTGCCCATAATGGTCATGTTGTTGAAAGGAGACTAGCCAGTAACTGAATTTAGAATTACTAGGTGGCAGTGAGTGGCAAACCATATTGCCAATAGACAAATTCAATAGACGTAACAACCTTTGCGAATTGAAGTCACTTCCACTACCCATGAGTAAAGAGTTTAGGCTTGGCGGCGAGCGATGAGTGGTCTATGTATTAACAACTCCTCATAATGAGAACAATTGAGTCAACTAAAGTCTATCACATTGAAACTGCAAGAAGTGATGTAGCAACAAAGGTCCTCTCAACTTTAACATGCAAATTCTAAAAAATAAGTACATATTATTAACAATTAAATAGAGATATATAACTTAACTTATTTAAATGATACATAACATAATAAATTTATGTAAAGCATAAATAAATTAATAATTTAACACACACCAAAAATATTTTAAAAAAGGTAAATTTCATTCATGAAAAAAAATTCCATTAATTCCCATAATAAGATACACATTTAAAAACAAAAACTTGCATGTATACCAAATATCCAAAACCATTATTTACAACAAAGCTATATTTATAACATAACTATAACATAAGATTTATTTATATTTATATATATAATTAGTTTCAAAAGGAGGGATTATAACTTCAAACAAAGGATCACAGAGACAATCCCTCCATCCAAGCAGGCTAAGACTGATTTATTTCGCTTAGTAGACTATCACTACCATAACCATGATCAGAAGCATAATTATAATAAGCATCTTCATTCTAATTTGAGATGCACAAGTATTTTTAATATTGTATTAGTTTGCCAAATTGTAGTGCCCATCAAAGTAACAGAATCAAGTCGATGCGTGACACTTACAATCCCTCGCATTCTCTTTTTTTATGGAGATTTTAGTGTAGTATCTTCATCATCTAGACGATATAAAATACCCCTTTCTTGCTTGTTTTTTTTCTAAAATGGGACCATTTCCATTCAGAGACCCTGCGCTTAATAAAAATGCTTGAAAAAACATGTGAGGAATGTAATCTTGTAATTTCTGTTTGAGATAATGCCTCAATTATTATGCTTACTTAGTTTGGATTGGGTTGTTGAGGAAGTTGAGAGATTATCTCAAATTCTCTCTCTAAGATTATAATTAGTTCAACTATATATATTTGATGTATCTCTGATTATTATAATATAGAAATTAATTATTGTGTGTGAATCCTATTCAATGGATGCTCTCTCCAATTTCTTATATGGTATCAGAGCACTACTGGCTTAAATCCCTCACGGGATGGCCAGGAAAATGTGAGATTGAGTATGGTGTCGGAGAGTAGGTATGTTTTTTAGTGGTATTTGTTTTGTTTTTTTTTCACCAATTTTTAATAGAGCAGAGATGGAGCTGTTTAAACTATGCCCGCCCACGTGTTTCTGTAAGCGTCATGTGGATCTCGGCATATTGTTGCAGGAAGCCATCCAGAAGCATCCTGCAGGGGATGTGTAGACGTGGCTCAGCACCTCTCTGACTAATCAAGAAATGTGCATCGGTACCCTTGAAGGCTTGAATCTAGCATGAAGTCTGCGTTGCTCGATCAAGTGCTACATATTTCAAAGCTACTGAGAAATTCTCTTGCGATCGTCAAGAACAATGAGGCAGAAGAAATGGATATAGTGTGTGAATTGTGTAGAAAAATTAGGTCAGTGGTGTACTGTCATGCTACGTTTCTATGTTTGTCATGTGACAGAAAAATTCATGCCACAAATGCCCTCTCGAAATGGCATTTCCGTATGCTTCTCTGCCATGGATGCACAATTGAGCCTGCGACTTTTAGTTGTAAAAACCAAAATTTGTGCTTCTACCATAACTGTGATAGGAAAATCCATTCCGACTCACCGCAACATACCAGGACGTATATTATTTATTATATGGGGTGCCCCTCTGCAACAGAGCTTGCTAAGCTATGGAGTTGTGAGTTGGATGGACTGTGTTGTCATGTAAAAAAGGGTTTCGATATCCCAGGTATAGGGTGGGTTAATTCAATAGGGATGGAGAGTATATTGAACTCTCTTGCTATGGCCGTGAGTGACCATGCGAGATTGAAGGATAGTTTGGTTTGCGGATGGAACCTTTTGCTTCTCTGAGGGTTGATTTGCTGTCATCATTGCAGCGCAATTCCACAGAGAATACAACGATCTTTGATCCAATGGATTCAGCTGGCACCATGGCAGCGATGAAGCTGGAATTGTCCTTCCGCTTCTTGGGCTAGGAGTTTGAGGTTAAGGTGGAAGCTGCCACCAAATGGAGTCTGTTTGAGCCGGTGGGGGAGGTAGATGATGTGGCTCCATTGATTGGGTTGTTCGTGTCAATGGAGGCATGGTTTGATTACTAAAAATAGATTTTGATGGATTGTGCTCAGAAAAGTTAGGATTTTAATGGATTGTGTTCACACAGTTTGTTTTCAGATTATTTGGGGTGTCATGTGTTAGTCAACACAGTTGTTGCTGAATAAAGAACCAATTATTGAATAAATTTACAAAATTTAAATTAGTCGTTCTCGATGTTCTTCGGTGCCTAAAGGACAATTGACTAATTTGATTGTGTGAATTTGTTATAGGTTGATGGGTCTTGTTATGCTTTGGGCTTCAAGAGTGTCAACTACAGGTTACAGTGTGAGATCCATTTGTGTAAAGGTCACTTTGTAGGATTAATCACTGATCATATTCTGTATCCAGAATATTTTCCTATGGACTGTTGAAATTTACTCTTCGGGGTTATTTCACAGATGGAAATATTTCCATAGGGTAGTCTAGTGTCGAGACTCTTCTTCGGGGGTCTCAAGCATCTTTGATCTTACAAATTCAACATTGTTGGTCAGAAAAAAATTTATTTCAAATGGGTTGAATGGTAGCTCGAAAATGGTGGAGAAAAGAGCGTTGTCTATGAGATCTCAGAGTGGGTACAAATGTTAATGAAGACCAGGGCAGGAAATTTTTTTTATTAAATTAGTGTGTTCTCCATTTCTGTAATGTAGGCATTACGGGGGGGTGTTTGAGATAATGCCTCAATTATTATGCTTACTTAATTTGGATTGGGTTGTTGAGGAAGTTGAGAGATTCTCTCAACTTATTTGATGTATCTCTGATTATTATAATATATAAATTAATTATTGTGTGTGAATCCTGCTCAATGGATGCTGTCTCCAATTTCTAATAATTTCTTCAAAAAAGTAATGAAAAGTAATGAAAATATTTCAGGGAAACAAATTCTGCTAACTTTATCATAACCACCTTACAACAAATTCGAAAAATCATTTTCAACTACATAACAAGAAAATTCTCTACTTCATATGAAAATATTGTGGCAAAAATCCATAGAATTAACTTGACATACAGTTTGAGGCTAGCAGCAGCAGGATAATGAACAGAGCAACGACTACTCTCATGGCGGCCATGGCATCAGCGAGCTTTTCGCCACTACAATTTTTCATATGTGAATAAAAAATTGAAGCAGGCACTTGATTTATATAAAAACTCATTGCTCCAAGATTCCCAGGAATTTGATTATCCTGCGGATCATGAAGAAAACAAAAATAATTTGGCAACAGGTTAACCAAAGTGGAATTATAAGTGTGAATGGGAATATTAAATTCTATAAGAATGTGGTCGTGATTTTCCCACCAGAACTTAGACCAAAAGTGCAAATAGATTTAGCGTTTCATGATTGGAATGTTTCATGATGGCATTATGTAATAATATAATACATACATGAAAATTGTCATGCATGCCAGGAACAATGGAAATATCTCTGCATTTCAGTTACTGACACCATATTTATATTTATTATCATACACGACACAAACCAGTGGTTTGACTCCAGTGAAACTTTGACATCAGGAAATGGCCATGAACAAAAAAAAATCACCCCAAGATTATCTTTCAACTTTGGCCAAATGTCATTGAATCATTACATGCTCCGTATTTTTCAGATTGAGGAACATGAAAGAAACTTCCTCAACCTAAAAGGATGAGGAAAAGTATACAAAAGTGTAAAAAAACATGTTTATTTATTTTATGTTTTGGTATTCATTTGCGATATATAGGGTGATATTGTGATTTTTTAATATTTAAAATATATTTTGATATTAATAAATTTTATATATTTTTGAAATGTTTGAATTATGTAGTATAAAAATCATTTCAATGAGTATTTATTAAATATAAATAAAATTAACTGAAAAATATGGCTTATAGAAATAAAATAAATGGTAAAAAATTACTCCCATAACTTTAAATTCTTCGTAAACAATATAAAAACATAGACTTGTAAAAATCTACTGGACATTAACAAATTTTCATCTTGTACCATAATCCTCTAAGATTTTCTGATGATAACACCACTTTGGATTAGCAGATATGTTTTGCCCCCTACCTTCTTTCTTGTTGGTTGTGTCCTCAATTGAAAGCGATCGTTGGCATGATTGGTGAACTGAGAGCCTCTGCAAGTGAAAAATAATGCAGGAAGAGGTTTTTCTTTGTAATATTCCTAATTAGCGACAACTAATTGGAATATTTGACTTTGTAAAGTTTTTTCGTTTATGGTTTGTAAATAAATAAAAAGTGAGAAAAGAGGGTCTAAATCACTTTAGTAGAATAAGGCATCTGCCTAGTATCACAACGTTGTGACTCAAGGGGGGGTCAAGGGGGCCACACACCACGTAGAGGAGGGGAGCCTACGTGCACTCTAGAAGCTTCTACGCAGATAAGGATGAGGATGTGGAGGATAGAGAGGCTACGATGGGTTTTGGAGGGAAACCAGTGCTATAAAAGATGGAGGAGCCTCCTTATTTGGATCATTCTGGATTTGTTGATTTTAGAGTGAGACTTTGGTCTTCTTTAGCACACTGGTTGTTTAGCCTGTCTGCAGCACTGTTTAGTGCACCGAGTGTCTTTGTGCGAAGATCTCACCCTTAGCCCCAGGGGACTTCGAGTGCCTGCTCGGGCAAGGTTTGTTTCCTTGTATTTTGTGAGTCGTTTCATTGTTTGGGTTTGTTGCGGAGCTAGAGCTAATAGAGTCTGCGCAGTCACTAGGGGAGAGGACACAGTCCATTATGGAGGAGCTTCGGATTGGTGTTTGTGCAAACAATTTTACCAGGATTTAGAGCAGAGGGTCAGCCTTTGCCCATCAGAGGTTTTTGGTGGAGTTTGTGGTAGTATTTCAGCTGTTTCTATCCAGATACTGTGTTGTACCTTGGAGGCCAGCATAATTCACTGGGGAGACAGTTTCTGGTGTTTTCGGGGGTTGGCCATTCTTGGAATGGTTTGTGGATCTTGTCCGGGTTGTTGAAGAGAGGAGGTTTGCCGATTTTCAGCTCATTCCGAGAAGGGGATCAGCGCCCAGTGTTCAATCCATTCTAGCAGTTATAGCTACTTAGTAGTTTCCAGCAGCTAGGATGCAGTTCCTAGAGCATCCATTTCTGGTATTCTCTGAGAGTGTTTTCTCACTTGCCTTGTGCCAGATTATCCTATTGTACTCCATTACATTTCTTAGATTAATAAAATGGCTCAGCATTTCTTCTATATGTTTTCTGGATGAGTTGTCATAGTTGTTGTTGTTGCCGTGGTTGCCGTACACTCTTTCTATTGTATGTCTATTACTGTTTTTGAGCATTCTAGTTCTATACCACTTGGTGTGTTATCTTTCACTCTTAGATAGATTCTGGAAAGGGCCAGGTAGCCTCCGGATCTCGTCCTCTTTAGAGGCGACATATCCGGTAAATGCCCTCCTAGTCTATCTCTGGTTGGAGTTTGCTTGTGTTTTAGAGATATCCCCAAAACGAGATATTATAGTGGTATCAGAGCATAGTTCTGGCTCAACCTGTGGTCTATGACATCAGGAAAGACGTCGTACAGAGGCAGGAAGTATAGAGACCATGAGCGTAGGTTGGAGGCCGCCTACGAAGAGGAAGACTGTGCCCAAGTAGAAAATGAGAATCAGGAGAGAGAGCCTGTGAAGGACGCAGAGGAGGTAGAGCTTGTAGTAGATTTGAGGCAGGAAGCACCGATGGTAGATGACACAGAGACCAAACAATTTGGAGAGGCACTCCTCAAGTCGGTGCAGGATTTATCCCAATAGATTGAGGTGATGGACCAAAGGTTCACAGCTGTGGAGGCTAGGCAGCGTGAGACTGCATGGGTTTTCAAGATTAGAGAGGGATCAGGTGCATCCCACCATTTTCCAGAGTAGGGTACTGCTCAGCGTGATACTCCTCAGCCGACGGCTTCTTGTGCACCTACCCGCTCTACTATTCCCACTTTCTTGGGAGCTGATACAGGGGCAAAAGCCTAGCAGGAGGCAGAGCCTGGGCACTTAGATGTGTACTTTACAGAGTATCAATCCTACAGCTAGGAGTTTAGGGATGCTCTCACATTCAGAGATTTCGTGCAACTCCAGCGAGATAGTAGACCCCGCGACCATCATAGAGGGCACCGGCATTACCATGATGGAGATTTCCACCATGCCTCTAGTAGATTTAATTTTCCTACGTTTGATGGATAATGAAACAGTTTGGAAAAGTCTTGGGTGGAGAAGTTGGATATTTATTTCCAGCTTAACTAGATGTCAGAGATGGAGGCCATCAAGGTGGCAACATTACATTTGGATGGTGAGGCCCGGGACTGGTGGTTCCATGGTATGGCGACACTCAGGCATTCCACAGTTACGACATATGCTGAGTTCACTAGGAAAATAATAAAGTGTTTTGACTGGAGGGATCTGAAACAAAATTTTCTTGAGCTAACAAAGCTCAAACCGACAGGGAGCCCAGAGACATACATTGTAGATTTCTTGAGGGTTTCAGTGATGGTGCTAGATCTATTCGTGACACAAATGATCTATATGTTTGTGGAGGGATTAGCAGAGCCACTTCGAGGTCTAGTCAGATCCACTAGACCAGATACACTCCAAGATGCTATCAGAAGGACTAGGGATTTGCAGGATGGATTGCCTAGGATGCAGAAATCTTACCCCCAGAGACAGGGTTTCTAGCCCAAGGGGAAGGATGTGAGGATTCCTCCTCCAAAGGGGAATCCAGGATGGGCATAGGTAGATGATGAGGCAAGGAGGGAGTTGAGGAAGAAACGGTTATGCTTCACATGTAAAGATCCGTGGGCACCATGCCATAAGTGTGCTGTTGGCAAAGCACACTTCATTGAGGTCTTCTCCGATGACAGTGGGGAAGAGGATGAGGAGGATGAGGAGGAGGGAGGAGATAGTCAGATGACCCAGGATCAGTTTCCTCCTCCACTTCTAGGGACAGGAAGTGCAGCCTTTGCACCAATAGGAGGGGCCCTTGCAGCTTTGGGAGGAGTTCCTAAGTATTTAACGTTGCGCGTACATGGGACAGTACATGGCCGGCGAGTATCAGTCTTGGTTGATAGTGGGGAAACTCACAATTTCATTGATGCACAGATGGTCGAGTGGAGAGGTATACCGACCAAAAGTTTTGATGGGTTTTCAGTTTTGGTCCCAGGAGCCCAGACGATGCAGTGTGCCCAGTATGTTCCAGAGTTAGCAGTGACGATGGGTACTTATACCATGACTTATCACTTTTTCATGGTCAACATACCAGATACCAATGTGGTACTGGGTGTTTAGTGGATGATTATGCTGGGGAAGGTCACCAAGGATTGGGAGGCCTTAGAGATGGAGTGGGATGACAAGAAGACCATGAAGCATGAGAAGATCCACGGGATGCATAGTTACCCACCTCAGACAGTTTCGGCACACCAAATGGAGGCAGGCTTCCGGAAGCGAAACATAGAGTGGGCGGTTGAGTTGCAGGCATCACAGGCAGAGACCACCGGTCGAGCAATTCATCCAGAGATACAGGCTATCCTTAACAGAAATGAGGTAGTGTTTGGGGCTATACCACCAAGGTAGCCACCAGATAGAGGGTTTCAACATACCATTGAGTTGGAACAGGGTATCTAGGTGGTGATCACTACACCCTATAGGCATCCCAAAGCCTATCGAGATGAGATAGAGTGGGCCATCCAGGAGTTGTTGGCTCTTAGACACATCAGACCGAGCACGAGTCCGTTTGCTTCTTTTGTATTGCTGGTGAAGAAGAAGGATAACACTTTGAGGATGTGCATTGACTATAGGGCCTTGAACAAGAAGACTCTGAAGAATAGGTACCCTATACCCAGGATCGATTAGTTGATGGAGGAGTTGAGAGGAGCTAAGTTCCTCTCAAATATTGATTTGAGATTAGGGTACCATCAGATTCACGTGAGGTAATAGGATATTCCCAAGACTACTTTCAGGTGCCATTATGGGCACGTTGAGTTTCTAGTTATGCCTTTTGGGCTAACCAATGCACCTGCTACTTTTTATTCCTGCATGAACCATATCTTCCTAAGTCATCTGAGGAAGTTTGCATTGGTTTTCTTTTATGACATACTTATATACAGCAGGACGTGGGAAGAGCATCTCTAGCATATAGAGGGAGTGCTACGCATCTTGGAAGAGAAACAGTTATATGCTAAGCTCTCCAAGTGTGAGTTTGGGATGATAGAGATGTTGTATTTGGGTCACATCATTGGAGTGGATGGAGTAAGGGTCCACGAGGAGAAGATTAGAGCCATTAGAGATTGGCCGGAGCCGATGAATGTGACTAAACTTCGAGGGTTCATTGGGATATGTGCCTATTATAAGAAGTTCGTCAAAGGGTTTTCACAGCATGCTGCACCCCTTACAGATTTGACGAAGAAAGGGGCATTCGGTTGGATAGATACAACACAGCAAGCCTTTGATAGGCTTAAGGAGGTGATGAGTAGCTACCTAGTGCTTGTGTTTCCGGATTTTACAGAGCCATTTGTCTTAGAGTGTGATGCGTCGGGAGAGCGGATCGGTGCAGTATTGATGCAGGGGGGACATCCTATAGCTTTTAAGAGCCGGAAATTCCTTTCGCATGAGAGGTTGTATCCTATTTACAACAAGGAGATTTTTTCCATCATGCATCCATTGGCTAAATTCCGGCAATATCTGGTAGGGAACAGATTCAGGGTGAGGACTGACCACAACAGCCTCAGGTTCTTTTTGGAGTAGAAGCAACTACAGGAGAGGCAGCAGAAGTGGATCAGTAAGATCCAAGCATATGAATTTGACATTTAGTATGTCAAGGGTAAGAATAACGTGGTAGCAGATGCCCTTTCACGTAGACCAGTCACGTTATCTCTTATGAGCTTGGATGCAGATTGGAGGACTCGACTTTTAGTCGAGTAATCCAAGGACAGGTTTTCATGTGAGGTGCTAGATGGATAGGTGGCGGATGAACGATACAGGGTGGTCAATGAGATCATCTATTACAGAGACAAGATCTTCTTGACTAAGGGATCTCAACTTAAGAAGAATATTCTCCAGGCATCACATGATTCTCCATTAGCAGGCCATCAGGGGTTTACCAAAACCTATAGAACAATTAGAGAGAGGTTCTCATGGAAGGGCCTCAAGGAGGACGTACTTCAGCACATCACGGAGTGTGATGTTTGTCATAGGAACAAAGGGGAGATGAGACATCCCGCAGGACTGTTGCAGCCTCTTCCCATTCTGGAAGGGAAATGGGAGAGCATATCGATGGATTTCATCACAGGGTTGCCCATGGTGCAGGGCAAGGATTGTATCTTTGTCTTCATTGATCGACTAACAAAGTATGCACACTTCTTCGCCATATCCACGCATTACACAGAAGCACAGGTGGGCGAGCTATTCTTCCGAGATATTTTCAGGTTGCATGTTCTTCATAAGACCATCATCAGTGATAGGGAGAGCCGCTTCATGGGCGGATTTTGGAAGGAGCTTTTTCGGTTACTGGGGACAGAGTTGAAACCGAGTACCAGTTACAACCCACAGATGGATGGACAGATGGAGATAGTTAACAAGTGGTTGGAGGGCTACTTGCGTAACTATGTCAGTGGGCAGGAGCGAACATGGTTGAGATGGTTGCATTTGGGGGAGTACTGCTACAACTCGACACATCAGATGTCTATTAGTATGTCACCATTTTATGCTTTGTATGGGTAACATCCTTTATCATTTGTTGATGGGATGTTCGGTGCGAGTAAGGCTCCTAGAGCCAAGATGTGGATCCAGGAGAGTCAGGATATCTTCTGAGCTCTGAAGGACAACATGGCTACAGCGCAAAACCAACAGAAGCTGTATGCTAACAGAGGTCGGGTGGAGTGACAGTTTGAGGTAGGGGACTTGGTATACCTACACTTACAACCATACCGACAGTCATCGCTGAAGCAGAAGGGAGATGAGAAGCTCAAGCCGTGTTTCTATGGGCCATACAGGGTGATACGCAGGATTGGGCAAGTTGCATATGAGTTACAGCTGCCCCAAGGCAGCGAGATCCACAACATTTTCCATGTATCATGCCTGAAGAAGGCGCTAGGACAACAGGTGACAGTGATAGAGGAGCTACCGCCGACAGATGATGAGGGGCACTTGGTGTTATAGCCGGAGGCCATTATTGATACCAGGGAGAGGCGGTTATGGAGTAGGACGTCCGGGAATTCTTGGTGTGGTGGAAGAATTTGCTGGATGAGGATGCCACTTGGGAGAGCGAAAAGATTCTGTAGCATCCATCACTTCAGTTGCTTGAGGGCAAGCAACATTTTTCCTTGGAGGGGACTTTAATATTCCTAATTAGCGATAGCTAATTGGAATATTCGACTTTGTATAGTTTTTCCATTTATGGTTTGTAAATAAATAAAAAGTGAGAAAAGAAGGTCTAACTCACTTTAGTAGAATAAGACAACCACTTAGTAGCACAACGTTGTTACTCAAGGGGGGGGTCAAGGGGGCCACAAACCCCGTAGAGGAGGGGAGCCTACGTGCACTCTAGAAGCTTCTGCGCAGATAAGGATGAGGATGTGGAGGAGAGAGAGGCTATAACGGGTTTTGGAGGGAAACCAATGCTATAAAAGATGGAGGAATCTCCTCATTTGGATCATTCTGGATTTGTTGATTTTAGAGTGAGAATTTGGTCTTCTTTAGCATGCTGGCTATTTAGCTTGTCTGCAGCACTGTTTAGTGCACCGAGTGTCTCCGTGCGGAGATCTCACCCTTAGCCCCGGGGGACTTCGAGTGCCTGCTTGGGCAAGGTTTGTTTCCTTGTATTTTGTGAGTCGTTTCATTGTTTGGGTTTGTTGCAGAGCTAGAGCTGATAGAGACTGCGCAGTCACTGGGGGAGAGGACGCAGTCCATTGTGGAGGAGCTCTGGATTGGTGTTTCTGTAGACGATTTCGCTGGGATTTCAAGCAGAGGGTTAGCCTTTGCCCGTCGGAGGTTTTTGGCGAAGTTTGTGGCATTATTTCATCTATTTCTATCGAGCTACTGCGCTGTACCTTGGAGGCCAAACAGTGTTACCTACTTTTTTTTGGTAGCATAAAAAGCACCCGATTTTGAAAAGTGGTGATGTAGAATCACCTTTTTGTTTTTGGAGCACATTTTTGACACTCTAATATTTTTATTTATCAAGTATGAATATTTGTTTTAAAATGTTAGTGATTTTCATGCTAATTTTGAAACGTATTGATGGAGCATCAACTTGTTTTTTTTAGAGCGGTGATTTTCATGCTAATTTTGAAACATATTGATGTAGCATCAACCTTTTTTTTTTAGAGTGGTGATTTTCATGTTGGTAATAAAACACAAAACTTAGATAAAAATATATATATAAAAATACAATAAAAAAAAAAAATAAAAATAAAAAAACAAAATTAACTCATAAAAATAAAAAATTTAAACAAAAATAAATTAGAACAACAAAAAAAAAAAAAACAAAAATTAACCAAAAAAATAAAAAAATAAAAACATCAAAAACATTTTTTTCTAAGTTATTAAAAAAACCATATAGTTAAAAAAAAAAATTTAAATAGAAAATTTAAAAATAATTTAAATTACAAAATTAAAATTTAGATAAAAAAATAAAATAAAAAAAAAAATTAAAATTAAAAAAATTAATAATAATAAGAAAAAAAATACAAATTTTAAAATTAACAAAAAAAACAAATTAAAAAAAAAAAAAAATTTAAAATTGAAAAAGAAAATTAAAATAAAAAAAACTATCATTAAAAAACAAAAAAATTAAAAAAACCATGTGCAAATAATTAAAAAGAAAATATCCATAAATTTACTGTTTTTTTTTTTAAATGAAACAATTTATAAATTTTAAAAGAAAAACTAAATAAACTAAAGATTAAAAAAAAAATTAAATTAAATTAAAATTTAATAAATTTAATAAATAAATTTTAAATTTTAAAAAATAATTAATCTAAAATATTAAATTTAAAAACAAAATTTAAAAAAAAAAAAAAAAAAATTAAAAATTTAAATTTAAAAAAAAAATTTGAATTAAAAACAAATAATTTTAAATTTTTGAATTTAAAAAAAAATCAAATTAAAAAAATAAAAATATTAAAAAAAAAAAAAAAAAAAAAAATTTTGATCGTGGTGGTGCCAATCGCCGCGGTTAGGGGGTAGGGCCAGGCGAGAGGCGATTGGAATCGCCCTCCCGGCGGAGGCCGCCCCCGAGGAGGCGATTCCGGAATTCGAATTCGCCGGAGGCGGGATTCGCTCCCAATCGGTGGCCGGCCGATTCTCGAATCGACGCCCTCTCGCGAGGGCCGATTTCCCTCACCTTCCGGGGCGGAGGGGAGGGCGATTAGGCGCCCCCCCGGTTCCCATCAAATTTCTTTTTTATTTTTAATTTTTAATATTTTTTTAATTTGATTTTATTTTTATTTTTATTTATTTTATTTGTTTTATTTTTATTTTTCTTTTAAATTTTTTAAATTTTATTATTTTTTTGTTTTTAATTTTTTTTTAAATTTTGTTAAATTTTTTTATTAAATTTTGTATTTTTTATTTAATTGATTTTTTTTATTTTTTCATTTTTTTTTTTATTATTATATTTTATGTTCAGTTTTTCATTTAATTTTTTAAAATTTAGTAAATTTTGTATTTTTTTTTTAATTTATTTGAATTTAATATTCTTTTTCAATTTTTATTATTATTTTTTAATTACATAATTTTTTTATATTTATTAAATTTCAATTAAAATTGTGTATTTAAAATTATATATATATATATATATATATATATATATATATATATATATATATATATATATAAATTAAACTTAATATTTTCAAATTAATTTGTTTTTTTATTTTATTTTTTAGTTAATATATATTTTTTTAATTTATTTTTTTCAATTTTTCAATTTTAATTGATTTTTAAAGTTTTTTAACTTTTTATTTTCACCATATTTTTTTTTCTTTATATTTAAAATTTATTTTTTATTTCAAAATTTATTTGTTTATTCATTTATTTATTAAAATTTAATATTTTTTTTTATTTAATTAGTTATTTTAATATTAACATAATTTTTTTTAAATTTAATAAAATCTAATATATATATTTTTAATTTAAGTATATATATATATATATATATATATATATATATATATATATATATATATATATTTTAAATTTAATTTATTTTTTAAAATCTAATTGTTTTTTTAATATATATTTTTTTAAATTTAATATTTTTATTGTATTTTACTTTTCATTTCAATAATGTTTTATTTTTTTATTTTTTTTTATTTTAAAGTTTTAAATTTATTAGAATTTAATATATTTCTTTAAATTTAATTTTTGTTTTTTTATTTTTATTTTTTTTATTCTCTAATTTAATGAGCATTTTCTTTTTCTTTTTTGAATTTAATTTCTATATTTTATTTTTTATAATTTCTTTCCTTTTTTAACTTGTTTTTTTTTTAATTGAATATTTTTATTTTGTTTTTATTTTTATTTTTTTATTTCTATATATTTTGAAATTTTAATCTTTAATTTTTTTCTTAAATATTCGGTTTTTTTAATGTTTGAATTAAAATTTTTATTTTGTTTATTTTTTTTTAATTTTTTTATTCCTATATATTTTTAAATTTTAAGATTTAAAATGTTTTTATTTTTTAAATTTATTTTTTTTCCTAAATTTTAGGTTTTTTTAAATGTTTGAATTCTAAAAATTAAAAAATGTTATTTGTATTTTTAAAAATGTGAAATATATGACACAAATTTTTTTTTGGTTATTCCAGCATCAACTGGTTTTGTTTTGAGGGTGTTTTTTCAATCCTTTTTTCAAGAAACAATTTTGTTTTTAGCTTAAATTTATAAAATGTTGAAATTTGACCTTCAAAAAAAACCAAGTGCATTCTGGAATACACTTTTTTTGTTTTGGGGGTGTTTTTTCATGTTTTTTGAGTCCTTTTGGGTTAGAGTTCCCATTTTGAGGTCAGGTTACCTATTTCATCGGTAACAGTGTTGGCCAGCGTAATTCACTGGGGAGGCAGTTTCTGGTGTTTTTGGGGGTTGGCCATTCTTGGAATGGTTTGTGGATCTTGTCCAGGTTGTTGAGGAGAGGAGGTTTGCTGATTTTCAGCTCATTCCAACAAGGGGATCAGCTCCTAGTCTTCAATCCATTCCAGCAGTTGCAGCTACTTAACAGCTTCCAGTAGCTAGGATGGAGTTCCTAGAGCAGCCATCTCCGATATTCTCTGAGAGTGTTTTCTCACTTTCCTTGTGCAAGATTAGCCTATTGTACTCCATTACATTTCTCATATTAATAAAATGGCTCAGAATTTCTTGCATATGTTTTATGGATGAGTTGTTGTAGTTTCTGTTATTTCCATGGTTGCCGTATACTCTTTCTATTGTATGTCTATTATTGTTTTTGAGAATTCTAGTTCTATACCACTTGGTGTGTTATCTTTCACTCTTTGATAGAGTCTAGAAAGGGCCAGGTAGCCTCCAGATCTCATCCTCTTTAGAGGCGACATATCCAATAAATACCCTCCCAGTCTATCTCTGGTTGGAGTTTGCTTGTGTTTTAGAGATATCCCCGAAACGAGATATTACATTTTTCTTTGCAAGGATTGGAGATCAAGAGTTAAATGTTGATATAGCTTGGTACTCTTACTCTGACCAATGCCATGTTCCATGTCAGTGTTTCTTTTATTATAATATTCAAGCAGATTTTGTTTTAATAGGCTCAGATATCGAGCATCATGTGGGCTAGCTTGACATATTTTTTTGTTGAGTTTGTTGATCTAGATATGCTTTTGCAGAAACAAATTTTATGTGTAGTTTTCAAAATCTTCTCCACCGCTAAACAATTTAGAATCATTATAATCTTTTTCCAATGGAAGGTCGTTTAATGTTAATTGAGATTCATTGCATTTTTTTGCCTCATCTCTCAAATCGTGGTTACTTTTCTTTGAATTAATTTGTCAACATTGACTTTTCAAGATGGGAAGACGGGTAAAATATTGGAAGACCTTTGTGAAAAGAAGGAAGAAAATGAAATTTATAAGGAGGTTTTTTAATTGTAATCACTGTAGTTATTATTCAAACATATAATTCTATTTTTAAAATTAGGATGAAAATTTCAATAATTGATAAATCAAGAACGTTAGTCATCTAGATTCTATCCTGGGAAAATATTTCTAGATGCTCGCAAATGAATTTCAAAAGAATATTTACCTTTTTGTTGACTTGGAAAATGAAGTTGAATTTTTGTCTCACTCAAACATAGAAAATTTGAAGAAGCATCTAGAAGAAAAATATAATCAACATGTTATGGAGATTAATTTTTTAAGAGAAACAATGTTAGAATACGATAAAATGTTGAAAGACGATTATGATGCAGTGTTACAAATGTGGATTAATAAGAATGAGGTCATTAAAAATTTTCAAGTCTAAGTAGGAAATTGAATTGGAAGGTAGTCGTCTTCATAAATTTGAGATGAAGACAATTGATGTTAAGGTGTCAAGCTTTCCTCATTCCACAATTTATGATGTTGAATTCCAAAAGCCTGATGTTGATTATCATGACTCATCACATGCCTTTGTCATACCCAATTTTAAAAATCATACTATTGGTATTGGGTTTTGATTGCTGAGAAAAATGGGATATAACATAGGAGGACTTGGGAAGAATGGACAAGGAATTTCCACTTCTATTATCCCTCTAGTGCAGAAAACAAGAGAACAACTTCGATATGGTCCTGCTATTGTCTCATCATCTACATCCAACTCTAAGGTGCTTGAAGAAAATGCTCTTTTTAATTTTGATAAACATATTGAGCACATGACCACTAATGTAATTCTAGTTGAAGATGTTGTGGCACCAAACTAAGTCTCAAAATATAGAAAATGAGCTATATGCACATCCTCATCAGAATAAATTAGCTAGGCATCAACATTTTTCGTCAATTACTAGTCCTACATTCAGACCATTACAAAAGAGACCTGAGAGAATGAATCATGGACTAGTGTCGACCATCAAGATCATTTGTGGATGGGTCAATGGATGGTCATGAAGTCAATTGAAACAATTCTTGCAATATTCATATCAACATGTTTCGTTAGTTGCTCATTGTTGATTTCCATAGTTCCGTCAGATGTGTTTCAAGGAGGGAAATTTGTTGATAATGAAGACTCTTCATTCTCACTCCTTCTGCAGTTGTGTTTTAAGGGGGGAACTACATGGTAACAAATATTGTTTATTTGATCATTGGGATGGTGATGGTGTTCAAAAAATTTCAAAAGTGTCGTTGTACAAAGTTTGAGTTGATATTTCCATACTTACAAGACTCACTATTTGTTTATAGGTAGATGGTGTTTCTTTTGTTTGAATCCTTGTCATAGTTTTTTACCAACCCATAGTTTCTATGAATTTTTTTTGGGAGAAGTTAATAGTGTTTGCCACCTGTGTGCCTCTACAACAATCCTACCTTAGAGATCGAATGACCTCATTGAGGTTTCACAACTCTCATCTTCATAATTTTGGTACTTCAACATTTAGTACTTCCTGATTGGATCATGAATATGTTCTTTCCATTCAGTTGATTGCTATAGGAACTATAATTGCAATGGAGTCTTACACTCTTTTGGGGGGGAGGAGGTTTTTTTCTATTGGTTATTCTCTCGTTCTCTACTTATGAGAGTTTGTAAATGGGCACATTATCAAGTCTCATTGTTGGGATCCATTCTTTGTTTTCTTTTATATTTAGTTACTCCCTATGTTTTTCTTAAGGGGGGTGTTAGAGTTTTATTTTCCAATGCCTCATTTCCCTATGAGCTAAGTATGGTGAGTTGTAAACTCACATTCGGACTTGCATCTATCTACTTGTCATAGTTATCCTTAACCGATACTCGGACTCCTCCATTGCTATATAATGGATGTAGTCTATGTACTTTTACATAACATTGTGAGTAATAAAATACTCTTACAAAAAATACATGAAGCTTTGATTTACTAGAAAAATAAGTCTCATTTGAAATGGAGCGATCTTAGTGACAATATATTCAATAATGATTATATCTAAGTGCAATTGAATTCAACTAATGAACCTCGATGTCCTTATCTTATTTTATTTTCAATTTTTTTACGGTAACAATTCATTTAATAACTCAATTATAAAGAAAGAGTAAGGAGAGTCATCACTATGTTTCCAATTGGTGGTCTACATTCTGTGTTGGTGATACAGAAGAGAATAGAGTTTAATGACTCATAAGAGAATATACTTTTACTCCTACCAAATAAGTTTGGATCTTGAATTTTTTTCTGATTTCTTAGATTTAAAGAGAATAAAATTTCAATTAATTGAAAAAAAAACATTAGTCATCTTATATATATATATATATATATATATATATATATATATATATATATATATATATATATATATATATATATATATATATATATATATATTCCTCAACAATATTTAAATTTTTATGCAAAAGAAATGAAAATTTAATTTCCTATTATCATCTTTTTATGATTTTTGTAATATTGTTCTCCTTTCATCCTATTAAAATTTCCTTATTAATTTCAATGATATTCCTCCACCTAATATTAGGTTCGAAATTTTACTCTAGAGTTGTTCATTTTATTCTTAGATGCACGGATAAATAATTATATGCCTTTATAATATTTTCCATTGCATGGTCTCTTTTAACAAGTCCTTTAGTCAATGGTGAGGGTTTCTCTTAACATGTGAGGCCATACCTGTCACTATTTTTTGGATGTTTAAATTCTTATCAATATTTTTCTCGAATATAATTGAGACTAGCCTTAGACACAGTTGGTCCAAGAATATTGTTTGTGTCTTTCTATAGGAGTTTCATTTCAAATTTTGTAGACGTGGGGTAGTTGGTGGTTCCTTTAATAAATTCACCTATTATAGATTATGGAATCCTCCTGATTTTTATCTGGTCTTTCTTTTTAGTTTAAGTCATCTCTAAGATTAGTGCATTAAAGATCCATTAGGAGATTTTTCTGCAAATAATGTGCTACGTTAGGAAGGCTTCCTTTAGAGGTGCTGGTTAAGAAATATTTCTGAGTCATGTCACTTTCATATCATAGTTTATTTTTTGGAGGCAACATGTTTGTATCGTTCTGAGACATAGACCTTAGTTACTTGATGTTCCAAATCAATTATTTAATGTATTTTGGTGAGAAAAGATCTCAATTTGTGTAGGGGGGTGTTTGGTGGTTTCTTTAAATAAAATTTAAAATTATCCATTATGACACCTAATTAGGACTTGTCATTTCTTATCCATTTAAGGAAGATCTAAGATTACAACATTTAATATATTATGAGGGATTTTTAATCATTAAATGTGTCACTTTTGGAAGGTTTCATTTCTAGGGTGTTGTTTACATATCCTTTCTTAGTCTTGTCTCTTCAACAATATGTTTTATAATTTAGAGGCTTCATACATGAAGGTCTTTCTCCTTATATTAAAACTTTTGAGAGTTCATACTTTCAAGGAGTTTTGCAAGGGGATGGACCACCTAGAAATATTCTAATTTGTTGGTTTGTATGCACACCTGTATGGGTGCCTATATGGAGGTTGAAGGGTGCTTTTTCGAGCTAATTTTGGAGTTTTTTCTATCCCCAAAAAGAAAACCTGGATTATTGTGGTTTTTTATGAAGAACAATGGTCCCAAAATAGTCTATTTTGCATTATTACTCTCCAAATGAAAAAGAATTGATTGAGGTGGTGTTATACGTGGAGGAAAATTATAGACTTTTTCTTAGTAGGTCCCCTCGTTTTTCACAGGGAGAGGATGGGGATGACTTAAATCTGTAGGACATTTTGGATTGGGGTGAAACTCCTCCAATAGGCATAAACACTATTTATATAGAAATTCCAAAGTAGGTTAAGAGGAAAAAAGCCATTAGACAATGAGAGAAGAGACATAGTTTAGTTTTGGGATGGATGTTTTCTAGGAGAGGGTGGAGGGTTTAAAGTAGAAGACTAATGTTGGTAGGTATAATTTTTCTAATATGTCAAGGGATCAAATGAAATCATGGTTATAACAAATTTGGATTCCTATTCTAAATTATACACATAATTTCATTGTTATCTTCAAGATTTGGTATGCATTTCACTTCCTATGTTTCGATGATGAAACAAAAATTATTGTTCATCCATTGTTCAAAGGAATGGGTTTTCTAGCATTTCAGTGGTGGCATGTTGGTTTAAATCCTATAGAGGACATGCCTAGGAGATATATTATATTTACCATTGCAAACAAAATCAAAAAATTATAATTCTGGGAGGAAGGGAACCTTGCTTTCCTCAATAAGAGGATAGCATGAGTTATTATCGAAATGTATTTCACGAGTGGTATGCTAAACAAGATTGACCTCTATTTTGGGCCATTCTCTTTGAGGAAGTGTTTCGACTATTGGGAAGTCCTCTTTAGGTGCATATGTTACCATAAAATGGGTCAACTCATGTAAGAGTGCCATGATCAGTTTTATGTGGGGCGTTAGAGGATTTTTCATGGAGGGTTTCAAGGTAAGAATCTCTAAAACCATCAGGGTCGAAGAATAGATACTTCCTTGACTCCAAGTAATTGTGTACTATTTACTTTCCATTTTGAGGATTGCAATCCTTCATGATGATGTTGTGGTATCCCAAAATGGATATGTCACAGCCCTATGTTAAATAATGGAATCAAGGGTGGGTTGAGGCCCACACTTTCACATTCCTTTTCCTGAGAGGGGATGAATTGGCTATAAAACACCATGTTTGCGTACTCCCTGTCAAACATGCTCAACATAGGGAAGAGTGTAGCCTTGATATAAATTTAGAATATTTCTCTTCTTTAGTCAAATTTGGGGATCCCTCGATTCACATGTCCAACCTATTTTTTGAGGATATGAAATTAGTATGGTTGGCTATGGACGAATCGATTATCTTAGAGCCTTTCCCTGTAAAAAAGTATTTTCTTTCTAAAAATGAGGTATATGTAAGTCCATATTCTAGAAATTTCTAGAGAACTAGGAAGAAAGTGGGAGTGAAGTATAAGAAAATATTGATTGTTTCTTTGGTGCATTTAGGTCTCCATTCTTCCTTTTAGGAGTCCCTGCAAGATTAAAATCCTTTTAACAATGGACTTGCAGGAATCATGGTTGGACATATGTATGTTTCTCTCTTTGATATTTAGTTCTTTAGAGAGGATGCACCCATGCAGGATCCTCCTGAAATATGATTATATCTTTAAAAGTTAGGGGTTTTGGATCCACGCCTAGATGTAGATCCGTTTGGATTATAATTAGTAGGATAAGACTTGGGATACCATGATGAAGATTTTTCCTAATTGGTATGCTTGTGCAGCCAATGAATGTGCCCTATCGATAAGTATGGACTTAATGTGTAATTATAGTATTATTGATCTAAAATATTTTAAATATAATGCAAGTATTATCTTATCATGGTATTAGAGAGGACCAAAGAGACGTCTTCATCTCATGAATCTATATGGAGCCTATTTAGACATGAAAATATTATGGGAGAGATGTGATGACCATTGTATATTGGAACTTAGATATTTAATTATTGTTGGTGATTTTAATTTAAGGGTGGAAAAAAATGAGGTCATAGGTGTAGTGTGTAAAAAGGATAATACGGTGTTCTATTTTAAGTAACTATTCACCTAGAAATATTTAGTGGATATATGACCTGGTACAGTTGGTCCTACATGGAGGAACGACCGATGCTACAAGGAAAATACCCTCTAGCGGATGTTTTTGAGGAACCCCTTATAAAAATACCCCATGCATTCGCTTCTACCAGAGGTTAAGGGAGGAGGTTGGTGGGCGGAGGGTTCTGAGGATGTTTTCCGATCAGTGTGCTTATCATCCAAAACCACACTAGTGTGCTCGACAAGAGAAAGCACTGGTGCGCCCAAAACATTAGCACACTGGACATCATGCACTCCGTAAATACCCACTCGGTGCGTCGTTTTACTATAAAGCACTGGTGCTTCACAACTCTTCTAAATTGGTGCATCATAAAACATCGTACCAAAATAGAAACTGCTCAATGCGGTATTAAGAAACCACACTGGTGCATCATAAAACACTACGCCAAAATTGAAACCAACTAGTGTGTTCATGAGAAACAGCAATGGTGCACCTATAAAACCCTGTGCACCAGAACAAGGTTAAATAAAAATAATTACGACCAAAAAATTGCATTTTTCACTTTTCTGAGTGCTCCAGAGCTCTCAAGCACCAGTACAATCTATCCTTCTCTGAGCCACCCCAATATCAGTGCTCCCATTGCACCCATTGCATGCACTGCTGATGTGCATTGCCCACCAATCTCTATCTTGCATTTTTCAAAATGGTGGGCATATTTTCTTTTGAAAATTCTACAACCAATATGCCTCCTCGGCAATGAAATGTACATTTATTTTTCTTGTCTCTACATAATTAAGCTTTTTAGTGGGTTAGAATTTCAAATAACCTTAAAACTAACCATTTGAAATGAAAAAACAATTGTTACACGGTGCACCCGAGCCCTTTGACTTGCACCAGTACGTGGTGCTTCCTGTAGAATTTACAGTTCTCACTGCAACTGGTGTTAAATGTATCTGCGCCATATCTGGGGCTGTACCAAAAGGAGCACCGTGTTATTTTAAATTTAAAAAAAAAGTGCGGCGCGGTCATTTAGCCGGCCACATCATTGACCTTGTGGAATAGAGGCAAAGCAGTACATTGATGGAAATATATACCCTGGTGTCTGTCGGCGCACCATATTTGGTAATCCAAACGGGTCAACGGTGCCTCTTCGTAAAAGACTACACCATTGACTATGTAACTAGTTAGGAAGTCAGTGTGTTGACACAACTATATGCCTCGGGGCATATATTTTAGTTAGCGCAATGCTCTCTTAATATCATAAATAGTCAATGGTGCTTTAAAATATTTCAAGTGCACCACATACAGTGCATTGAATGTCATTTGGGGCACTGCCCTTGGTGTGCACCAAACAAACAACGCACCGGAACTGGTGCATGAATATTTTTTGTTGCACACCGACTGGTCTATTTTTTATTTTCCAATATATATATATATATATATATATATATATATATATATATATATATATATATTCCTATATACATGTCTCATTTAATAAAATTAAAATATTTAATATGTCAATCATTTAGAGAGAAGAGGGATAATGACTGCAACAACAGACGGAGCAGTATGACATGGTCTGCCTATGGGAGGCACGAAAGAGGGAGAGAGATGCATACCCTAACCCTATTATAGCAGCTACCTACCTAGGGGCTCCTAAGACAGATAGGCCTCCTCAAGTTCTATGAGGAGGCTACTTCCCTAAAGGCCCATGGTGTGTTTTTTAGACATCTTATCCGCATGTGGAATGTCGATCGACAGGCTTTCCAAGTTGGTCCTAACTAGTGATACACACCCACTGAGGAAGATATATATTTCATTACAGGGCTATCGAGGAGAGGGGTGGATTTTCCCTCATTCCCAAAGGTTCCAGCTGGTTTTGTAGTAGGGGTTCAGTTAGTTTTCTCCGAGAGATACATTGGAGCATCAGTACTGTCTCCTGCAGATTTTTAGGCCGTTGGACGTCACCTATGTATTGGTGCATTTGGTAGTGAGGGGTTGCAGTGCCTCTCAGTTCTCATTCATACCATTTCACACAACACTAGTGATGGGAAACACATTAGTTGCTCGCTTCTATATTATTTTGATTCTTTAGTACATGAGCCATGACTTGTTAGGTGGTCTGAAATTTTCTTGTGGCAGTTTTGTACAGCCTTAGATAGATGTCGTGCTCATGCAAAAGGGAGGGTCAAATTCTGTTTTGCTTTAGAGCTTTTTTTTTATTTTTTGAAAGGTTTCAAGAGATGAGGCCCACTTTTGTTCAACATCCTCGTGGGTCGATGTTCTAGGAACGGATGCACATGTTGGGGAAAATGATGTGCAAGCTTGGTGAGACTATCCTTCCAGCCAGGATATCGCATGATGCACTGGAGTTGCTAGCCAGTGTTGTCAAGCTGCCTCCCTTCATTATGGTCCCCTGTCCTTATGCTTGATTGGATTGGCAAGGGTGTGCCAACATACACTTCACATATGATGAGGCACCAGATGATAGAGGTAATATTACTGTTTTATTTAAATTTATTCAAACATGTTCTTTAACTTGTTTTTATTAAATTGTGTAATTAAATTGTGTAATTATTGTTTTGTACTCGTATATATTTTGTAGACATTGCCTCTTTTGGTGGCAAGGATGGAGGAGGAACTTACAAATAATAAAGAAGATCATGGGTCATCAAGAAGATCATGGGGCACCTTATCTTGTTGTAGGTTATGGAATGGTTCAAGTTTATTTCTCTGAAAGAAGAAGAGGTGTAGTTTTGAAAAGAAATGGCCCAAATATTTTCATAGAAAAATGTACATTTCCAACATGTCTAAAAACTAAAATATCTCCAACTTCAATAAACCGATCAGAAACAAAACCTTCCCAACCATTTGTGAAAATTTCCCATGTCTTAGCATAACACAGGTTCACATGCCACAATTGCCCACTTGGGCCCTGTAGTATTACATCTTCACACACCCCACATTGCATTCTCTCCACATAATCAGTGGGGACCTCCTGTAATAAACAAAATGCATTGGAAGAATAGTTACTCCATCAAGAATTTATCCAATTCTAATTCTCAATAATAAACAAAATTCTAATTCTCAATTTCTATTGTTGGAGTTCACTAAATTTTGGTGTACACACCTAAAAGTAATTTTAGTTCCTTAACCGCAAATCGGTGCTACTATACATATAACTGTATTGGTGCATTTTAGTTACTGTGCACTAGTGTCGTGTTACAAATTGATGCACCGGTGCAGTGATATTATGTGATGCATCAGTGTCATGTTACAAATGGATGCACCAGTGCGGTGCTATTATGTGATGCACAAGTGACGAATAAATGCAAATAAAAAAAAAACTCTATTTTCTTTAAGTGAAAAAAAAGTGGCAAATTGAAAAATGGGCAGCAAAATATTTTCCAAAATATAATTTCATAGAATAATTCTTTAAATACTAAACACTTTTCATTATTTCAGTATTTTTGCTAAAATTTTTAGCCAAAGATTTGCAGGAGACAAACCTAGAGCAAGAGACCACGAGAGCACTGTGGTCCATTTTTACCCTAAACCCTTCATTTTATTTGTTTCTTCCCTTTCTTCTCCCTTTTTTTGTGATTTCAGAATTAGGGCTTCTCATTTTATTTTGAAATCCAACCCATGCAACGAATTTCATAGTCGGATCCCAATCCATTCGACCCTTGTGTGAATTTTTGAAAAAAATGATTTTTTTTTATCGGTGCGCCCTGCATAACCTAGCACACTAGTGCATTGTATTACATAGTGCACTACGCAAGTACCGTGTAATAAAAATTTTAAAAACAATTTTTTTAATCAGTGCGCCATACCCAAAATAGGGCACAAGTGTGTTATGTTACGAGGATACACTGTAACGTCTATTATACTGTTTGTGCAGTGCATTTATTTTCTCTTTGTTAATCAGTGTGGTGGTTAACATGTAATGCACTGGTTGTCCTTGTTGACATAGAGCATTGTACAAACTATTATATTGTTTGTGTGGTGTATATAGAAAACCTCACACAAAAATCATCATTGCATGTCTTCAAATAGGTGCTAACATACAAAGAAGAACCATCAGACGATTTGATTGAAATTGGGTTAAATATGGGTTGTGAGTATATGTTGGCATATAAGAAATTAATTGTGGAATTTGTAAGCATCTGTCAATCTTGTTTTAATTAGATTCGTCTATAATTAATAGAAAAAAAAAACTTTTATATTAAATATATGATTTGTTATGTGGTATAAAAATTGCAAGAAACAAAGTATGGAACTATGCCAACAGATGAAATTTTGAAAGATGGCATGCTACACGGTTTTCAAAGAATGTGTATATTTTATGATTCAATTGTTTCTATGGTAGGTCATTTTTATTTTCAATTTACATTTATCTATATTATTTAATATTGCAATTTTCATTATTCTCACCAATGTATATACACTCATTTCATTTTATTTTTATGTTTGTATATGGAAGGTGAAGAAGAAGAAAAAAATCAACATCGTGAACAAAACATTCCTGAAAATAACCCAAGCCATGGAAGTAGCTCTAGTAGTGATAGCAGTTCAAGCAAAGAATGATGATCACTATGTTTGGATATCAAAGCAAGGAATTGTATTTTTTGAAATGTTTGTCTGTGAAATCAGACATTTTGTTTAATGTAATGGACATAGTGTCCCAATTAATGTTGGGTGTGTAGCCTGATTATCTTGTTTACTTTGTATCACAACATTGGACCCCTGTACCTTAAAAGGGGTGGCAACGTTGCCCGTAATTAATCATTGCTGTGGGGGATCCAGGAGGGGGGGTGGCAGCGCTTTTCGAAGGCCCCCCCCTAGCGGGGGGTTTCGGGGCGGCGCCCCCAAAGCTAAAAACAAATGTAAAATTTCCTTGTAAAATTATAGTGATTTCTAGTCAATCTGGGCCACTCATAGGCAGATGATCTAACAATAGAAGTTATGTTTAGATTAGGGTTTTTCACCCTCGAAGGCAACCCCTCATTTTTATGAGGGTATTGTATTATGACTGTGTATGGTGTGTGTATTCTCAGAGCAAGAAATAGATAGGGACACTATGAGATAGAATAGAGGATATTACAGTGGATCTACTGTAGGTTTTGTCTCTTCAATTTTTGCTGGATAATAGAAACAAAGGACTGGCTGTTCGGGTGGACGTAGCCCAAACTGGGTGAACCACGTATATCTGTGTCTCTCTAGTTTTATGTGTTTTGTGTGCTTGTATTTTTCGCATATTTTATGTGTTGCATTTCTCCATAATATATAATTTTCTAACAATTGAAAGACAAAGGGATACCAATAACTGTTCCATTTTTTATGACAAATACTGTGTTATTCATATATATATATGTGTGCATGTGTGTGTGTGTGTGTGTTTTGATTTATTCTATTGTGTTCTCCATTTTCATTCTCAAATACACTAATAAAAATTTAATTCATATGAATATTATTATAAGATATATATGTGTCAAATTTTGATGAATAATGAATTTTAAAAAACCACAATAATTATGATATGATATAATAGATTAATCCAATCATCACATTCAAATGCATTAATAAAAGTTTGATTAATATGAATATTGTTATAAGATGTCTTGACTTTTTATGAATAATGAATTTAGAAAAATCACAATAATTGCACTGTCACATGTTGATATTTCTAAAAAATACAAAATAAACACCGGTGCATGTAAGTTACTGTACACCGGTGCTTTTGTATGCTACAGTGCACCCGTGTGTTTCTGTGGCCTATGGGCATCGCACAAATACCAAAACCAATTAAAAATATTGGTGCGTTTGTGTGATACTTCACACTGGTGCTTTTATGTGAGACTACGCACTAGTGCATTTGTACGACATATGGGTACCGCAAAAATACCAATACCAATTATAGATATCGGTGTGCTTATCTGATACAGAAAATTGGTACATTTCTATAAGTCTACGTACTGGTGCGTTACGATGACCAATGGGCACTGCAAAAATCCCAAGACCAATTGGTATAGGCTTGTGTGTTATATCACCAAAACTGCACCTGGTGCAGTTTTTATACATTGAGGGCACGGTGCAGGACCCTTCGACCACCTCGGGGCCACCGTCTAGATGACACGCACCATGCGTTGTAACCTTAGTAGTGCACCGACGAAAAAAACATCTGTAATAACGTCCGGCCACCCAATTTTTTTAGTTGTGTTGAATTTTCATTAAAAGCTCCACCAAAACCTCCGTAACCATAAACGGATGTTGTAGAAATTTTTTTTTTGACAATTTTTTGACAATTTTGGCTAATTTTATAACACTAAAAACCTCCTTTATAACCTCCGCTAGAGGGCCTTTTAATTGTAGTGTGATTAGGTAATCTAGGGATTTATAAATGATTGCACATGTTATTTCTATAGTCGGTTTTTCTAGGTTGTCTGGAGCATTTAAGGAAATGGAAACTTCCATCACTTATTTCATATCACTTACCAATACTTTTGGAATGGTATAGAGGTATAAAATGGAGGTCATGTCCTTTCAAGCTTAGCCATAATTCGCTTGAGCATGATTTTTTTGAGATCATACGAGATATTTGGATTTTTTTTGTCAAAAGGCATGGGGAGTCTTGAATGGAATAATTAAGTAATAAGCTAAAAGAACCAAAGAAAGCAGTGAGGAATTTGGTTAGAGTTTCAAAAATGGAGATGATCTAGGAGTTGATAGACATTGATCAAAATATGGAGAGTCTCATAGGACTAAAGGATGTAGGATATTTTTTAGAATCCACTATAGAAAAGCTTCTTGAATTGGAAAATGTAAAAATAATATTCTAACGAATCAAGAAGAGTAATGGCATATCAAGAGAAAGGTGACGTGGTTGTTTGAAGTTGACAAAAATATCCAATTCTTCCATAATCATGCATCTTACAAGAGAAAGAAAAATTCCATTTTTATTATTAGACATGTAGAGGGGAAATAGTTTTGAACATAAGAGGATATAGAAAGGGAAGTGGCTTTGTATTTTAGACACCTATATATAGCTATAGAAGGATGAAAAGTTGATAATAAAATGGAAATTCTTAATCTATTTCTCAATATGATTGCCAATGCGATAAGTGTGTTTTTGGTGAAGCTTGTCTCCAAGGACGAGATATTAGATATACTAAAATCCCTAGCTAAATATAAGAGTCTAGGGCCAAATTATTGTTCCGTCGAGCTCTTTATTGTCTTTCAAGATATCATGATCGAGGAAGTAGCTACAATGGTTGAACAATCTTGTTGAATGTGATTGATATCGAGCTCATTCAATGCTACTTTCATTACTCTTATCTCAAAGGTTGAAAACACTTTTTCATTTGTTGATTATCCTTCTAGTTCAATTTGAAACATACTTTATAAATTGATTTCAAAATTGATTGCTAATTGGAGGAAGCTTGTGTTATAAAAACATATCACATCTAAGAATTTTTTATTTTTGGGGAAAAGATAGATACATGATGTTGTAGCAATTTCAGAACAATGTGAACATACTATTCAATCAAAGTAGCTTCTGTAATTTTTATTGAAAATAGATCTTACTAAATCCTACAACTATGTATCCTAGGGGCATCTTAGGTTGATCTTCCATAAGATCGGATTTCGAGTTCTACTGGTTAACTAGACCATAGGATGTGTTTTGATGTAATATCTCACAGTCATCATACACAAGATCCTATCAAAGTTTTTATAGGAATATAGAGGAATAAGACATGGATGTTCCACATCATCTCTATTGTTATGGATTGTGATAGATGTTATGAGCATATAGATTAGGGAGGCTAGGTCGAATGGGATAATCATTGGATGTAGCTTTTCAAGCAATCATTAGAAAATTTTTTAGGTCAATAATGGGCTTAAAAAAAAATATGTAAAGCCAAAATAAAATTTATAGGAACCAATAGGATTCAACATGATGATTTCAACCGTGGGGGATGATTCACCATTTTTGGAGTAAAAAATTAAAAATATTTAAAAAAACTACTTTTTCAACTCGACTTTCAACTGATATCCCTAGAGTTTTACTCAAATTTCTAGTGGAAACACTCCTTGGATGCATAATTTAATTCCTTTTATAAGGATTACCTATGTTTCATACTTTTTATGGACCCTGCTACACAAAAAATTGAAAATATGGGAAAAACGTGATTGCAATCACATTTTCCATGTATTTCTCATTTTTCATGTAGCAGGGTCAATCAAAAGTATGCAACATGGATACGCATTGGATGAGGAATTAAATTGTGCATCCAATGAGGTTCCCAGTCGACATTTCAGTAAAACTGTAGAGGGACAAGTTGAAAATACAAGTCAAAATGGCTGTTTTTTCTTTTATCACACTAAAGTTTGATGATGTAATATAATCTTATTTTATTATTTCTACTATTATTTTATAATATTTTTTAGGAGTCCCATTTAGAGCTCAAAATTTCTCTAATGATTACCATGCGACATTTGATGTCACTGAAATAATTTTGGAATGAAAGGCATATCATCATATTTTATTTGATTTTGGGGAAACATCGGGTCTAATCATGAGCAAGTGAAAATATGCTACGATATCATTCAACCATGAGGAAATTTCAATGAAGGATATTGCCAATATTTTTGACGTAAAGTCTTTAACTTTGGATGGTGCCTTCAAATACCTTGGATTTTTCATTAAACCAAAGAATTATGACATCTATGAATAAGAAAAGTTGATAAAGAAATTTGAGAAAAGATTGGAATCATGGTATTTCAAATGGATATCATTCGGAGGCACAATAGTCATGATAAAATAAATTCTAAAAAATATTTCTATATATTGCATGGGTATGTTCAAGCTTCCAAAAGATACAATCAATAGAATCAATTCCATTATAGCCAATTTTCTATGGGTCGAGTTTGTGAATAACTAGAAAATTTACCTTATACATCTTAAGGCTATGTCTATATAGGTGAGTTTGGGGATTCGAGTATTAAAGATTAGGAAAATTTTAATATGGTAATTTTCTTAAGACAATTTTGAGGTTGTTTTTTGGTGATGGCACTCGTCATAAAATTATAAAGAAAAAATATTTAAATAACCATACATTGGTTAACCAGAATAGAGTGGAGGATCCAGAGAAACAAATGGTGTCATTATCCTAGAGAATCTTGATGAAAGAAAACATTGGTCCTTGGTAACATGTGATGGGAGACAGGCTTAGGATCTAGGAAAATATTGGTTTGGAAGCCATCAATGGATTGATAGGTATGCATGCATTGTTTATCCCTCCACTTGATTGATTACATAATAGAGGTATTTTCTAGTTAAAGGACAGATATTTAAAGAACCATACATTGGTTAGCTCGATTAGAGTGGGTGCTCAAGAGAAAAAAAGTTGTGTCATTATCGTAGATAAGCTTGATGAAAGCAAACAATTGGTTCCTTGATAACATGGGATGGGTGATAGGCTTAGGATCAAGGGAAAATATTTATTTAGAAGCCATAAAAGTATTGATAGGTATACATACATTGTCTCTCCCTCTACTTTCTTGATTGGATAATAGAGGTCTCTTCTCTTTACAAGACATATATGTGGATGCATGTCAAAAGTTGGAATTGAAATCATGAAGATGGGAAATGGAAATAAGTATATCAGGTTCATTATCTCAAGAATAAAATGAGGATATACTTCGAATAATATTGGAAAGTATTATCTTGAAAATAAAGGAATAATGGTTGACATGGAATGGTATTATGTTCAAGTGATAATTGTTGGTTAAGTAAGCTAACTTATACATAACTTAGGGATAATCTATGGATACAAGGAATAGATGTTCTCAAAAGTTGTGGAAGAGGTATATCCCTCAGAGGCTGAAGTTTTTTTGTTGGTTAGTGGTCCACGATAAGACATTCACATGGGAAAATTTACTCAAAACACGTTTTTAGGGGCCTATGAGATGTGCACTTTGTCAATTAATTTGGAATATGTAAATCATCTTTTTCTTATGTTCCCATTTGAAGTTGTAGTTTGGAAGGAGGTCATGCATATAATTCACCTCAATGATTCTTGGGGCCATTGATCCAGGTGGATATTGGTGGAAACCTCCCTATTCCACTTTCACCCCTAACATTGTTTCTTTTAGTTTCCTTAATTCTACCACAATTTACTACTTTTGGTAGTTTTTCGGGCCCTAAACTTTAGTATCTATTTTGACGCCCTAAACAATTTTTTCGTTATTATAAGGAAAAATCATTCCTTATAATGTGGGTTTTTATTCAAAGGTTTTATTCCTTGGATAGATATTTCTAATGAGGCATCATGCACGTCAAATGGAAATTGTATTCCAAAGTCATGACCCTCAGAAGTTCATGTGCCAATTTACCCCAAGGCCTACAAATTTTTGGTGCTTCATCTTCTAGGGCCAGGTTTTTTGATGTTTAGGGTTTTCAATTGTTTCTTAGCCATAAATACGATTTTGAGTCCCATTATAACATATTTTTGAAGGCATGCATCTAACACATATCTTCTCATTGATAAGCTACCATCGATCAAGATAGTTTATTTACATTCTACATGTAAACGATTTTCAGTACTCGCAAATTTTTTTTAGTAAAAGATCCAATTCATTGTAGATTGGCTAGCGTCGATCACTCTAACATAACTTCACAAATTATTATGATTTTCCATTTTTTATTGTATTTTTATGCTATTATTATCCCTTATAACTTTGTCGTTGAGTCAGGTTACCAATGGTGGAGAGAAAGCAAATTTTTCTTGCTCTGATTCGAAAAAAAATATTTTTTTTGAATTGAAGCACGCCCCTGCTCTGCACCTATCCTCACATTTCCATACTTACAAAAACCACTTAAAATTCAGACAGGTGCCTCTAACTATGCTATTGGTGCAGTCCTCACCCAACAAGGGAATGTGGTGTCCTATCATAGTGAGACCCTTTCTGATACAATTTGAAAGTACCACACCTATGATAAAGAGATGTATTCTACCATGTAAAATTTTTAATATTGGAAACATTACATTCTAGGGAAGGAGTCGGTCATCCACAACAATCATCGATGTCACAAACAAAAAATACACTAAATAAATGAATGAATATATATATATATATATATATATATATATATATATATATATATATAGAGAGAGAGAGAGAGAGAGAGTACTCCTACCATTATGTATGGTCTTGTTTTCCTATGAAGATGTTGTGGATAGGGTATTGGTTATGAATACCTTAACCTTTCTAGGCTTCTTATATCATGATGTTATACCTAACCTCTGATCAAGCTTTAAGATTGATGATTATGTTTAATATACACATCAAAGTGCATAATAGTAATGTCTGTATACACTCAATCAATAATTTTATCTTTAACTTCAGTTCATTATAGGACTTATGATATTGACATTATGTCTATCTCTGCGTGAGTGGGAAAGGGTATGTGTAGGTGCACGTCTCTGATGATTTGTAATGCACATAGATAATTGAGTACTACTAACAATGTATACATAGCATAATTAAAATTTAAAAGGCAAGTATTTAATCACCTTTGACATTTGATTATAAAAAACCCCAATGTTTTTAATGGCACCTGTTCAACTCTGCATTGGGAAATAAAGTATTCAATCCTCGGTTTCCACATCTCCCTCCTTCACATGGAGTTCATATGACGACATCGACAGGTCCTCAATGGCTAGAATGAAAGGATGTAAATCAAGAGATGGGATATAACTATGAAAACCCTAATCTATCTATCATTAGGGGAATTTTGAGGTCTAAAATGGGCCTCATAAGAAAAATGTACAACAAAAATAAAATTTATAACAACCAATAGGATTGAAGATGATGATGTCATCAATAATGGATGATTCACCATTTTTGGAGTAAAAAAGTAAAAATATTTAAAAATAATAAAATAATAAAACTACTTTTTCAACTCGTATTTTAAAATTATCTCCCAAAATTTTTACTCGAATTTCAAGCAGGAGTACTCGTTGGATGCGGAATTTAATTCCTCATCCAAGGAGTACCCATGTTGCATACTTTCGATGAACTCTTCTACACGAAAAATGAGAAATACATAAAAAACGTGATTGTAATCACGTTTTTTTATGTATTTCTCATTTTTCATGTAGTTGGACACATTGAAAGTATGAAACATGGGTACTCCATGGATGGGGAATTAAATTCTACATCCAACAAGTACTCCCGCTTGAAATTTGAGTAAAAACTTTGGGAGATAAGTTGAAAATATGAATTGAAAAAGTAGTTTTTTCATTTTTCCCTCGAAAATTTGATGATGTCATCAAATATTATTAGATTTTTTCCACTATTATTTTATAATTTCTTTAGGAGGCCCATTTTAGACGTCAAAATTCCCCTAATGCTATAGACATTTCGATAGTATACCATTTTCTCTGCCACCTTCTGCATCTTGTGACATTTTAGTGTTTCTCATGATCCATTCCTTGATTTATGGCCTCTCGGTGGTGCACAAAGGTGATGGATGTAGGGGAAACTCTTCTAACACCCAGATTTGTCCCTTCCCAAGTTTTACGGGTAATTTTTTTATGTTTTCTAAACTAATTTCGCTCCCCTTTTATGGAATTTCTGTGGACTGATCGTCATACTTTCAAATTTTATTTTTGATATCTCTTCCCATTCAATGAAATTATGTGTATTTTACTTTGGTTCCACGTGCGACACCCATATTGATCTCCATTCCTTCAATTCCATTACTCATTTCCCTTCAAGTAAATTTTTGTAATTGTTTTCCTTATTGGTTTTCGCTCTCATCTATTTTTACAGTACTGTAAAAGTGTCGTGTTCATAGTCAATGAAATTGGCTCCATTATTTTTTCCCTTTATTTTAAAGAGAATGATAGAAAATAGGCCAAATCGATTCAATGACCCTAAATTCAATGGAGAATACAAGGTAAATGCTTCAGACATCTTTGGTTTTTTCTTATGGAGATTTGCCTCTTTGGTTTACTTAGTTATGGCCTTGTAAAAAATTCCTCACTCATTCGTCTCTCTATTTTTATTTATACTTACCATTTTCAATATGCTATTTTTTTTAATGTTCCTCCCCACTAGTGTCTAGAAAGGTTAATTCTTTTGTTTATATACATATGGGTGCATGCACTACTTTTCCTCGATAGGTATGAGCTTAATTTCTCTTTAAATGATTTCACTATGTTAAGGCAGACTTTAAACCACAAGATACTCATAATATTTCTCCTCTCTCTTGAATATATTAACTACTCTTTATGATGAATTTTCCATGTGCATTCAGAAAACATGGTCGTCACTGCCATTCAGCCACTATTGTTTTCAGGTTACTTAAATTTCCCTTCCCATTGTTCAATTCAATGAAATTTTCCACTAAGATTAATTTATAGCTCATGCTAATGTGAATTTCTCGCAACACATGCCTTATGGAAACTTTAGGAGTTAATTCCCATAATCAAGGGGATGTTATCTTTGATTTCCTCCTTTAGTCTGTATCTACTAGTCTTGGTTCAATCATACTCGCCTATTATGTTTTTTTTTTAACTCTTAACTCTATAGACCCTAATTACTATGGGCTCATACACTTGTTTAATATATTGTAAATCATAGTTGTTGCACAATGATGCTAATTGTTTTTTTTCCTGTAGTTAAAGAATTTTATTGCTAGTTTTATACTCAATATAATTTCTCCTTAACAATTTGTTTGTTATTACGGCCTACACCATGAAGATTTTGGTTTCTTTATTTTTAGAAAGTGATGTAATCTACGAGTGGGGAATTACATATATATATATATATATATATATATATATATATAGATTTTTTTTTTCACAGGAAAAATTCGTAATTTTATTTATGAGTAAACAAAATTACATGTTGCATGTGCTGATATATGTCCAAAGACATTCAGAAAGCCGCAGAAAAATAAGCAAATAGATACAATTAGGATTTTCTCCCCTTCTTCTTTTCGACCTTACGCCAAGCACCAAGTGTTGGCCCGGTCTCGATAAGGACGAGCTGATTTTCTTCCATTGGTGCTCCATTATCCTTATCAGAGTCTGATGTATCTGTTGTATGTGTTCGTTTATATCCCCCACTGTCAAGTGTTCCAGGTACCTTTTCCTGCTGAGTCTTTGGGGTGGTGTCGAGAGGATCTTGCATTTCCTGTTCTTGTGTTCCCAAAGAAGTATCTGTTTGTTGATTCTCTTGTGGTGTTGGTTCCACCTCTTCTTCCTGTAGTTCAGGCCCTTCAGAGGGAAATTGCCAACCTTTTGCCGCTTTGCCTGTTTTCTTCTTTTTCCTGTTATCCCGTTTGGCTGCTGGGCATGAGTTTTGTAGGTGTCCTGTACACCTACATATCCGACATCTGAAGGCTATGTTCTCATAATCTAAATGTTGTGTCCATCTCTGTTGTTTGTTGTTCAGCATAATGAACTCTGGAAGTCCCTTGCTCAAGTCAACCTCCACACAGATACGTGCAAAGGTGAATATACGCTCCTCCAAGCGTTGAGTATCTTTTTTAATGTATCTACCAAGTGTGTTTCCAAGGCAGGCAAGTACATTTTCATTCCAAAAATGTAACGGGAGATTGTAGAGCCTTACCCAGACCGGCATTTTGGTCACTTCCATGGTGTTGGCGTCAAAATCTGGGAACCAAGGTGTAATAAATAGTCCCGTAGAGCCCCAGAACCATGGTCCCTGGCTGATAATGTCATCGCTGTCCTCAGTAGATGAAAATTTAACAATGAAGAATCCTTTAGAACATAGGTGTATTTCACATTCCATGGTCCAGTTTGTAAAAATCCAATGGAACAGCTCCATTGGTTTGGGCCAGAAACAGTTGAATCTGCCTATAATGGCTTGGGATTCGTAGGCAGTTCTATGCACATCGATGTCTAGACTGTCTATATTTATTTCAGGCATGTTGTCCTGCAGTTCTACAATGTATGGCTTAGGGAAACTTTCAGTAGGGGCAGCTGGGGCTGTGGGGCAGGTTTTGTCCCCTTGTAATATATTCCGGTATGAGCCTTTTGTGGGAACAGTTCTGGATGTTCCTGCTCCCATGGAAGATCCTGGTGCCCTGTTTAGTCCCACCATGCCACCCCTCAGTCTAAGGTTTAGGCAGATGGAAGAGCCAGGGCCAATGGCATAGTCTTTAAGAGTGCAGTGGTCAGCTAAGGCCTTTCCCCCAAATATCAGTAACTGAGAAGGAACAGGGTAACCCATCACAGACCAGATTTCTTCCTTCAGATGAGGTATAGAATCAGTTGGTCGAATCCATAAAACAATGCTATTGCCTACAGGAGGCTTAATGAAAACTTGGAAGGCTTTGGAGCCTACCTGATGGTCGAAGTAATAGATATGCGGGTTGTATTTGGTGACTGTAGGCATATCGCACGGGTCGTGGGCCAATGCAAGGCTTGTTTGGTCCACAGGCAGCCAAAGAGGCCGCATAGGGCCGGCCCGGTGACCATAAACTATGCTGTAGCCGCACCCAATGTATTTAGTCCCATCCGGCGCGGTAGCGGAAGGAACAGGGGCGCACAGCCGAGACCCCCAGCAATAAGCACGATAAACGCAGCAGAGGAGGGAGGTAAGATGCCCATTGCCCGCAGGAGCGTATGTCCGTTGTCGATGGAAGAAGACCACTAGATCCAGTCCCGAGTTGTGTAAACTTAATACAGAGATTCCTCCTCGAACTGAATGCGGCTCTGTGCCCCGAAATCCTTTAAAAATTTTGTAGTCTGCGTCGAATCGTGTTCTGGGTTCAGTGGAGACGAGTGGGAATGAGCTAATCACCGCCGAAACATGGAAAACCTGCACAAAAGTTCGATGCGGCACCCCAGAATCATGGTCTGCCGCCACAGGAGACAGAGCAGCCGGGCTAGGGTTTCCACGAACAAGAGCTCCGCGACGCGCCATTTTTTCTCCCTTCTTCTTTATATATATATATATATATATGAAATCCATTTCATTTATCATATTGGTTGGATTAATACTTCATTGTCTGTACCATTATACATTCTTCATGCTTTCCATTATTTCTTGATCTTTCATTCTACTAGTCATTTCTGTGTAAAGGAAAATGAAGTGGTTATTATATTTCTTGTTCTATTTCATACAGGTTATTTACTGGTTTCCATTCAAAAATCGCACTTGTCATCTTATTACAGATGTACAAATTTAATATCTTAGCTATAATATGACTTGTTGAGTAGCTAGTAATTGGATGAAATCTTCACCCATTACCTACTGTGTTATTTTTCTTCTGTGATTTCCCACGAGAATTAGAGTTATGTCAATTATATCTCACCAGAGATTAAACTTTTCCTGTGTTCTAAAAGCTTGACACCGGGAATTTACAACTCTAGTTTTATAGTTAATTCACAATTACCCTTGTTAGATTCATTGAGTGTTTTCTATTGTATATCTTTTACTTCTTTTCCTCTATACTTTTCTAAGTATCACACCTTCTACATGTAAATAAAATAGTATGCATTGTTGCACCATACTATCATATACTTAAGAACATTTATTGTAAACAAATAAGGATCCTATAGATACTGAATCCTAGCATAAATACACCTCATTTCAGTCATAAACATATTTAATTAAGCTTTGAGTGGCTATCGTATGTATTGCACTAATATGTAATATCCATATATTTCTTTGAAAGGAACAATAAAATTCCTCATAGCAGAACACATGCATCTTAGCAATAGAATCAAATTCCAAGACAAATTTATTTTATAATGACGAAACACATGCATCTTAGCAGTACAATCAAATTTTCAGCAAAGTTAAATTTATGGTAATAATGTTGTGGAGATGACATATACATATAAATATTTGTATTATGAAAATAAAATAGTAGATAATCTAACTAGTATCACCGTTAGGGGAACACTTTGAAATTCTGCACATTTTCCACCCAACCTTGAACTGAAATCCTCCAATTCACGCCCGAGCTGAGATGTACATGTCAAAGTATCAAAAACCCCCATTAATCCATTCAGTAGGTATTTTATACGTTTTCTTCCATAATCAAATTCTATTTTAGTGGCATCCCTCTTTTGTGGTTCTGAAACTCCACTTGCCTAGGATTTTCCTTTAAAGCCCACTTTTCTCTCCCACAACAGTTTATTCTTACCCATGTTTAACATCTTTCTATAACTAAGGGATTTAATGGATTTTTATCTCTTATCCATTAAATATTATCTACAAATCCTTATCCTGGAATATTTATCTCAATCTCATCCTTTAATGAGTTTTTCTTTCTTTCTTTCGCAATACTCTCTTACCCAAGTGTCTCATTCCTGTGTAATTCCAACCATTTTTATTTATTAATATTTTTTTATTATTACATAAGCATTTACTATATTTCTTTCAATAAACCAATCATGGATTTTCTACCATCCAATATAATATGATTTTTTTTTAAAAGGAAACAATCATTACAGAAATGCAGTGGTACTAAATCTTCCCCCCTTTTTATTTACACTATCCCTAGTGTTTATTCCTGAGTTAATTCCCTCTGGCACAATGTTGGATAGTTATTCTACATGACACCTTCTCTCTCCCATGTGGCCTCTTTGGGGTTAAATTTCTTCCATTGCACTTTAACTCGAACGATGGCTCAATTCCAGAGCAAGATCTCTTTCTGATGTAGGATACAGAGAGGTTCAACCAGGAAGTCTTGTTTGGGTTCCACCTTTAGAAGTTTCCAATGAATTATGTGAGAACCATCATCTACATATTTCTTTAACAAAGATAGATGAAAAATATTTTTCACTTTAATATGGCTAGGTAATGCTAATTGATAAGCTATGGGTCCAATTATGTCCATAATTTGAAAAGGCCCACAAAATCATGGTGCCAATTTTATATAGGTTCTTGTATTCAAGGATCTTTTTTCAGGTTTCACCCTTAAATAAACATAATCTCAAATTCTGAACTATGTTAGTGTTTTCTTTTTGTCTGTATAACTTTTATGTATGTCCTTTGGATTTTTTATGTTTTTTTGAATCCTCCTTACTATTTGATCCATTTTCCTACAAAACATCTCGTCCTAGTATCAATCTATTCTCTCAATAAATCCAAATGAGAGGTGTATGACATTTTCTACCATACATGGCTTCAAAAGGTCTCATTTTTATGGATTTTAGATAGATTTTATTTTAATAAAATGATGCCAAATGCATAAAATCTTCCCATTTAGTAGGTTTGTCCATGACATACATCCTTAGCATGTCCTCTAAAATTTTATTGTTTTTCTCATTTTTTCCATTTTTTTGAGGATGGTATGTTGTGTTAAAATTGAGTTGAGTTCCCATGCCTCAAAAAAATGACTTCCAAAATTTTGAGGTGAATTTTTCATCCCTATCTGAAACTACCATCTTGGGTACTCTATGAAGTTAAAAAATATCCTTCATGAAGATATCATAAATATGTGTTTTACCATAAGTGGATTGTACATTTATGAAATGTGCAACTTTACTTAAGGTATATACCACACCCATAATAGAGTTGTGCCACATTTTGGTAATTGGTAGTCCCATGATAAAATTTAAGGAAATTATTTCCCATTTCCATTCAGGGAGAGGTAGTGCATTCAACAACCCAATAGTATGTTGATGTTCAACCTTCAGGTGTTGACATTCTAAAATTTTTGATAAATATTCAGCGACCTATTTTTATACCTAGCCAAAAGAAGCTCTTTCTTAAGGCTATCATCGTATTTTTCTACCCAGAATGTACTACACATGGCTTCTTATGATACTCATCTGGTACCATTTTTCTCAGTGCATACACATTGGAAACATATAACTATTTTATTTAAATCAACAATTTTTCATAATTTTCAGCATAATCGAGAATTCTAGTCTCCTCCAAGTTTCGTTGAATCTCCAAGTATTTAGGATCACTGATTATTGTATATTTAATCTTATCCACCAAATATGTGCTAACACTGCTAATAGATACCCACATTAAAGTACATGAATTTCTTCTCAAAGCATCTTCTATCTTGTCTTCTTTCCCTTTTATGTGTTTAATGTCAAACTCAAACTCACTAAGAAACACCATCCACCTAGCTTGTCTTGCATTGACATCTACTTGGATAAAAATATATTTTAGGTCGATGTGATTTGTCAACAAAGTGAATTTCTTACCTAGCAGATAGTCCCTCCACATATTTAAGGCATGTTTTACATCAACTAGCTCAAAATCATATATAGCATAATTTATTTCATGAGTTTTTAGCTTTCTAGACTCATAATATACCACTAAAGTTTTTTATATTAAAAATACCCCTAGCCCCTCCATATAGGCATCAAAGCAAACTATAAACTATTTATTTGGATCTTCAAGTTTTAGGATAGGAGCTACTATAATTAGTGTTTCAACTTATCAAAACTTTCCTAACATTTGGTTTCCCTTCAAATTCCACGCCTTTCTTTTTTAAGGATGTAATAGGATGTACTAATTTCGAGAACCCCTCTATAAATATTCGGTAATATCCTGTGACTCCAATAAATGAAGGAATAATAGACACATCCTTTGGTATGGGCCAATTTACCATGGATCTAACCTTGTCGAGATGAATCACTAGCCCTTCCTTTGAAATGACATGGCCCAAATATTGTATTCTATTTCTAAAAAACTCACATTTAATAAATTTGGCGTATAAATGATGTTCCCTTAGAGCTTGCAACAATAATTTTAGGTGTTCCTTATGTTATTATTCATTCTTGGTGTACACCAAAATGTCGTCTATAAACACCAGCACAAATTCAGCCACATATTTATTGAGTATACTATTCATTAAGCACATAAAGGTTGTTGGGAAATTATTAATGCAAAATGATAACATGAAAAACTCATAGTGACCATATATAGTACTAAAGGTTGGCTTGTAAATATCCTCATCCTTGACTCTTAAATTGGTGATATGCAGTACTTAAATAATTTTTTGAAAAATAGTGGCCCCCCTTACTTGATCAAATAGATCATCAATATGTTGCAATGGATAATTATTTTTTAATGGTTAACTTGTTTAATTCTCAATAATCGATGCACAACCTAAATGTGCCATCCTTCTTCTTGAGAAATAACATGAGAGACCCCCATGGTGATACACTAGGCCTAATATATTCTTTGTCCAGTAGTTCTTTTAGTTGCATTTTTAGCTCCAATAACTCTAGTGGACTCATTTGGTAAGGGGCACTAGACATTGGGGCTGCACTAGGTACTAAATAAATATAAAAATCTATATCTCTCCGAGGGGGTAAACCTAGGATTTCCTCTAGGAAAACATCTTTGAAATCCTTAATAATTAGCAGGGTCTCTAAATTTGATTCTTCTATTTGTTTCTAACTTGCTTCCATATGAAACATACATACTTGACACCCCTTCCATGCACTTTTTTTAATTTGTAAGTTTAAAATTTATCTAATATATATGGGTTTTGGTAAGCCTTGGATCATTTTTTTTGTCCCTTCTTATTCACACAACTCACTGTTCATTCTGAAATTTTTTATTATGGCCCTATGTTTTTCCAACCAATCCATGCTTATAAGTAGACCATAAAATCCTAAGGGAAGAATATTTAGGTTCACTACTATAGAATAGCCATTTAAATCAAGATGGAATTACTTTACTTGGCTACTTACTCTTCTCTTGATGACAGTTGCTAACTATACGACTCAGGCAGTCTTATATTTTTAAAATTTTAAGTTTATATTTTTGTACCACTTGTGGCTCAATTAATCTTAAAAAAACTCATGGATGAATTAAAAAAGAAGCGTGTTGGTTTAAAATAGTACCTTAAATCTCGATCATTATTGATTGATGATCTGCTTCTATATCCTCTAATGTTTCTATTATTCTATGAATATTCCTTGCAACATCATTCACTATGGTGGCTTCGTGGATATCTTGGATATTTTGGAAATATCTGGGATGATGTGGAAAACTCCTCAAAAAATGATACTCGCCACAACCCCAACATATCCATGGTTCCTTTTCTTTACCCCTATTCATATTTTGACTATTGATATCCATGGGTTTGGACCTAGTTTGAGATTGTACCGACTTTTTTAAATTTCCCTTATTGAGCTTATTCCATTGATGGTCCATCCAAAATTTTTTAAGATAGGTAGGTTTCTGTCATTTTTACCCTATTGCAGATTTGGCTATGTCTTTACTTTGTTAAAATTTGATGTCTTCACCATTATTATTAAATTTTTGATACCATAGCCTTGCCTTCCTTACTACTTCATCCATTATCTTGTGACTGTCAAACTCATTCCTTCCCTTGTAGACAGTGGGTAAATATTTTACAAGTCACCAAACCTTGCCTTTCTCTTCTCTAATGTAAGGATCATGCCACAGTAAATTAGTAAATTTTTAGACAAACTCATCTAGGGTTAATTATCTAAGCCTTAACTCATGGAACTCCTTTGAAAGGTAATCATAATATAATTGACCTAGGTAGTGGGACTTTAACTATTTTTAGAACTCCTCCCAAGATATTATCTTTTCTTCCAATAGATGCTCACTTTTAGCTTCTTCCCATGAGAAAGAAGCTTTTCCTCACAAGTCATAAATGGCCAATATGGCCTTCAAGTTACTTTCATATTCATAAACTTGAAATTATTTGGTCATATTAAGAAGTGATGCTCTTTCATCCTCCTCCTTCTCCCCGTCAAATGTAGGGGGCTTGATTTTCCTACATTCCCCTTATAGCTCCATTTGTTTTTTTCTCTTCTGATTTTTAGGATATGTTCTATCTGAATCACCCCAAATTTTAGATTCCTTTGATTTTGTGCCCATTTTGTTTCTTTTCAATACTTCAGGTTCTAAAATTTTATGGCTATACGTTTTCGTCACTCCCTTGATCATCATTTCCTTTGCCTCACTATCCTTTAGCAGGAATTCATTGTTTTTTCTCAAATAATCAAACTCATGCTAGAGATTTCTAAAAACATCCATAAATTGAGAAGTTAATGGGGTGGCCCTGTTTCCCAACTCGACATACAAGTCTTCACCTCTGGTGATTACTTGAGGGGGGTCCTATGCCATTACATTGTAGTCATGTCACTTGATTACCCTTTATTTGAAACATAATCAAATATTAGTTTTACATTACTTACTACGATTTTTCAAGAATACATAATTATGCTTATTTTTGTGGTGATTCCTTAAGGCCCAAATTGTGAACTTGGCCTATCATACCATCTCTCACAAACCCACAATCCACTACAAGATATATATACTCATGCTAGAGATTTCTAATAACATCCATAAATTGAGAAGTTGATGGGGTGGCCCTGTTTCCCAACTCAGCATACAAGTCTTCACCTCTTGTGATTGATGGAGGGGGTCCTATGCCATTATGTTGTAGTCGTGTCACTTAATTACCTTCTATTTGAAACATAATAAAATATTAGTTTTACATTATTTACTACAATTTTTCAAGAACAAATAATTATGCTTTTTTTGTGGTGATTCCTTAAGGCCCAAACTGTGAACTTCGGCTATCATACCATCTCTCACAAACCCACAATCCACTACTATATATATATATATATATATATATATATATATATATATATATATATATATATATATATATATATATATATATATATATATCAACAGTACTCCTAGTATTATGTATGATCTTGTTTTCCTATGAAGATGTTGTGGATAGGGTATTTGTTATGAATGCTCGGAACCATCCCCTTTTATAAGTTTATAACATGGTATATATATAATTTTTGTTATTCAATCCACTCCTTAACCTTTGTAGGCTTCTTATATGATGATTTTATACCTAACATGAAATTAACCTTTACACTCACTCATATGTTTAATATACACATCAAAGACTGTAATACTAATGTTGGTGTACACCCCTTGATCAATAATGTTATTTTTAAGTTCAATTCAATATAGGACTGATGATATTGTCATTATTTCTATCAATGCATGAGTAGGAAAGAGTATGTGTAGGTGCACCTCTATGATATTTGGTAATAGAATTGGATGTTGCTAACAATTCAAACATAACATAAATTAAATTACAAAGGCACGTATTTAATAACCCTTGACATTTGATTATACAAAAACCCAAAATTTTTAATGCGACATGTTCAACTCTCCATTGGGAAATAAAGTGTTCAATCCTCACTCGCCATGTCTCCCTCCTTCATAAAGAGTGGATGTGACCACACTGGCAGCGCCTGAATGACTAGGATGAAAGGATGGAAATCAAGGGATGGGATATAATTATGCAAACCATAATATATTTATTCTGTAGAATTTTTTATAGTATACCATTTCCTTTACTGCCTTTTGCATTTCGTGTCGTTCTAGAATTTCTCTTCAACTATTCCTAGACTTATTCCCTCCATGCTGTGCAGAGAGGTCATGGACGTACGGCAAACTGTTCTAACCTTAAAATTTGTCCCTTCCCAAGTTTTACACAATTTTTTTTAGTAAGCTAATTCCGGTCCCCTTTTGTGGCATTCATGTGGACTGATACTCATAACTTTAGCTTTTCTTTTTTATATATCTTCCTATTCAATGACATTATGTGTCTTTTACTCTAGTTCCAAGTGTGACTCCCATATTGAGGTCTGATTCCTTCAATTTCATTGCTCATTTTGCTTCCGGTAAATTTTGGTATTTTTTTTCCTTTTTAGTTTTCTCTCTCATCTATTTTTACACTACTGTAAGGGTGTCATGTTCATATTTAATGAAATCGGCTCCATTATTGTTTTCTTTCTTGCACAGAGAATGTCAAAAAACACTGCAAATTGATTTGATGACCCTAACATCAATGGAGAATACAAGGTAAACGCTTCAGAAATTTTTTGGTTTTTCTTGATTGGTTTTCCCTTTTGTAATATCCTTGTCATAAGCTACTATAAAAAAATCTCATAAAATGATTATTATTGAATAATTTAATATTATTAATTCTTATATGGATATTACAATAATAATATTCTTCTAATTATTAATTAGAATAATATTACAATAAATAATTCTTAATTCTTATATTGAGAATTTATATTCTTCTATGTAAATAAACTATATTTCAAATTTGGAATATTTTATGAGTTTTAGAACTAATAAGTCATACTTTTAGAAAATTTATGGATGATTGATATTCTATCCATAAGGAAAAAGAAAATCTAGCTTGGGAAAAGCATGAGATATTAATGGATGACTTACTACGTGATTTTATAATTTAGAAAAATATGATTTAATGCGTGATTTTATCATTTAGAAAAATATGATTTATGGAGTGATTTTATAATTTAGGAAAAATCCAATTTAGGGAAGGACGACTAAAACATAAAATTATTTAATATTTTAATATGGAATAATGAGTTGTAAACATTCGTTCATAGCTTCCAAACCATAACATCTGTGTAAGCACTAAGAGAGGTCCTTCTTAATAAGCCATTTCCCAAAAAAAACCTATTTTTTCTTTAAAAAATGTGTTTCCTATTTTTCGGAAACCGCACCCAAAGTTGATGAATAAAACAAAAAAAATAGAGTGTTGACATTTGATTTTTTGGTGAAATATGAATAGTTGTTATGTACATATAGAGATAAACACTATTTTAATGTTCTTGAAAATATATAAATTAATTTCACATTAGAAAAACCAATGATTATTAAGTTAGATATTTGTTAAATAGAAATAAGTTATTTGCATACATACAAAACATAACTTTTATCTTGATAATTCTTGAAAATGAATTAAATTATTTCATTCAAAACATTACCAAGGATGTTATCATGATGCATATTCATTAAAGTTTGAAACATAAACATTAGAATTTTAAAGAGAATATGTTCTTATGTGCATAGGAATAATATCTACTATATTGGATCTACTGGAAATGAATTTTTCATTTTACATGCATCGGAAGCTTGAGTCATGCAAAAAGGGATAATTAATTTTTTGAGAAAGAGTTGACATAGAACTTTGGCATAAAATACATTTGGTTTTGTTATTTGAGAATGATTTTTTATGCACTTTTTTATGTTTGGAATGATAAGAAAATATTTTGTATTTTATACATAATGGCTAGTGAGTTAGCATAATTTCGGAAAAATAGTAATTAGTGTGTTAGATTCCTTGTTTGTATATATATATATATATATATATATATATATATATATATATATATATATCTGTGTGTGTGTGCAAGGAATTATTCATTGTGTTAGACCTCTTCAACAAGAAGAGAAGACAAAAAAGTGTCCTTGTATGCATTATTGAATTAGATTCTTGGAGAGAAGAACTGGTAATCACATGCTTTATTGTGTTAAGATTCATTTGGAAGATTATTTAGAGAAACATATCCACTTGCATGCATGAAAAAATATAATTTTGGTATTATATTTCTATAGAAAATGAAGGGGAAGTCACATAATATTTATTTTGTTAGCCTTATTTGGGGAAAATTTATATCCATTTACACACCTAAAGAGATTAGTTATGGTACTATTTTTCTTTTGGGAGAAGGTTTTGTATAGATATTGGGCTAGAGATTTTGGTAAGAGGATTTTTTGTTTTGCATGAAAGAATAAATGTTACGTGTTTAATCCCTTGGAAAAGAAATGTGTTTACTTTTCCATGGAATATTTAGTTAGTTTCCTTTTGAAAGAATATATGTTTCACATGCAAGAAGAACAAACTATTATGGTATTTTCTATTGGACAGGACAAGTAGTTGCATGCACCAAATTATAACTATTATGTTAACTTTTTTTTAAATAGAGCTTGATTTTTTATAGGTAATAGCCATTGTGAATAGCTCTCATGTGGAAAAGATGTTTTTGGAGAATAAAATGCATTCACATTCATAACTTTAGAATCTATTGTATTAATACCTTTGAAAAAGGAAACATAATAGTAGGCACAAAGAAAATTTATTGTTGGTCTAGTTTCACTGAAAACTTTTTATTCACTTACATGCACAAGAAAAATATGTAGTATGTTAGCTGTCCTTTGCAAAGAATATGAAAGTGCATTCAAGATTTTGTTATTTTTTTGTTAGAATGATGATGCTTTATGGTGATTTATGTGTTACCAATGCATGTAGAATGATGTTAAAGAAGAAAATTCATGACATTATGTTTATGTGTTATGCATGCATACAAATAGTGGTTGAATTGTCACAAATAAATATTGATCATTGGTTTATTGATATTTTATCTAAAAATTACATAAAGTGTGATGAAGAAACTAATGGAAGGAAATTATTATGAATTAGAAAAATGATAGTTCATATTTAATATTGTGGCAGAGAAATATTCATTATTCCATGAGGAGTTCCAATTGTAGGATGATCCACTAATGGAAACAATCTGACAACAAAGACATAAATATTGAATATTTGTGGGTAAATTATATCATGATGATTTTATAGCTCATAGCTAGTTCTATTTCATTTAAGATGATTTTTCTATGTAGTATTTTATGAGAATGGTCAATGGATGAACTCCCTTATAGCCATTGAGTGAGAGGTGAACACAATCATGAGAATTTAATAATAAAATTAAATGTCTTTTTCTTTTGACCCTATGAGGTTTATAGGGTGTATCAGTGTCTAATGATGTGGTTGTTCATTGTTTCATTTTTAGGATTTTAATTTTTTTCATGATATGATGTTTCTATTATCAAGTATGTTATTTACTAATTGATTTAAAATAATCATGAAATTGATGCATAGTTATAGCAGAAAATTTTAAGTTAATATGCTACAAAAATGATAGTTGATGGCTTTGTAACTCACTATGATTTTACTAAATATTTAACTATGTAATGATGATGGTTATTGTAATCATCATTGAGGGAACATAGAAAGTAATTTAAAAGGTTACACATTGCAAAATGTTGAAAATGTTTCCTAACTCCATGCTTTTTCCTGCGAAGTTATTGGGGGATGTTACATGTGGTATCAGAGAAAAAGGTTGCAACACTAGTACCTTTTGGGAATCATTAAGAAAAAAAGTAGATGTATGATGGTAGTGGGCTTCATCTCAAGTATGATCTAATTGGACTTGTCGTAGACTGAAATTAACATGAGATGCGTGATGCATGATTAATGACCACATTAAAGAGTAGAAAGTGATAATGTTTCCTTAGAAGTTGTGGTAATGACACTTGAATATAGATGCAGATAAAAATAAAAATAAAACCTTTGTTGCACCTATGAACAATCTTAAACACTCACTAGTTATAGTGAGTATTAATTACCAACCTTTGCATGCATAATCTTAAAAAAATGATTATGGTCGATAAGAAGAAGAAAAAACATGACTAAAGTTACAAGGAAATGCTTATAAATAATTAGTGCATGTATCACTTGTGTGATAAGTAAAGAATTTAGAAGTTGGATTCGGCCCTGAAGAGGAAAATGGAATGTTGTAAAAAAACATTGAAATAACCTCTTTAGCTATTAAAAATGAGAAATGAGTCAAGTGTAGTTCATATAGTGAACTTAAATTCAATAAATAACTCATATTAGCATAATTTCAGGTTTTATTTCTTCATGTAGAGTTGTAGATAAAATTTTTCATTCCATGTGTTTGACAAAAGTGGTAAATGAGATCAGAAGTTTTGTTGTTTTAAATAATTTCATCCTTGAGAGTTTTGGATGCGATTAAGCTCAACATTAGGTGGTATTCGTACCATATGGCCATGTAACACCATATTTATTCCAAGAAAAAAACTGGACTTGGATTCCATAATCTAGTCGATTTTGCCAATTTTTCAATTCCCTGTAGAATTATTGATTATGTTGTTTTGCAAAAAAAATAGCATTTTTGTTATTAATATGATTCATTTTATTTTTTAAATTCTATTTTTACAATCGTTATTAAAGTTTAAACATTTTGATCGAAATTTATTTCATGTCCACTAACTATTTGTTAAAACACCTCAATGTCGGTAGATCACATGCTTGTAAATTTTGGTTAAAATGATTCAATGGTTTTAGGTTGCATGCTTGCAAAACATTTTTTTAAATTCCTCAATGGATGTATATTTCATGCTTGAAAACAATTTGATAAAACTCCATAATTTTTTTGTACATTTCATGATTGCAAATTGTTTGCCCAAAATTCCCCAACGGTTGCTGCTTATATGGTTGTAGGCTAATTGTAAAGAAAGAAAAGATCACATTTTGTGTCTTAGTTATCAATAATATTGTTATTTCTCTATAATTTTGATGTTTGGTAAGGTGGGACCTTACAAAAAGTACAATTTTATCATATGCAAGGTATGCTAATGTTTTTTTCTAAGTTGCATGATTGTTGTTATGTGGAAATTTGTAATGTATACCACCTCTAGGACATGTGATGAATTGTTGTCAATGTTCTTTTACAAATTGTGGCACCCTTGCTAAGGGTCAAGTATAGATGCATTGTGTACATAAATGTTCATTTTCTTTAATGATAATATGAAAATGGACAATGATGTAAATTGTAATGGATTTTTAGACATTGAATTATTATTGGATAGAATGGATATGGAAGCTATGATGGGATTGATGTGATGATGTAATATTTTATTATATTACAGGTTTAATGAATACATTGTTTGGTATATTCAAGAAATAACTCTAGAGTTTTAGAAGTCTTCTTTCCAGCTTTTTAAAAGTTATTGGTGGTTAAGTCCAAGATGGACACTCCATAAAAGTATCCTAGAAAAACATGGGAGAAAATAATAAAAATGAACATATTAACATAATGGGAGAGAAATATTATGTTAATCACTTAGTTCGAGAGAAATAATAAGTGATTTGAAATAAATAAATTTAGTAGAAAAATGCGTGCTTTAAATAAAAAGAATGGAATTCTTTTGAATAAACTAAAACAAAAAAGCCTAAGAAAGCAGCTGGAAAACCTTAAAGAAGGACGTTGCTAAAAGAAATGTCGAGAAGAAAACACCAAGGAATAAATGAGGTTGTCGATTCTAGTGAAACGTAGATCTTAGCTCGGTGAGGAACTATTGGAGATAGTTCACAGTTGGGTGGAATATTCTTGGTTCCAAAATAATTCCTAGACATTAACTATGGTTAGATATTTTTTTTTTATATTTTACTATTGATTTTGAAATATTATAAAGATGTTGGATTTTGTAATAGATAGTAATTTTCATGTCTCTAAGTTGTTGTATGTGTTATAGTTCTGCATGCATGACTTATTAATTTATCTAAGAAACAATTTCAATGGAATAGGCTATATTTGTAGGTTTTTATGAGAAAGAAACATGTTAGAAATGAATTATCTATATCAATGCATAGAGGAAATAAATTGTTAATGTATGTACTTATGATTTAACTTATGATGGAAACATGGAGACCAAACGAAAGTGGCTGGACATAAAATCCATGAGTTTGAATTTGACTGAAATTACTTTGGGAGAGAAACACAATAATTTGCATACAATGCTAGTGGGAAAGAAACACTGATGTAACCCATAAATAAAATACATCATCCACTTGATAATATTTTTTTATCATTTGGATGATTAGAGGGATGGTGCTCTTTGAGTACTTGTGGAAGTATTATCATTAAAGTATTAATTCAAATTGCATAGATAATTGATAATGAAAAGTACTTCATTTTATATACACTACTGATTCTACTTATTGAACATAAAAATTCTTCATTCTGAAGGAAAAAAATTCCATTTTTTGTTATTTACATTGTTATGTTATGAGTACAAGTTAATGTTCCAACAAGAGAAGAGCACCGAGGATAGTGTTCTCTTTAAGGGGTGGAGTATGTAATATCCCTGACATAAACTATCATAAAAACTCTCGTAATACAAGTGTTATTCAATAACTAAATATTATTAATCATTGTCTGGATATTACAAGAAGAATATTCTTCTAATTATTAATTACAAGAATATTACAAGAATTAATTATTAATTCTCATATTGAAAATAATTTATATCTTCTACGTAAATAAATTATATTTCTAGGTTGGTATATTTTATGAGTTTTAGAGCTAATAAGGCATAGTTTTAGAAAAATTATGGATAAGTGATATTTTTTCCATAAGGAAAAAGAAAATCTACCTTGGAAAAAGCATGAGAGATTTCTAGATGATTTATTGGGTAATTTTAGAATCTAGAAAAATATTATTTATGAATTGATTTATGGATTATTTGAGTGATTTTAGAGTTTAAGAAAAAATTATTTATGGAGTGATTTATGGAATTCTTTTAGGATTTGGAAGAATGGAGTCAAGAAAGAGTAAGAAGGGATTACAAGCATGAAGTAAAAGATAAGTAACTATGCTCTTTGAAAGTTATTGTCTTTTCATATGGTGCATAAATAAATAGTAATTGAATTTATTTGCTTGAAAATTTGCATTTGATAAAGAGTCATGATTATTTTTCTTGGGAAAATATCCATGTACTTTCATGCATAGAGGAATAATTGTTTTCTTCATTGAATTTTTAAATATTACTTGTGCATTGAATTCTTAAAAGATTTTCATGGCTAGATAATTGTGTGAATTGCATGAGTTATTTTAAAATAGGGTACATATGTCTTCCTATCTCCCAAATCATCATATATGTGTAAACACTGAAAGAGTTTTTTAAAAATGAACCTGTTCCAAACGAAAACCTCTTTATGTTTAAAAAAAAATCATTCTAGCTGTTCAGAAATTGCACCGAAAGTTGATGGCTAAAACAAGAAAAAGAGAGTGTTTACATTTCATTTTTTAGTTCAATGTGAATAGTTTTTGTGTATATATAGAGATAAATATTGTACTTTTATGGCTAAAAAAAGAAAAAGAGTGTGTTTACATTTCATTTTTTAGTCGAATGTGAATATTTTTTATGTACATATAGAGATAGATATTGTGTTAATTTTCTTGAAAAGAAATAATTTACTTGTATTCACAAACCAATAACTATTAATTTTTATATTTGTTAAAAATAAATAATTTATTCGCATGCATAAAAAATAGAACAAGTATTTTGATAATTCTTGAAAAAAAAATTAAGTTATTTCATTTAAAAAATTACAAATGATGTGCTCGTGATGTATATGCATTAAAGGTTTAAAGAGAAATATTGGAATATTAAAGTGAATATGTGCTTATGTGAATAAGCATAATATATAGTATATTGGATCTACTAGAAATGAATATGTTATTTTACATACATGGGAAGCTTGAGTCATGCAGACTGAGATAACTTATTGAGAAAGAGTTCACATAAATCCTTGGAATAAAAGACAATTACTTTTTTTATTTGAGAAATATTTGTTATTCATTTTTTTCTTGAGGAAATATTACAAATTTTTTTGATGTGTGAAACGATACGAAAATATTTTGTATTTTGTGCATATAGCTAGTGAGTTAGCTGAATTTTTGAAAAATAATAATTAGTGTTTTAGATTCCTTGGAAAATAAATATATATATTTTTATGCAAGGAATTTTTCATTGTGTTATAACTCTTTAAAAATAAAATAGGAGAAAAAAATGTCCTTCTATGCATTATTGAATTAGATTCTTGGAGAGGAAAACTGGTAATCACATTGTTTATTGTGTTAAGATTCCTCTGGAAGATTCTTTAGAGAAACATATACACTTGCATGCATGGATAGGTATATTTTTGGTATTATATTTCTATAGAAAAATAAGGTCAAATCATGTAATATTGATTGTGTTAGCCTTCTTTTGGGAAACATTATAGGAATTTGCACACCTAAAGGGATTACCTATGGTACTAGTTTTCATTTCCGAGAAGATTATATAATGATATTGGGCTAGATATTTTGATAAAAGGAAAATGTTTCTTTGCATGAAAGAATAAATTTTATGTGTTTGATCCCTTGGAAAAGAAATGTGTTTATTTGTCTATGAAATATTTAGTTAGTTTCCTTTGGAAGGAAATATATGTTTCACATGCAAGAAGAACAAGTTATGATGTTATTTGATATTGGAGGGGACAAGTAGTTGCATGCACCAAATTATAGCTATTATGTTAACTTTGTTTGATATAGACCTTTCATTTTATAGATAATAGCCATTGTGAATATCTCTCATGTGGAAAATATGTTTCTAGAAAAGAACATCCATTCACACACATGAGTATAGAATCTATTATGTTAATCCCTTTGGAAAAGAAAACATAAGTGTAGTCAGAAAGAAATTTTATTGTTGGGTTAGTTCTCTTGAAATGTTGGCATGCATTTGCATGCACAAGAACAATATCTAGTATGTTAGATTTGTTTGGAAAGAATATGAAAGTGCATGCAAGATTTTGTTTGTTAGTGTTTTGTTAGAAAGATGATGCTTGATGGTGACTTGTTTGTTACTAATGCATGTGCAATTATTTTAAAGAAGGAACTTCATTACATTTTTTTTACATTTTATTCATGCATACAAATAGTTGTTTAAGTGACACACATAAAGGCTGATTATTGATTTATTAGTATTTTCTCTAATCATGATATCAAGTGTGTTGATGACAATAATGGAAGGAAAGGATCGTGACATCGATAAAGGATATTTCATGTTTAACATTTTGGCAGATAAATATTTTTTAGTCCATGTAGGTTGAGGAGTTCCACTTACAGGATGATCCACGGATGGAAACAATCTGACGACAAAGACATAAAGATTCAAGATTTGTGGGTAAATGATATCGTGATGATTGTAATAACTTAAATAGCTAATAATGTTGCATTTAATATGATTTTTTAATGTAATATTTTAGGAAAATGGTCAAGGGATGGACTCCCTTATAACCATTCATTGAGGAGTGAACACCTTCACGAACATTTAATAATAAAATTGAATGTTTCTTGGTTTTCACCTTACCGAGTTTCTAGGGTATATCAGTATCTAATGATGTGATAGTTTATTGTGCCAATTTTATGATGTTAATTTATTTGATGATTTGATTTCTATATTATCAAGTATGTTATTTACTAATTGATTTAAAATAATCATGGAATTTATGCATAGATATAGCAGAAAAATTAAGTTAATATGCTACCAAAATGATAGTTAATGGTTGTGTAGCTCACTATGCTTTTACTAAATATTTATCAATGTAATTATGATGGTTATTCTAATGGTCATTTAGGGAATATAGAAATTAATTTAAAAATTTACACATTGATAAATGTTGAAAACTTCCTAGCTCCATGCATTTTTCTGCGAGGTTACCAGGGGATGTTACACTGTCTTTTTTTCCACTCCTACAATAGTGTCTTGTTTAGATTCAATGAAATTGGCTCCATTGTGTTTTTCCCTTCTTGTACAAAACATGATGAAAATAGGCCAAATTGATTTGGTGAATACAAGGTAAACACTTCAAAAAAATTTGGGTTTTTCTTATGACACAATGCCTCTCTAATTTCCTTGATTAGGCCTTCTAACAAATTTTCACTTGTTCACCTCTCTATTTTTATTTATACTTACCCTTTTCAATCCACTATTGTTTTAAATTTTCCTCACCACCAACGTCTAAAAATTTTAATTCTCCTTTTTATATTCAAATGGGTGCATGCACAACTACTCCTCGACAAGTATGCGCTTGATTTCTCTTAAAATTATTTTACTCTGTTAAGGAATAATTCGAACATAAGACACTCATACAATGTCTCCTATGTCTTGCGGGCATTAACTACTCTTTACACCCACTCTTCCATGTGTAGTTAGAAAACACGGTCGTCACTAATATTCAGCCACTATGGTTTTCACGTTGGTTGAATTTCCCTTCCCGGATTTCAATTCATTACAGTGTTCCTTTAAGATTCATTTATAGCTAGTGCTAATGCTAATTTCTCACAATGCATGCCTTATCGGTGGTTTACGAGTTAATTCTGTGAATCAAGGGGTTTATGTCTTTGGTTTCCTCCTTTAGTTTATAATTACTTGCCTCGATTCAATCGTACTGTGTTATTATGATCTTATTTAACTCTTAAATTTGTAGACCCTAATTACTATGGGAGTAGACACCTATTTAATATTTTGTAAAGCGTAGTTCACACATAGTGAAATGACTTATGTCTGTTCTTGTGGTGAAAATGTTTTGTTCCAAGTATGCTACCCAACATAATTTCTCCTTAACACTTTGTTTGTTATTACGGCCTACTTCAAGGCGAATGTTTTTTATTCATTTTAGACAGCGATGTAATATGCGAGTGGGGAATTACATATATTTATCCAAAATTCATTTCATTTGTCTTATTGGTTGCATTAATACTTCAGTATCTGTACCAATTTATGTTCTTCATCCATTCTACTATTTATCTATTTCTCCTTCTCCATGTCAGCTCTATGTAAAGGCAAACCAAGTGGTTATTATATTTATTTTTCTCTTGCGTACAATTTCTTTAGTGGTTTCCATTCAAAAATCACATTTGTTATCTTATTACAAGTGTGCATATTTAATATATTGGCCATAATATGACATGTTCAGTAGTTAGTAATTGGATGACAGGTTGCCTACTGTGTTTTTTTTCTTTGGTGCTTTCCCACAAGAATTATAGTTCTGTCAATAATATCTCACCAGAGCTTAAAATTTTCTTGCATTCTAAAATCCTGACACTAGGAATTTACAACTCGATTTTTATAGTTAATTCAAAATTACCCTTCTCGCGTTCATTAATTGTTTTCTATTGTATACTTTTTACTTCTTGTCCTCTACACTTTTCCAAGTCTTACCTCTTCTATATGTAAAAAAAGTAATATGCACTGTTTCCCAAACCATTCTATACATAAGTACATTTACTGTAAAGAAATAAGGATCGTGTAGATACTGGAACCTACCATTAATACTCCTAATTTCGGTCAGAAATATATTTAATTTATCTCTGACTGGCTATTGTACATAGTCCACTAATATGTAATATTCATGTGTTTCTCTACCCAAAAAAAACCTAATAGAAGAACGCATGCATCTTAGCAGTAGAATCGAATTCCAAGCCAAATTAAATTTACGATACTAGAACACATGCATCTTAGCAATAGAATCATATTTCAAATGAAATTAAATTTATAATGACGGAACACATGCATTTTTGTAGTAGAATCAAATTTCAAGCAAAATTAAATTTTTAATGATAGATTTCATGCATCTTAAACAATCTAAACATTGAAGTGGGAATTAATATGAGTATCCATTTTTTTGAGGTAGCAAAAAATCATTCTATTTTGAAAAAGTGCTCATTCAGAATACACCTTTTTTTCACCATATTTTGACGCTTTAAATTTTCTTTTGTATCAAGTATGAAAATTTATTTTTTAAATATTTGTGATTTTCGTGATGATTTAAAAAAGTGGTGATGCATCATACCCCTTTTTGTAGGAGGGTTTATTTTTAACACTTTAAATTTTCTAATCTATTAAATGTGGATATATTTTTTTAAATGTTGGTATTTTCATGTGGATTTTGAAAAGCATTAACTTTTTTTTTAAATACATTTTTGACACTTTAAATCTTCTTATGTCCTAAGCATGCACAAATTTTTTAAAATGCTGATTATTTAACAACTTTTCAATTTGTATTACTTATCTTCTTACTTTTCATCCTAAGATGTTAGTATTTTAAGAGTTTTCCAAACATTTGTGTTTTTGTTTTTATCTGCAATAACTTTTTATAGTGAAATTTTTATTTTTTTTTGCAAAATAAAAAAATAATAATACAAGATTAATAAAATAAACACATATATATATATATATATATATATATGAAAAAAGAAAAAACATAAGATTGTAAAAACAAAAATAAAATTAAAAAAACTATAAAAAATAGAAAAATATTTCAAAACAAACATAATTAAAAAAAAAATAGAACATTAACTTAAAAAACAGAAAAAAAATTAATTTAGATAACTTAAAAATAAAAATAAAAATAAACATTAAAATGAAATTAAAAACAATAAAACAGTCACATTCTAATCAAAATTAAAAATAAAAAGATAAAAAAAAATTAAATTAGAAACATAATTAAAACAAGAATTAAAAACATTAAAAAACTAATAAAAAAATTAAAGAAAACCATGTATAAACATTAAAAAAACCTAAAAAAATTGAGGACCCATCTGTCCTGCACTTTCCATGCCCTTTTGTTGCCTTGGGCTTGGCAGGGCGGATTCTCGTATTCAGCGTAGCCCAATGGTTCTCAAAATCGGCCAAGCAACCCACAGTTGTTTGACCGGCTCTGCATGGCTACCACAGGCCGACAATCCCAATAACCTCTAATTAAAAAAAAAAAAACTTTTTTATTTTTATAATTGTTTTTTTTTAATTACTTTTTTTATTATGTTTAAATTGGTTTTCTTAATGTTTTAATAATGTTTTTTTTTATAGATTTTTAATTCAATTTTAATGATTTTTTCATTTGTCTTTTAACCTATTTTTGAAATTATCCAAAATTATATTTATTTCTTTATTTTTTTGGGTTAATTTTCTATTTTTAACTATGCTAGTTTAGAATTTTTTTGTATTTTTATTATTATTTTTTTAATCTTTTGTTTTTCGTTTTTATAATTTTTTATCTTTTAAAATTAATTTTGTTTTTTTGGTACCTTTTCTTTGCATAATTTATTTTTCATCTTTTTATATATGTTTTTATATTTGTTTTTTACCATGTATTTTAGTTTTTTTATGTTTTAATATATATATATATATTACTTACCAACATCAAGAATAACAAAAACTGGAGCGAACTTATAATGATCTTAGATCAGATCGAGGTATCTCCCCATTGCTTCGATACATGATTCGTAACTAGTAGTCTGGTTCTTGACCAATGGGAGCCAAACCTCTTATATTGATTTTTATAATTTTTTTGTGTTTTTATTTTTATTTTATTTTTCTCAATGTTTTATTTATTATAGATTTTTTGTCACGGTTTTTTATTTTTTTATGTTTTAATATATATATTTATTTACTTATTATTAATTTTTTACATTTTTGTGCTTTTTTCAATGTTTTGATTTTTATTTTCTTTTATATTTTTCATTTTTATCTCTTTAGATATTTATTTATTATTTTGTTTTATTTTATTTTTTTTCTACAGTGTTCATGTCAATCCACAAATAGCAACCCATTCTCATTATGTGTCAATTTGATTGTTTCTTTTAAAATTTTCTTAATAAAGGATCAAGTCTTCCCTCACAATTTCATGGTTGGTATTTAAGTTTTCATTACAATGGGTCGAGTTTTCCTACACTATGTGTCAATTTGATGGTTTATTTTTAAATTTGTGTGGCAATGTGTCAAGTTGTCTTAGGCCAAGATTTTAAAGTCGTCATATTTTTAGCATTTAAAAAAGAAATTACTTCTAGTATACTGACGCTTTCATTCAGGTGTTCATTTTTAATTTTTTTTTAGTCATAACTTTTTTCCATAATTTCATGTTGAAAAATTGTCAAAATTTTAAGGTTTTTCAGCATTCTAGTATTCCAACAACATTATTTTTCGTTTTTAGGTTATTTTCCATGGTTTTTTGGGGGTTTTTTGGCTTGAGTTTTCATTTTGAGATTTTATTTCTCGTTCCAAAGTTTTCATTGTTCTTAGTAGTAGAATCAAATTCTCAGCAAAATTAAATATATCATAATAGTGTTCTCAAGATAATATATGTGTATAAACGTTCATATTAAGAAAATAAAATAACATATAATCTAACCAGTATCACCAGTAGGAGAATACTTGGGAATTCCACACATTTTGCACCCAACCTTAAACTAGAATCCTCGAGTTCACCCCCGAGTTGAGATGTACTTGTCAGGGTATAAACAACCCCCATTGATCCCTTGAGTAGGTATTTTATACATTTTCTTCCATAATCAATTTTCCTTTGAGCGATGTCCTACTTTTGTGGTTCTAAAACTCTACTTGCCTAGGAATTTCCTTTAAAGCCCACTTTTCTCTCCCGCGACACTTTATTCTCACCCATGTTTAGCTTCTTTCTCCAACTAAGGGATTTAATGGATTTTTCTTTCCTATCCATTAAATATTATCTACGAATCCTGACCAGGAAATATTTATCTCAATATCATCCTCTAATGCGATTTTTTTTTTTTTTTCTTTGGAAAGAATCTCTTACTCAAGTATCTCATTCCCATGTAGTTCCAACATTTTTTTATTTATTCATAAAAAATTACCTATTACATAAGAATTTACTGTATTTATTTCACTTAGCCAATATTTTTTTTCTCTCCATCGAGTATAATGTGATTGAGTGTGAAAAGGAAACAATCATTACAAAAACGGAGGGGTATTAGAACTGACCTCTTCATTTTATACAGACAAAAGGAAAGTTAAATAATGATTTCCATCATAAGTGGTCTACATATATGAAAAAAATTCACTTGAACATTAAATATAAGAAGGAGAACACCAATTATGTTGTAGTTTTACTCAACTGCCCCCTAGTCACAACAATAACCACTGTTCTCGACTCTTAAGGTAACCAGATCTCTAGATGTACGTAGTCGTCCAATAATGATCCATAGTTCACCACCACATAATAGATGCTATTGGATGGAAAGAAAGTTCTATATTTCCACCTCGATGACACATTTTTATGCTACCTCGACTACCTTTGTGTTCCTTCGAATGAGCATGACAAACTTATTTAAAATTTTGGTGTTGGGGAAATTGTGGTTGTTCCACAAACGTATTTTTATTGGCCAAGACTCTAAGAGGATGTTGGAAAATATATCATGTCATGTTTCTTGTGCCATCGCCAAGCAAACTATCAAGAAGGCTTGTACAACCATCCATCCCTAAGAATCCATCCCAGTGGATTATTTATTTGTCTTGCCTTCTACCAAACATGGTAGTGATTGTGTATTTGTGTGTGGAGAATTTTTCTACGATGGTAATTTTTGCAGCTTGCAAGAAGTAGTATCAGAATAGAGAACACTTCCAAACTCTTCTTTGAACGAGTTTGGGTACATTTTTGGATTGTGTAGACCATTATATCAAATCAGGATACAAGGTTCTTGAGCACATTTTGGTCGCACTTCTAGACATTATTAGACACTATTCTCACCAAATTGAATGTATTCCATCCCCAGAATGATGGCAAAAAAAAGGTCGTCAATAGGATGATAGTGCAAATACTACAAATCTACATCTCAAATCTTGCACGAGCCTAGGATTAGAGCCTTCCTTATGTGCAACACACTTACAACATAACTCTCCATAGATTGAGTTTTCGTAGTCCCTTTCAACTGGGTCTCAAATTTCAGCCATTGTTTATAACTAATGTTGCCATGCCTCAAGAAACTACACAGAAAAAATCCACGTGTGTAGAGTTTGAGGTTGATGAAACAACCAAATTTCTTGAATGCATCCAGTACATCTTCTAGCAAGTTCACAACATCTTCGATAATTCCAATTCAAAGTATAAGTAGCGACATGACCAAAATCGGGTGCCACATAAGTTTCAACTAGGAAACAAAGTCTGGTTGCATTTGCCATTACAAGAAATTTCAGCCTAAAAGTAGTCTTGTCAAGAAAAATAATAAAATAAGAGTTAAAACAATAGTTATAATAGTTATAAATTTTGGAGGGAAAAGAAGAAAACTACTTTATTAAAATGTATTTTCGGCTTATCTCTTTATATGTTTACTCAAATTTCAATGTAAACACTCATTGGATGCAGAATTGAATTCCACATACAACAAATACCCATTATGCATACTTTCAAGAAGACCCACATTGATAAAAATTGCAGATACTTTAAAAATGTGTGTTTTAACACGCATTTTTAATGTATCTGCAAATTTTATCAATGTGGGTCCTATTGAAATTATTAATAATGGGTGCTTCTACGCAGGAAATTTGAGTAAACCTATAAATACATAAGACAAAAATACAATTAAAAAAAGTAGTTTTCTTATTTTCCCTCCAAAATATTTATATGTACCTCTTTTTAAATTTAAAGTATTTTATTGGTTTACATATTATGACATGGAAATTACATGAAAATTTCATGAGCACTTTTAGGATGAAATTTCCTCTCATGAAAAAGAATGCCTTATCGGATCCCATTGGAAACTACGACCACTCTGATAGGGGCCAAAAACTGTCACCAATGTTACAGGAGAAAAATATTTCAAGCTTAACATCCCCCCCATTCCTCTGCCTGCACGTATATTTTAATGTGCACTACCTTCAACCATACTCTCCACCATTGTTGGATGCATCATACATTACAAAAAAAGTAACACTTCACTAGGTTTTAGCTCAGTTTGTGTTACTGAGTTTCACTGAGTTGTCAAAGTTTTCTAACTCCTGCACCAGGCCAAGTGTCTTATTAGGGACCATGTTCAGCAGAAATTTCCCCATCTCATGTGGGCACCCAATGCAATGGGTGCAATTTCTTCCACCCACCTATTCCACTTGAAACCCCAAAATCGTTTCTTTCAATTTCCTTAACTGTAGGAAAATTTACAAGTTTTGGGAGTTTTTGGGGTCCTAAACTTCCGGAATCGTTTTGAGGCCCTAAAAAACATTTTCTTTGGAAAATGAGAAGATTAATAGAAAGAGTGAAGGGTTTATTGTCAAAATTTATATTGTTTGGATACATATCTGTAACGATGTATCATATGTGTCAAACAGATATCATATGCCAAAGTTACGACCTCAAGAAGTTGATGTACCAATTTACCCAAACATGGTCCATAAGCTTTTGACGCTTCATCTCCTAGGGTTATGTTTTTGGATGTTTATGGATTTCCATTATTTATAAACAATACATAAGCCTTTAAGCCTCATTGTAACAAATTTCAAAAGGCATATAATATCGACATCTCTTCTGAGAGATAAGTTATCATCACTTGAGCTAGTTTATTTCCAATCTACATGTAAACAATTTTCCATACTTTATTGTTAATGAATTGAAGTTTTTTTTCATGTAGCTCTTTGTTTTGGTTTATATGTGTATTTAATTTTTTTCCTTCATAAATCCATATCAAACCAGCCCTCTAATAGATTCTTCCAATCTCAGTGGTTCGTATATTATAAGGAATAAAGATCATTGCCCTTCTCTATTATATGGGGAATTTAGAGAGCTAAAAATGATAATATTTTTTATTAGTTTTATCTGTACGTGAAGGGTACTTGTATTAATATGGCCACATTTTTATGGATAAAATTCTCATCATAGAAAATATAACACAATGAATATATGTTATCAAGGATATTTAGAATAGTTTCACGGTTAGACTTTTCGACAAAGCCTCGCCATCAAAGTGGTGCAACAACAAGATGTTAGTATTTATGGGGCCTAGAGATTTCTATCAGTTTATATGGTTTACTAATAGCATTTCTAATATGATATCGACGTTACTAGCATTATGGGGTCTCCTCTACTATTCCAAGTGGCTGGCCATAACTGAGATTGATCTATATGGTTATTCTAAAATGATTGTCAAGTGGGAAAATCTAATAAATTCATTACAGGGTCTAGCTCTCTTGTATTGGATGGATAGAATCAGGACACTGATTCATGAAATCCCAATTATGATCTTGTTAAATCCCAATATTATCAAAACCCATACTTCCCTAGTTGGGCTAACAAGGTGCTTCCTTCGCCTCATAGTGAGATAAGTCCCTTTCTAATACAAGTGGTGGCACTCCAAGGGTATACAACCCTTCCTTAAAAACACTAGTTCAAGCTTTGAATTTAATATCGTCCCCTTCTATGTAATCACAGACCTCTCTGCAACCTTTTGTCTACAGTCCGCTCCCTTTTTTAATAGCTCCTTGAGGACCATTCTAAAAAAACCCATGCCTCAACAATGGATTCCTTTATTCAAAACTCCTTCTACCATTCCACGATCTAGATCCTTGGAATTCTTCCCTCTTTGCCAACTTCATATCCTCTCCTTTCTACAATCTTAGCTCTTCAACTCTCTAAAATCTATTTAAATTGAATTCCAAAGAGTTTTGAGATTCTCCGGTTCCAATTTCGGCTCCTGGGTCTTAGGTTTTGGCTTTCCTCAGCTCTAAGCTCTTCCCTCATACTTTAGATCTTAGAACTTCCAAGAAGTTCAATATAAAATACTTATGAGATTATGTGTTTCTGAGGTACGGTATCTGTCTGGGTGTTTGTTACTAAACGTTCCCATTTCACAACAATTGATGAAATTTCCTCCGAAGTGAAATTTTCTCCATGCTTAATCTCAGTTCAACACTACGACTCCTTTTGGCCCTCTGTGTTTTTCTTTAATCAACATTTTTATGTTTTGATCTCTCTTCTCGGCCTTCATGCTTCCGCTTCGCTACTATGATGTATGCATTCTCCACTTCAAGATCGACTTACTTTGTGTTCTTAAAGAGCTTCCTCTGGTTAATTTCACTCTACTCTCCTTTTAAAATCAATCAAACTACTATCACTCTTGAGCTTTATGAAACACATAAAAATACATGCATGCACCCTTTAATGTCTCCTCGCACCAAATGTTTTTTTTTTCTCTAATTTGAATTCTTTGGGGACCTGCTACCTATCTCTCCTGAGCTGTGGTTATGTCTCAAATTCTTGTTGTTCCCCTCTCAAAGTTCTTACCTATACACAATACACACTCACTTGTCTCCTTTTCTTATATAATAAAAACATATCCACATAACAATTCAAAACAAAAATACTGCAAACATAACTCGCACATTATATCATTCAAAGATTTATATATACAATGATTTTAAACACCCTCTTGCCATCATTCTCGTGTCTCTCACATACTCCTCTTTCTATCATGTTTTATTCTATATTACATACGAATTACATAAAATAATTTTATACAATAAAGGATTGAAACCAATTTTGGTTTTAGATCCAAGAATTCCTCCTAGATCCACAAAATCATCAACTAGACCATCTAACTTATAACTACTTTAGCTCCATGAATCTAGCCATAATCGAAATAACTCTAAAATATCTCTAACTCTCCCAAATACTCTCAATATCTCTCATTAGAAAAAGATTTAAAATTCCCAATCCTCACTTTAAATAATTTATGTACAATTATTCTAAGAACTTAAGAAAATATATTAATTAACAATTTTAGGGAACCAACTCCCTTTGTAAATGAAAACACCCCTAGCCTAGTCAAAAATATTTTTAATTCGAGGTAAAATTCTCTTGCATCACTGATCTTGAGATTTATGTCTCTCACATATAGAGAGAACATACTATTGAGGTTGATTTATTGTCAAAAAAGTAGATGAAGCCTAAGTGTTGGGTATGATAAGTTACTTTGCATATTCCAGCGGTGTGTTCTAGAGGTCTAGGTACATTGAAATCTAAACATAGTTTTAACATAATACTAACCCTTTTTTTGTTTAACTAGATGTAGTTTTGTAATATGTATTTACGGTATCCTTGTTGATGTGTGTGTGTGTGTATGGGATCCTTATTAGTCCATATTAGTTTATTAATGTAGGAAGTATGGAAATATGTTTTAATGATGGATTGAGGCAGTCAACAAAGTATCTACCTCTTTGAAAGCCATTTTGTTTTTTCCTGGTTGGGAAAAATAGAAGATAATCTATGAAAATGAAAACTCCTTTTTAATGAAATCAAGTTTGTTTTCTCTTTTTGAAATGTAAAATTTCATGTGATCTCTATATTATGAAACATACATGCCTTAACCTGATCGATTTTTTTGTATCTTCAAATTTAGCAATGATAAAGACACTTGTTCAAGAAAGTTTCTTTACATAACACCGCATGAGATGAAATACAAATGTTTCCACATGAGTGCCTCTTTTTTCTACTCCTTTTTAAAAATGATGAGGGACTTTGATAAAGAAATCTTGTGGCATTACAATTATAAGATTGTTTCTTAGAATTAAATATATTTACTTTGAAAATTGAGGGCCAAAGTTAGTGTTTACATAGAGAGAATATATATTTGAGTTTGAGATGTTTTGTTGTTTTATTATTTGGCATGGGGTTTTTTAAGGTTGCAATGTGATAAGGACTTTAATATTCATTTATTTCTCTGACCATAATTCTAACTAGATAAAGGATGGATCTTTTTCTTATGCCATTTAATTTGGTAACTAAATATAAGATATTTACATTGATATATTTTTGTTTTTTAATGTTGTTTTAATGTGGTGTTATTCGTGAAATGAATATTAAATGTGTTATTTATATCATTGAATTGTAAAATTTCAACATTCTTATTAATCTTTGGATGAAAGGAATATGAAATCTATGTCAATGGAATTATCATAACACATGTAATTTGACTAAGGGTTTCCTTCTCTTTTATTTTTCTTAGATGAAAAAATGTGTAGGACCATACATATATGTTGAATATTCTTTTTGTATTTACTACTCTTGAATCTTTCTCAACAAAGAATACATTTGTTTCTGCTATAGAAACTAATATGAAGCTCCTTATTTTCATGTGGTCTCAGAAGTTTCTTCCTCATCAAGCCTTCCCTTGCACTTCAAGATTCACAATCAAACGTGAAGCTCTCCTTCCATGCTAGGAAAACTAGATTTTTGTGTGACTCCTCTCCATGACCAAATGTAGGTCTTTGATGGAAATGCAGGCATAACCTTCTTATTTCATATTTGCATATAGAAAATGTTGCAAGCTTGCATGACACATTAACTTTCCACGACTTCACTCTGGGGTCAAATTTCATTAGGATTCAATGTGATAGGTTGTTTGTACTAGGAAAGCAATAATGCCTTCATTGTGTGCCCCCTCTAGAGCTACGTGGTCGACACCAGTTTTTGTATGTTTAGTTTTCTGAAGTTTACAGTTTAAACTCTCACCTTCAACTTGGTTTTAGTCATTTCCTTGCTGATGGCACTTCTTGGAGCCAAGGTCAATTCCTATTGGACCTAGTTAGAAAACTGAGACATGATCTGACAACAACCACTCTAGCTAGTCCCGAGGTGACACTTCTCCCTCTCTTGTCTAACTCACTAAGAAACATGCCCTGGAAGTGCACCAACATTAGATGTGGTGTTGCCTAGTATCCAAAACAAGGCTGCTCCATAACCTAAAGTCAGGTGAAAATTTCAACATCACATTACATGGAATTGACCCCCAAACCAATACAGGAAGAGATAACTTAAGTTGAACAAGATCTCTTGAATGAGATATACAACCTCACAGACATAGAGGTGCTTGCTAAGGTTGTTGATTGGGAACCCAATGCTCACCATACAAAAGGTAGATAATTCCAATACATGTATACATTAGATATGTACTAACATATCAAACTGCTCCTAGAAACAGTGTTGGTAGGCCATAATGACTAAAGAATGATGTCATTTTATCCCTCAATCAAATGCGAATTTTTTTTTATGGTGCTAGATAATAGACTCACAAAAATTAAATTACAGTTGAGACATCCTCAACATCCTCTTGAGACATCCTCTTAATCCTAGCTACTCTTCTAATAATAAGAAGAAGCCTATATATGTCAAAGCCACATGCTAAAAAAAATATACAATTGACATTATAGTTTTTATTTTCCTTTATCTTTTATTGGAGTAGCACCATAATAAAGAAAGGTAGCATTGGTCATCTAGACTTTCTAGATATTTTGTATTTTGTAGTCAAACAAATTCTTCTAACTTTTGTAAATTTCGAAGCATTCAAATTCTTTGCCTGGTTTCCTTAATCGCGCAATAACACAAACTTCTGATCTCCAAAATGTAAATCCCTTATTTCGAAAAATACAAATCTTTATTTTCGTAGAAAGAAACAATAAGTTTCTTTATTTTATGATATATGTATAAAATTATTTTAACATTTAATATTTTATAAAAATTTATATCTTTTTTTTTATGGAAGCCATGGCTCTAGGGAGCTTTTAGCCACTAGAATTTTTCATACAAATTGAGATTGAAAAAATTGAAGCAGGGAACTGGTTTATATCGAAAATCAATGCTCGAAGATTCGCAGGAATCTGATTATCATGGGGTTGTTGATCAGGAAAACCCCGAAAATTAATGGAGAGAAGGTCAGCTGAAGTGGAATTTATATGTACGAATTGGAATAGCAAAAGCTCTCAGAATGTAGTCCGGATTTCCCACCAGAACTGGGACCAAAAGTCCTAACGGATTTACCGTCAGAAACATTTTCTGAACTGTCAACAATCTAATAATTATTTTTGCATGGACTGGTTGACTATGGGGATCTTAATGCATGTGATTGTTATTTTCTTATTAATTTTTATCGAAGTTATGGATGCCATAATGCCGACCAGTAATTTTGAGTGAAGTGATAAATTTATTATGGGAATGTTTCATGATGCCATTATATAATAATTTAATATATACATGACAGTTGTCACGCATGCTAGGCACGAATATGTCTGCAATTCAGCTACAAACATCATATTTATATTTACTGACATGAAGAAAACATATTAGGCCCCATTGTTTGCTTTCAGTGGTTTCACTCCACTGAAACTTTGGCATCAGGAATGGGCCACGAAGAAATAAAAAACCCCATGATGGTCTTTCAACATCCGGCAAATGTCATCGAATCATTACATGACTTCAATATTTCATAAAAGATTTCAATAAAAGAACCCCAACCCCCAGATGGTCTTTCCACTTCGGCCAAATGTCATGACTTCAGTATTTCTCTCAATTGGATTGAGAAAGATCTGATATCAAAACGATTATGAAAGCAACTCTCTTAGATTCTCTCTTTGTATTGAAAAAGCCGAGACAAAAGGATTTCAGAAAAATATAAATGTTTAATAAAAAATATTATAAATGTGAAATTATTGTGAATTTGTTTTTCTTATTATTTAATATAATATAATATTTATTGTGGTTAAAACTATATAAATAAATTGAGCAATTTAAATTTGCAAATCCAATAATTTTTTTATAAATAATTTATAAAAGACTTTAATAAAAAAATCCCAAGAATCCCAAGATGGTCTTTCCACTTTTGCCATATGTCATTGGATCATTACATAACTTTAGTATTTCTCTCAATTGGATTGAGAAAGATCTGACACCAAAACGAATATGAAAGCAACTATTTTGGATTCTCTCTTTGTATTGAAAAATTTGAAAAAGATGACCCGAAATTTTTTTTCAGAAAAATATAAATGTTTGATTAAAAAATATTATAAATGTGCAATTATTGTGGGTTTGTTTTTCTTATCATTTAATAAGATATTGTTTAAAAATGTATAATTTAAATTTGTAAATCTAATAATTTTTTATTAAATTTCAAATAAAATTGACTAAGAACTGGATGGAAAATAGCTTAAAGTTAAACTACTATTAATCTATTTTTTTCTCGAAGACTTAATAAGGAGTGTGTTGATGTATTATTTACACAATCTTCATTCCTATTCAAGTATTTATTTTTATCAACAAATTTGTTGAAATTAAATTAAATATAAAAAATATATTTATATTATAAGGAAAGTTTGATAATAATATAATTGTACAAATATTGAATTTAGTAAAAAAGCATTTTCCAATTTCTATTTGGTAATTTAAAAAAGTCTTGTATTAAAAAATTTGGTATATCTTCACTTATAAATTTAGGGATAAATTTAGTGTCAATACAAAAAGAATTATAGATTTTTGTCAAAATTATAATAAGTGATAGCATGGGATAGAGGGCACCTATATCACTCCCACAACCCCCTTTTCTTGACTATATTGACTCATCTAAACTCAAATTTTAGAGTCCTACCTCTATAGTGGAACATAGGCCATGAAACATTTCTTTCAGGGAATTTGATCAAATCTTAAGCAATCTAAATTACCTATATTTTCAAACAACTGAGTACCAACATACATATTAATAACTATAATTCCGAAAAATTGACCAAAATGAATATCAGTATTTCATTCTTTTTTATTATTTTTTAAAATAATTATATTTATCACAACTCAATTATAAACCAAGGACAAAGAGAGTTTTGCTTAATTTATAATCTAGTTGTTAATTTATTTCTTTAAATAAATAAAAAATAAACCCTTAATGCATTATAAAAACAATTTCAAATTTGAATAATATTTAAAAAACTAATACTTAATATAAATCTTATATATAAAAAATAAAAAATTGTCTTAATTATAATTTATTTTTCTATAGAAAAATAAAATAAAATTATATTATCATTTAACTTTCTGTCAAAAAAATAAAGATCTTAATATAATTTCTCTAACAAATTGTTACTTTTTTTTTTGTTAATTTCGTAGTAAATTTCTATTTTCTATTTTGAAAAGAGCAAGTTGCTATACATATTCTATTGTATATGGTTGCATTAACCTACCTGAGGGAAACCAGGTCTATTGGCCACCTCAAAGAGTTAAAAGCCAACCAAAATTGGTATTGTCTTTTCCTTCTACTTACATCTTTAACCACTTTACTATGTTAATAAAAGTTGCAAATGAAACAGATACTATAAGTATTATCTACCAAAAAAATAAAAAATTATAACCAGAAAGATGTTATCCATCAGAAGAATCCATAGGTGTTGGGTCCTTTGCATTGGGTCCTGATATTTCTACTTGCTACATTCTTTGGAGCTACTGCTCAATCCTCCCAATGCGATCAGTTTCCTGAATCTATGCCTTAACCATCTCCCGAATATCCTGCTTTATCTGTTAGAGTTCAAAGAGCACTGAGGAACTCACTTGATTTTCTTGCATGCTTTCCATTTCCTTTGCTAATACACATTTCAATTTCCAATATGTTTTGACTGATTGCTGAAAGAGAGAGACCCTGCCTCTCGTATTTCCTGGGTTCAAAATAAAATCCATTCTAGCCTCTTGCTCTTTGTGATCTTTGTCTTCAGCATCAATTTTCCTCTCCCATCCCTGAATATTCTTTCGGATATGAGCTGGATTCCTTGAATCATATATATTTGTAATATTTTCGAGAAGTTGCTTATTACTCTTTCTACCTCTTTTACTCGGGCCTGCTATCTAAATTTCTTGAAACTTCCTGCCTCTCCCTGTTTTTTTCAATTGCCAGTTTGACCATTTTCCATTCTAACGTGACAGGAAAGTTCTGTTATGGATAAGAGAAAGGGTCTTGTACAGTGGAAGGAATCAATTAGATGAAGTGTAGAGTCAGTATGAAGCACCGTTGGAATCATCATTATCTGGGCAACGAAAAATTTCTTCCTAGAGTTGGGGTTATCAACATGGACTAAGTTTCTGCATTCTTGATTTAAAAAAAAGAGTAATTTAAGGGAAATACAAATATGACCACACAATTGGAGTGGAAAACCTTTTCCCATAGCAACCAGATGATAAGAAAAGCTCCAATTAGAATGTAATATTCCTAATTAGCGACAGCTAATTGAAATATTCAACTTTGTATAGTTTTGCTGTATATGGTTTGTAAATAAATAAGAAGTGAGTAAAGAGGGTCTAACTGACTTTAGTAGAATAAGACATCCGCCTAGTAGCACAACGTTGTGACTCAAGGGGGGGGGGGGGGTCAAGGGGGCCAAACACCACGTAGAGGAGGGGGCCCTACGTGCACTCTAGAAAATTCTGTGCAGATAAGGATGAGGATGTGGAGGAGAGAGAGGCTACGACAGGTTTTGGAGGGAAACAAATGTTATAAAAGATGGAGGAGCCTCCTCATTTGGATCATTCTAGAGTTGTTGATTCTGTAGTGCGACTTTGTCTTCTTGAGAACGCTAGTTGTTTAGCCTGTTTGCAACACTATTTAGTGCATCGAATGTCTCCATGCGGAGATCTCACCCTTAGCCCCAGGGGACTTCGAGTGTGTGCTCGGGCAAGGTTAGTTTTTCAGCATTTTGTGAGTCGTTTCATTGTTTGGGTTTGTTGCGGAGCTAGAGCTTATAGACACTGCGCAGTCACTGGGAGAGAGGATGCAGTCCATTGTGGAGGAGCTTTGGTTTGGGGTTTCTTTAGGTGATTTCACTAGGGTTTCGAGCAGAGGGTCAGCCTTTTCCCGTCGGAGGTTTTTGGCGAAGTTTTTGGCATTATTTCAGCCGTTTCTACCCAGCCACTGCACTGTACCATGGAGGCCAGCGTAATTCACTAGGGAGGCAGTTTCTAGTGGTTTTGGGGGTTGGCCATTCTTGGAATGGTTTGTGGATCTTGTCGGGGTTGTCGAGGGGAGGAGATTTGCTAATTTTCATCTCATTCCGGCAAGGGGATCGGCCCCTAATCTTCAGTGGATTCTAGTAGTAGCAGCTACATGGCATTTTTCTAGCAGCTAGGATGTAGTTCATAGAGCAACCATTTCCTATCTTTTCTGAGAGTGTTTTCTCACTTGCCTTGTGCAAGATTGCCTCTTGTACTTCATTACAAATTTCTTAGATTAATAAAATGGCTCAGCATTTTCTTTCTATGTTTTCCGGTTGAGTTTCCGTAGTTTTTGTTGTTGCCATAGTTGTTATATTCTCTTCCTATTTCTATTACTATTTTGAGCGCTCTAGTTATATACCACTTGGTGTGTTTATCTTTCACTCCTAGACAGAGTCTAGAAAGGGCCAAGTAGCCTCCAGATCTCTTCCTCTTTCAGAGGTAGAATATTCGGTAAATGCCCTCCCAATCTATCTCTGGTTGGAGTTTGCCGTGTTTTGGAGATATCCCTAAAATGGGATATTACAATGGTATCAGAGCATAGTTCTGGCTCAACCTATGGTCTATGACATCAGGAAAGAGACCATACAGAGGCAAGAATTATAGAGATCGTAAGCATAGGTTGGAGGCCACCTACGAAGAGGAAGACTGTGCCCAGGTAGAAAACGCAGATCAGGAGAGAGCCTATGGTAGACACAGATTAGGTGGAGCTTGTAGTAGATTTAAAAGAGAAAGAACCAATGGCAGATGAAACATAGGCCAAGCAGTTTGGAGAGGCACTCCTCAAGTCTGTGAAGGATTTAGCTAGACAGATTGAGGTGATGGGATAGGAGGTTCAGCTTTTGCACCCACTCGAGGGGTCGTTGCAACTTTGTGAGGAGTTCTTAAGTATTTGACACTGTGCGTATGTGGGATAGTATGTGGCCAGTGAGTATCAGTCTTGGTTGATAGTGGGGCAACCCACAACTTCATTGATGCACATATGGTCGAGCAAAGGGGTATACCGACCGAGAGTTTTGACGGGTTTTCAGTCTTGGTCCCAGGAGCCTAGACGATGCAGTGTGCCTAGTATGTTCTAGAGTTAGTAGTGACAATGGGTACTTATACCATGATTGATCACTTTTTCGTGGTCAACATACCAGATACCAATGTGGTACTGGGTGTTCAGTGGCAGATTATGCTGGGGAAGGTCACCATGGATTGGGAGGCCTTAGAGATGGAGTGGGATGACAAGAAGACCGGGAAGCATGAGAAGATCCGCGGGATGCATACTTACCCACCTCAGACAGTTTTGACACACCGGATGGAGGCAGACTTCCGGAAGGGAAACCTAGAGTCGGTAGTTGAGTTGCGGGCATTAGAGGTAGAGACCACCAGTCGAGCAGTTCATCTAGAGATACAGGCTATCCTTGACAGGCATGAGGTAGTGTTTGGGGCTATACCACCAGGGCAACCACCAGATAGAGGGTTTGAGAATACCATCGAGTTGGACCAGGGTGTCTAGGCGGTGATCGCTACACTCTATAGGCATCCCAAAGCCTATCGGGATGAGATTAAGCGGGCCATCCAGGAGTTGCTGGCTCTTGGACACATCAGACTGAGCACGAGTGTGTTCGCTTCTTCTGTATTGCTGGTGAAGAAGAAGGATGACACTTTGTGGATGTGCATTGACTACAGGGCCCTAAACAAGAAGAATTTCAAGAATAGGTATCCTATACCTAGGGTTGATGAGCTGATGGATGAGTTGAGAGGAGCTAAGTTCTTCTCAAAGATTGATTTGAGATCAGGGTACCATCAGATTCATGTGAGGGAATAGGACATTCTTAAGACCGCCTTCAGGTGTCATTATGGGCACTTTGAGTTTTTGGTTATGCCTTTTGGGCTGACCAATGCACCAGCCACCTTTCAGTCTTGCATGAACCATATCTTCCGCAGTCATCTGAGGAAGTTTGTATTGGTTTTATTTGATGACATACTCATATATAGTAGGACATGGGAGGAGCATCTCCAGCATATAGAGACAGTGCTACGCATCATGGAAGAGAAATAGTTCTATGAAAATCTCTCCAAGTGTGAGTTTGGGATGACAAAGATGTTGTACTTGGGTCACATCATTCGAGTGGACAGAGTGAGGGTCCACGAGGAGAATATCAGAGCCATCAGAGATTGGCCAGAGCCAAAGAATGTGATGGAACTTCGAGGATTCATTTGGATATGTGCCTATTACAAGAAGTTCGTCAAAGGGTTCTCACAGCTTGCTGCACCCCTTACAGATTTGACGAAGAAAGGGGCATTCAGTTGGACAGATACAACATAGAAAGCCTTTGATAGGCTCAAGGAGGTAATGAGTTGCTGCCTAGTGCTTGTGTTGCCAGATTTTATGCAGCCATTTGTCTTGGAGTGTGATGCGTCGGGAGAGGGGATCGGTGCAGTAGTGATGTAGGGGGGACACCCTATAGCTTTTGAGAGCCGGAAGCTCCTCCGCATGAGAGGTTTTATCCCATATATGACAAGGAGATGTTGGCCATCATGCATGCATTGGCCAAATTATGGTAGTATCTGGTAGGGAACAGATTTAGGGTGAGAACTGACCACAACAGCCTCAGGTTCTTTTTGGAGCAGAAGCAGCTACAAGAGAGGCAGCAGAAGTGGATTAGTAAGATCCAAGCATATGACTTTGACCTTGAGTATGTCAAGGGTAAGAATAATGTGGTAGGAGATGCCCTTTCACGTAAACTAGCCACGTTATCTCTTATGAGCTTGGATGCAGATTGGAGGGCTCGACTCTTAGTTTAGTACTCCAAGGACAAATTTGCATGTGAGGTCTTGGATGGACAGGTGGCGGATGACCAGTACAGGGTGGTCAATGAGATCATCTAATACAGGGACAAGATCTTCTTGACTAAGGGATCTCATCTTAAGAAGAAGATACTCCAGGCATCACATGATTCTCCATTGGCAGGCCATCAAGGGTGTTACACAGCAATTTGTCACCGTCCCTGCAATTCCCCGTCCCGCACATTGAAGGGCTCTTTTCCATGACCTGTGAGCAGTGACATAACTTGAAAAAACTTTCATGGCATTCCCCTGAACATGTAATTTCAGTGCCTTGAAGAAAAATCCTTGTGAAAAACCCTAAAAATAGCCTTTTTTTGCATTAGCATGGGTACATAGTTCAGCCCTTGCGCCAAGGGAGAAAATCCTTCAAAGAGGGTGTGCCAATTGGCGCTCTATCTTAGAGCCACACCCGCACCAGGATTTAAAAAGGGCATTTTTAAAAATAAATGGTGGAAGATTGACTCCAACCAATTCCTAAACTGGTCTCTAAATTGAGTTGGGAAGTTGGCCCCGGATTTCCATGTAGAGGAAGTAGTTTTCCACCTCTCATGAAACCTTCCTTGAGGATAGGGCCAATCCCATGATTGTAGGGATCCCAACTCCCCTTCCTCCATCTATATAAGCTTGCCATTTTCCTTTGCAAGCTAGTATCCAAGAATCTCCAAGAGCCTTCATAGCCAAAAGAATGCTGCAAGAGCTCTGATAGTCCTCATAGTGCCAAATCCATAGCAAGGAGATCGATGATCGAAGAGAGAGACTTGTCCCCATTCCCGACAAGCTTTACCGAGATGTATTCCGCTGACGGCCCGCCGAAGGAAGGTTTAGCGTCGGAGCCAGGTTGTATTTTCCTTTTTTGAATGAATGATAAGCGACTATTGGTTGTGGTTCCACTCGTATTGTTCGTTATGATCATGAGATGTGTCTTCTATGACTGATACATAATTGCATATATCGGGTTTTATGCTTGTATTTCTTGTGTTTCTTGTGTCCGCAAGTGTTCAATCGTGGCAAGCGAGAGGATTGTGATTTGCCGGAGCAAGGAAACGAAAGCGTCATCTTTTCTACAAACGACAGCGTTGGACTTGAGGTAGGCCTTCTTCACAATTTGGTTTATTGCAATTAGGAACTTGCGCCATAGCATTTTTTGATTGTTGCTAGACCCGGTCTAGGCTAGTAGGGAACGCCTCTGTCCGCAGAGGGGATTTACCTCTACAACAAGGGGTTTACCAAAACCTACAGGGCCATTAGAGAGAGGTTCTCATGGAGGGGCCTCAAGGAGGACATACTCTAGCACATCACAGAGTGTGATGCTTGTCAGAGGAACAAGGATTAGATGAGCCATCCCGCAGGACTGTGGCAGCCTCTTCCCATTCCGAAGGGAAAATGGAAGAGCATATTGATGGAATTCATCACAGGGTTTCCAATGGTGTAGGGCAAGGATTGTATCTTTGTCGTCATTGATCGACTAACAAAGTATGTGCACATTCTCACCATATATGCTCATGACACAGCAACACAGGTGGCCGAGTTATTCTTCCAAGAGGTTTTCATGTTGCATGGTCTTCCTAAGACCATCATTAGTGACAGGGACAGCCGCTTCATGGGCGGATTTTGGTAGGAGCTTTTGCGGCTAGTGGTGATGGAGTTGACATCGAGTACCAGTTACCACCCAAAAACGGATGGATAGACAGAGATAGTTGAAAGTGGATGGAGGGCTACTTACGTAACTATGTCAGTGGGCAGCAGCGAGCATGGTTGAGATGGTTGCATTTGGGGGAGTACTACTACAACTCGACACATCACATGTCGATTGGTATGTCACCGTTTTATGCTTTGTATGGGTACCATCCTTTATCATTTGCTGATGTGATGCTCGGTGCGAGTAAGGCTCCTAGAGCCAAGATGTGGATCCAAGAGAGTCAAGATATCCTCCGAGCTCTCAAGGACAATATGGCTATAGCCCAGAATCAGCAGAAGATGTATGCCGATAGAGGTAGGGTGAAGCGACAGTTTGAAGTAGGGGACTTGGTCTACCTACGCTTACAACCACACCAACAGTCATTGCTGAAAAAGAAGGGAGCTGAGAAGCTCAAGTCTCATTTCTACGAGCCATACAGGGTGATACATAGGATTGGGCAGATTGCATATGAGTTGGAGCTACCCCAAGGCAGCAATATCCACAACATTTTCCATGTATCATGCCTGAATAAGGGGTTGGGACAGCAAGTGACAGTGAAAGAGGAGCTACCGCCGACAGATGATGAGGGGCACTTGGTGTTGCAGCCGGAGGCCATTATTGATACCAGGGAGAGGCGGTTACGGTGTAGGACGGTTCGAGAATTCTTGGTGCAATTGAAGAATTTTCCAGATGATGATGCCACTTGGGAGAGAGAGAAGATTTTGCAGCATCCATCACTTTAGTTGCTTGAGGGCAAGCAACATTTTTCTGAGGGGGACTGTAATATTCCTAATTAGTGACAACTAATTGGAATATTCAAATTTATATAGTTTTTTCATCTATGGTTTGTAAATAAATAGAAGGTGAGTAAAGAGGGTCTAACTCACTTTAGTAGAATAAGACATTCGCCTAGTAGCACAACGTTGTGACTCAAGGGGGGAGTCAAGGGGGCCAAACACCACATAGAGGGGGGCGCCTACATGCACTCTAGAAGCTTCTGCACAAATAAGGATGAGGATGTGGAGGAGAGAGAGGCTACGACGGGTTTTGGAGGGAAACTAATGTTATAAAAGATGGAGGAGCCTCCTCATTTGGATCATTATGAAGTTGTTGATTTTGGAGTGAGAATTTTTCTCCTTGAGCACACTGGTTCTTTAGCCTGTCTGCAGCACTGTTTAGTGCACCGAGTGTCTCTGTGCAGAGATCTCACCCTTAGCCCTGGGGGACTTCGAGTGCCTGCTCGGGCAAGGCTAGTTTTTCAGCATTTTTTGAGTCGTTTCATTGTTTGGGTTTATTTTGGAGCTAGATCTTATAGAGACTGCGCAGTCACTGGGAGAGAGGATGCAGTCCATTGTGGAGGAGCTTCGGATTTGGGTTTCTGCAGGCGATTTCGCCAGGATTTCGAGCAGAGGGTCAGGCTTTGCCCGTCAGAGGTTTTTTCCAGAGTTTGTGGCAGTATTTCAGTTGTTTCTACCCACCCACTATGTTGTACCTTGGAGGCCAACATAATTCACTAGGGAGGCAGTTTCTGGTGGTTTCGGGGTTTGGCCATTCTTGGAATGGTTTATGGATCTTGTCGAGGTTGTCGAGGAGAGGAGATTTGTTGATTTTCATCGCATTCCGGCAAGGGTATCAACCCCTAATCTTTAGTCGATTCCAGCAGTAGCAGCTACATGGAATTTTTCCAGTAGCTGGGACGCAGTTCATAGAGCAGCCATTTCCTGTTTTTTCTGAGAGTGTTTTCTCACTTTCCTTGTGCAAGATCACCTCTTGTACTTCAGTACATTTCTCAGATTAATAAAATGGCTTAGCATTTTCTCTCTATGTTTTCTAGTTGAGTTGTCGTAGTTGCCGTAGTTACTGTATTCTCTTTCTATTTCTATGATTGTTTTGAGCACTCTAGTTCTATACCACTTGGTGTGTTTATCTTTCACTCCTAGACAGAGTCTAGAAAGGGCCAGGTAGCCTCTGGATCTCGTCCTCTTTCAGAGGCGGAATATCCGGTAAATGCCCTCCCAGTATATCTCTGGTTGGAGTTTGTCATGTTTTGGAGATATCCCTAAAACGAGATATTACATAGAATTATTAAGCCCTTGGTACTATAACAGAAGCAGATAATAAACACAACTTTGTGTTCATTTCCAAATCCCGCCTACGGCGCATCGATATTTTAGGTAAAACTTGGTTGGAGTGTCGACATAGTAATGCATGCAGCATAACCTCCTCTACATCATAGAATGTAGACCGGTCTCCCGAATCTGATGCTTTTTAAGGCTTTGAATAACCATTAACTCAACTTTCATGAATTTACATGAGAAAATCCTAACCATACTTAGAAATGACTGTAAAAAAACATAGATTCAACCAAATCAATTTAACAGTGTTGGGTGTATGGCAGACAGGGGTGGGGGGGCTACGAAAACATGGTTTAATCTCCATACCAAACACCTCTACTAATGCATAAAAGTGAGATGAAAAAATAAATATAGAGTGTGGCCAATTTCATTTATGAAAGACAGAGAACATTGCATAAATCCCTATAAAATCTTCGTCTTTTATTGCCGAAATCATAACAAGTAAAACAAATTGCGAAGTAAGAGTGACAAAATCCATTACATACCGAATGATCATCCACCCTCTTAGTTGAATTCCTTCTCCCTGCATACCTTCCGTCATTGCTTTCGTTTGAATTTCGTCTCCTAGTTGAGCTATAGCCTCACAACAATAGCAACTTACCATTTTAATTTCCTTTCCCTAATGCCGACATACATTCCCAACTTCTGACATGCTTTTATCACTCGGAACGACTTCCTTCCTTATCATTAATGGTGTTCGTGGCTAAGATCACTTTCTCCTTTCAATGATCTTAATGATTGTTGGCCGTTAGACCTTTCCATCCACATGGCACTATCCCCGTCATGACGCCCCTCATCTCCAAGCATGCTGAGTACCGGCATTGTGCTTTCTTCTTCCTGGTTAAGATGGTTGGTCAAGTCCATGCCCCTACATGGCACCAACCTCCCTTCCATTCATCTGCCTGACACCATGATCGGGGTTAACACATTTTTACTTTCATCTTATTGTAATTTCCATATTATTTTAAATTATTCCCACACTTCCATATCTTCACTCTGAATTTCACTCCAGAGCTCCTCATTTTTCATTTCTTAGATGCCTGCCTGAATAATGAGATGCCTCTCTAATGATATCCACCACATGGTTTTAACACGTCGCGGGGTTTTTCTTTTAGGACATGTCTTGCCGTAAGAAAAAAATGTTTCTGGGAATCTTGACATGTAATGCTTCATGTTCTACCCATATTCTAAAATGTACACAAGGTTAACATGAGCCACCTTTGATAAAAGAAAGTTCCTTCCATAACACCACATGACATGAAATACAAATGTGTTCACATGAGTGTCTCTTCTGTGTGTTCCTTTTTAGTAATGATGAAGGACTTTGAACAAAAAGGCTTGTGTTATTACTATTATAAGATTGTTTTCTAAAATGAAATAAATTTAAATAAAGTTTGTGGTATTACCATTCTAAGAATATTATTTTTAATTAAATGAATATATGGTGAAAATAGGATGTTAAAGCTATATTTTATGTTGAAAGGTAATATTTATGCTTTTTTTTTTTAGGTTGGATTGTTTTTCTTCATTTTTATGTTAGTTGGCATGCATCAGGCATTGCTGGGTTAGAATGTCACAATCACATTTACCAATCTGGTTGATATACATCGATAGGCGTATATGAAATATATCTACAACCACATTCACTAATGTGTTTGATATACGCCGATAGGCCTATATCCACCACCCACCACATGTATTTTACAAAAATAATCATTATATATTTATGAATATAATTACCAATAAATCTTATATATCTACTTGTAATATATTAATAATATAAACTATATTGATACTATATATTAAACTAATATATATATATATATATATATTAAAATATATAATATTTTATTATTTGATAATAAAATATATAATAATAAATTATTATTAAATTTTTTCAATACATTAATAGTTATAACTGAAACTATACTAAAATTAAAATATAACATAATACTAGTATTTTATTACTATTTACAATAAGTATATATCTCCTACATATATACGAAGGGATTATTAATAGTATACTCCAACAGAACTAATAACCCCAAGGGTCTAATATTATAAATCCAATGAATTGGTGAACCCAAGGGAAAAATATTAAAAAGCTAAGAGATCAAGAGGCTCAAGGAATCCATTTTAAAACGTGAATGCAAATGAATCATAAACTCACATGATTATTAATATTATAAACCGAAGAGAACAATCAACTTTAGCGATTTTTAATATTATAAACCCAATTAATTAAAAATATAAAAGATTAATAAACCCAATGGATTAATATTAAAAACCCAAGGAAAGAATAAACCTAAGGGATCAATAAGTCCAAGGGATTAATATTAAAATGACAAGAAATTAATAAACCCCAAGAATTAATATTTTAAACTAAAAAACCAAGGATATTAATACCATAATAATCAATAGTTTAAACTCAAAATATTAATAAACCCAAGGGATTATTAATATTATAAACCAAAGGAATGAATAAATGCAAGGGTTTATTATTATAGACCAAAGGAATCAATGAATCCAAGCGATTAATATTAAAAACATACAGGACCAATAAGGCCAAGGGATCAATATTAAAAACACAAAAGATTACTAAACCCTAATAATAAAGTTCTTAAACTCAAAAACCTAAGAAATTAATAAACCCTAATAATTAATATTTTAAATTAAATAGATTAATAAATCCAAGACATTATTAATATTATAAACCAAAATAAGTAATAACCCGAAATGTTTAATACTATAAACCAAAGTAATTGGTGAACCCAAGGGATAAATATTAATATTATAAACCAAGAAATTAATAAACCCTAATAATTAATACTTTAAATTCAAGAGATTAGTAAACACTAATAATTAATATTTTAAACTCAAGAGATTTATAAACCCAAGGGATTATTAATATTATAAACAAAAAGAAGTAATAAAGCCAAGGGTTTGTTATTACAAACCAAAGGAATAATTAAACCCAAGGGATAAATATTAAAGACATAAGTGATAAATAAGGCCAAGGGATCAATATTAAAAACACAAGAGATTAAAAAACCCTAAGAATTAATATTTTTAACTCAAGAGATTCTAAGACCCAAATGTGGTTTAATATTATAAACTAAAATACCTAATAAACCAAAGGGTTTTGTGCCATAAACCCAAGGAATTAGTGAGCCTAATGGACAAATATTAAAAAACTAAGGGATAAATAACGCAAAGGGATCAATATGAAAAACATAAGAGATTAATAAAGCTTCAAAATTATTATCTTAAACCAAAAGGTTTGGTAAATTCACATGATTGTTAATATTATAAACTCAAGGTAACGTTATTAAACCTAAGAGATTAATATTATAAACCTCAAGAATGTAAAAACCATTAGATAAATACCATAAACCATAAAATAAACATGGTTGAGCATGTTTGACTCAAACATTAAGACAATTATTTTCATAGTGTGACGTTGGACAAAGAATGACCATGGCTTGTCATGGTTAATTTTCATATTGAGACAATCTTTGTCACAATGTGACATTCGACCATGGAAGATCTTGATTGACTATGACTAACTATGATTAATAATGGTAGCCCATGGTGGATTTTCATATAGGGACAATTTTTTTCATAATGTGACATTGGACCATGCATTAATATTAAACTGTATGACTAATATTTAATGCCTAATATTACCAACCAGAATAATTATGAAACTCAACATATTAATCAACCCTAATAATTAATATATTAAGCTGAGAACCTAAGAAATGAATAAACCTAAGAATTAATAATTTAAACTCAAGATATTAATAAACCCAAGGGATTATTAATATTATAAACCAAAAGAAGTAATAAAACCATGGGTTCAATATTATAAAGCAAAGGAATTGTGAACCCAAGGGATAAATATTACTATTATAAACCAAGAAATTAATGAAACAAAAGAATTACTACTTTAAACTCAATAAATTAATAAACACTAAAACTTAATATTTTAAACTTAAGAAATTAATAAGCCTAGGGGGTTATTAATATTATAAACCAAAATAATAAACCGAAGGGTTTAATATTACAAACCAAAGGAATGGGTCAACCGAAGGGATAAATATTAATGACCTAAGAGATCAATAAGACCAAGGGATCAATATTAAAAACACAAGAGATCAATAAACTCTAAGAATCAATATTATGAACCAAAATATTACAATCCCCAATGTTATAAACTGTAAACATTAAACAAAATATTATAAACCCTAATATTATACCCAAATATTATAAACCAAATATCAAGCCATAATTATAAATGATATATATTAGAATCTATATTGTAACCCAACCTATTACGCCATAATGTAAATCATAATATTAAAACTTAAAAGATTAATAAACCCAAGGGATTATTAATTATAAACCAAAAGAACTAATAAATGCAAGGGTTTAATATTATAAACCAAAGGAATCATTGAAATGAGGGGATAAATATTAAAATCCTACATGATCAATAAGGCCGATGGATCAATATTAAAAAAAAAAAATATTATTAAACCCTAAGAATAAAATTTTTAAACTCAAAAACCGAAGAAGTTAATATTGCCTAATAATTAATATTTTCAATTAAATATGTTAATAAACCCAAGACATTATTAATATTATAAAGAAAAAAAGTAATAAACCCAAGGATTTAATATTATAAACCAAGAAATTAATACACCCTAATAATTAATATTTTAAACTCAAGAGATGAACAAACCCTAAGAGTTAATATTTTAAACTCAAGAGATTAATAAACCCAATGGGTTATTGATATTTTAAATAGAAAGAACTAATAACACCAAGGGTTTGATATTACAAACCAAAGGAATTTGTGAACCCAAGCGATAAATATTAGAAACCTAAGGGATCAATAAGGCCAAGGGATCAATATTAAAAACACGAGATTAATAAATCCTAATAATTAATATTTTTATCTAAAAGACCTAAGAAATTAATAAACCCTAAGAATTAATTTTTTTAGCTCAAGAGATTCTTAGATCCAAGGGTGGTTTAATATTATAAATGAAAAAACTAATAAACCCAAGGGATTTGTATTATAAGCCCATAGAATTGGTGGACCCAACGGATAAATATTAAAAACCTAAGAGATCGATAATGAGAAGCGATCAATATGAAAAACTTAAGAGATTAATAAAGCCCAAAAATCATCTTAAACAAAAAGGTTTGATAAACTCCTGCATGATTATTAATATTATAAACTCAAAGGAATAATATTAAACCTGAGATATTAGTAGAACGTACATTCAAAGGACATTTCTTGGAGGTATGTAATACATTTTTTTGGATGTTTTTTGTGTCTCATTTTTTTTGAAAGTATGGAGTTGGGCTTAGTTTTGAAAAAGACATTTTCTGAAAGTATTTTTTAAAGTGACTTTTTTTTTTTAAGTTGGAAGAATTTTTTGAAGTGACATTTTTTTAGAGTACGTGTTTTGAGTTGAAATGAATATTTTAAGCTTCGTTTTAGTTTTATAAGACATTTTTTTCTCGAATTTTTTAAAGTAAGTGTTTTGGATTGGAGTATGTATTTTTTGCAAAAAATTTAAAAGGAATTTTTTTTAAAATTAAATCTTTTGTGATGTTTTTTCTAATTGAGTTATTGTCTAATTTCTTGAAGGAAATTTCTTTTAACTTCATACTTTATTATCATGGGAATTCGAAGTACTTGTGTGAGAAAATATGATCGAAAAAGATACCCTGAGGAACGTAGAGAAGAGACGAGACAATCTCACAAAAGAAAGATAGAAGTCCTCTCAAATATTGAAGGGGAATATCAACCTCAAGTAGAAATTGAAGCAGGTATGTAAATTTAAATATTATGATCTATTGATATATTTAAAATTTTCCTAGTGTAAAATGTGAAGCTTAATTTTTATTTGATGAACTAATTTGAATTTAAATATTTTATTTAATGTAAAGAAACAGAGATATTCCTCAAAACATTGATGATGAGATACAAAATTTTGAAAGAGAAAGTGAAAGAGGTATTGAACCAAGGATTGAAGATGGTGAAAATATTGAAAGAAATTAAAATGAAGAAATTGAATCACAAGGTATATATATATATATTGAACACATGCACGTGTTATTGAAATTATACATATATTTATTAATTTATTTATTTATTGTTCATATGTAAGCTTATTATGTACTATTTTTTCGAATATGTATAGATGAAATCAGTGTCGATGATGAGATGTTAGAAAATGTTGACACTCAAACATATGGAGATAAAAAACCTGACCATGTTATACGATATCATGTTAACTGCATTTTTGAAAATTATTTCTTAAATGAGTGGGTGACAGTTCAAGCTTAAATGTTGAAAGGTCTCCTATCATTAAGGAAATTAAAAGAATCTACGACACTACTGGGTATTCTAAAATCAACCAAAGATAAAAAAAAAATGAAGGAAAATGTGATACAAAATATAAGTCGTACTATAAATTCAATTAAGAGATCTAGAGATAAAAACATTTCAATTGTATGTATAGGAATACATATGGCAATGGCTTCATCAAGTACTAAAGAGAATCTTTTGGTAACATCTATGGCACAAGCATTAGGAACCTCACGAAAAAATTTGCACAAACATTGGAAATTTCGGTTGAAAGTAGATGTAAATGATGAACTCACTTGTTGGAGAGCTATTTGTAGGCAACCATACAAAGATATACTTGGAAAAAATGTTAAAAAAATAATATATGAATATTGGAAGAACAATTCGCGTGCCTCACCAACTACAAGGCATGTGATGTGAAGAAGAATAGCACGAAATCAGTACGAAGAACATGAAAAATATTTCTTGGAAACCACTCAGATAGAGTTATTCAACAAGTTCAAAGAAGAGAATTGTCAAATTCATGTTTCAATCAGTGCTTTTGTTCAACAAAAACCATGGTATGTAAAACCTATCACCGTACGCGACACTTGTTGTTGCCGTTATCATGTGGAATTTGAGTTATATTATGACACATTCCTTGATTTCGGTAGAACATTATGGAAGGATTCACCTCCTCCTTCCACTATCCGTGAATTCATATCTCAAATTCTATGTGAAAGAGAAAGCGATAAACTATTTTACAAAAAGAAATGTGTTGGTGGTAAAAAATGCGATGATTGTGGAAATTTGACTAAATTTCAAAACAAATATCGTATTGATATAAATGATCAATCATTGTCCAACATGAAAGTGAAATGGAAGAGATATGAATATATCGATACATCGATTCAAGGTGTAAATAGTGTTAAAAGAATTGAATTACTAGAAGTCGAAATTTTCTGATAGACTTTTTGAGAAAGTTTGAGGCAGAAATTTACAAATACACCAAGCATTCCCATAGAGCTCAATGGCAAGACTTGCAATTCAAAAAATATCGTGAAGTTTTTCCACCAGGGACCATTTTGTCAGTGATTGATTTTGCAGAAAACTATACATTTGTTCCACAAAAAGAAATTCAGAGTGAATACTATCATTCTAACCAAGTCTCCATGCTCGTCCATATTCTATATAGACATGTTGAACAAAATGTCGATCATATAGAAAGCACGAGTGAAAATCGACATATCATTAAAGAATATCACTTTTATATCAGTGACGATCGTACACATGATACATGTTTTGTACAACATTGTTTTGGAAGAATTTATGATTCATTGAAAAATAGTGGAATAACATTCAATGAACATTGGATATGGTCAGACGGATGCGCAGGTCAATTCAAATCTGCACGATCATTCTTTTGGTTGTGTTGTCTTCATAAGAAAACCTGCATTAAACATTGTTGGAATTTCTTTGAGACTGGCCATGGAAAAGGAGAACATGACGGTGCAGGAGCATGCATAAAATGAGCACTTTGAAGATATCAAATGAACCACTCTGCAAGCCGACTTGTGAACGCTAAAGAAGTTGTTCAATGGTGCATCGCTGCTCTAAGCCATGAGACTAACCCATCAAGGGAAGTGTGAAGGTACATTCAATTTAATTTATATTGGAAATATAATTTTAAACATTGTACATTTATCATGCAATGATTATCTTTGATTGTATTTTGATATCATATTTACAAATTCTTCTTTTAATTTTCCATATAAAGGTTTTTCTGGCATATTGGGATCGAAGACGTAGATAGATCAATTGGAAATAACGTTGAAACAATAAAAGGGACTCGAAAATTGCATTCAATTAAAACAAAGTCATCCAGAAATGTGTTTGCATTGGATAAAAGAAAATATTCTTGTTTTTGTGATGTTTGCATAGACAACACAAAATCCAATGACGTTTGTGAAAACAACATGTATGTAAAAGATTGGAAACATACAGAGCTAAATACAAAGGGAAAAATGTCTATTGCAATGTTTGAAGAAATGCAATCAGAGGAAACTACAATATCATCTGATGGTGATTGAGTTTCTGATCTTGTTAGAGAAGGTAACATTTGAATTGCTTTCTAATGATTTAAAGATCTAGAAATAAATTTAAATATGTATAATTTTGTTAAGTCTGTTTTATTGTGCACGAGATGTTTTTCTGTAATTACACCTATTGAAAACGATGAAAATGTTAAGTATTATTTGATGCGTTGCACTGAACGAAAAATGAAATTATTAGAAAACTATAATGATCATGGATTTCAATATGAAAGAGGATCTATTATACTGAAAGGTTATTTTTTCAGACAAACTAATCAAAGTGGGGACTTTGTTTACTTTGAAGACTATGAACCTGATTCCATAAGTTGTCAATATAGTCACTTGGTGTGTGCAGCACGCATAAAGTTGATAGAGGTTCAATCAAAGAGAAAAACAAAAATTAAGAAATGGAAAATGTCAAAATCCGATCATGAACGGATTATTGAAGATGGCATTCCATTGGAATTTTTTTGATTGAATTGCCCAACAATTTATTCTCTTTATATTAAATATGTTTTAGAACTTCCAGTACACTCAACTAAAAATTTAGCTACTTATGTTATTTGTGCAAGTGTTTGCACATGTAAAAATTGTTTTGGTACATGTGCACGTCCTCTAGTATCAACTGAAAGTATCAAGGATATATACATGTGCATTGATGAAAAATGTTACATGTATCAAGGATATATATGTGTGTGTGTGTGTGTGTGTGTGTGTTCTAGAATGACATTAACTAGAACTAGTTTTTCTTATGTGCATTGATGAAAAAATGGTTGGATTTTCTGGTAAAAAGAATCCACAATGTAAATAAATCATCCTCAGTATAGTTTTGTACAAAGATTCCTTTCAGAAAAGCGACTCGGAGCACTTCTCGGACTTTTGGTGGGATTTGACCCACATCTCTATTCCTGATTAAAAATATAGTACATTTTTTTTTTTCAATGGTCGGATATGTTCAATGTGCATTGATGAAAAATCTTACTTATTGAATATACATACATTCTAGAATGAAATTAATTGTTCATGTATTTTTACTATGTGCATTGATGAAAAATGATTTAAATGTACTCAATATATATGTTCTAGAATGAAATTTTAACTAAAAATAGTTTTTCTATGTGCATTGATGAAAAATCGTATTGGATATATACATGAACTTAATGTGCCCAATTTTTATTGTGAGATTTTTTGGTAAAAAGTATTCGTGCAATGTAAATAAATCATCCACAGTATAGTTTTTTATGAATACTCCTTTCAGAAAAGAGACTCGGAGCACTTCTCCGACTTTTGGTGGGATTTGACCCACATCTCTATTCCTGATTGAAAATCTAGTACAAAATTTGTCTATCCAATTGTTGGATATATTTTCTATGTTCTAGAATGTAATTAACTGAATGTCATAAATTTACCAAATTATAAATCAACAAGGCTACCTATTTTAGTGCATTAATGAAATTGACCCAAATTCAACAAACATATATGTACTTCGTATATTTCCAATCAAAATTAAAAGGATAATTTGTACATATATCTACTTCTTTAAACTCTTTTTTCAATTAGAGCTCAATTGATACATGGTTAGTTGCATTAAAAAGCTATGTTCTTCCTATTGGAAATTTTTTCATTCAAACAAGACTATGTAAGAGTGTTCTGTAATACTAGCCATAAGCAACAAGGCTATCTATTTCAGTCCATTACTGACATTAACCCAAATTCAACAAACATATATGTACTTATTTACATCTCCGGCAAAAATTATCAATTTACCAAATTATAAATCAACAAGGATACCTATTTCAGTGCATTAATGACATTGACCCAAATTAAACAAACATATATGTACTTCTTCTATTTCCAATCAAAATTAAAGGGATAAATTGTACATATATCTACTTCTTTAAACTCTTTTTTCAATTAGATTTCAATTGATACATGGTTAGTTGCATTGAAAAGCTATGTTCTTCCTATGTGTAGAAGGATTCTCCTTCGGATCATCATCTACTCCCTTGGAGTGCTGGGAGGAGTTGTCGTTGCTCGCGCCATCACTGCTGGAGCTCATCGAGGTGGATTTGACTGGAAGAGCTGCTGACTTTCTGTGTCCTGGAGCTGATGGGCTCGGATGGTGGACTTTCTCCACCACTTCCTAAAACTAGAAGCACCTTCATCTTGCGGCTCCTCCTGAAAAGAGATGGAAATGGTTGTCGTAATTCGCGGTCTGACCATAGCACTGATGAAGTGAAATTGTGCTTCATTGCTTGCTGGAGGAGGGTGGCTACCTGTGTCATGGATGGAAAGAGGAGGGCGAGAGCTAGCACTCCTGCCCCCTCCATCCCTGCCCCCACCTCCCCTTCTGCAACGCATCTGTTGTCTACGCATGGGGTCTTCCATAGGCCAAATGTATATTGAAACCATCAAAAACTTAGATCAAAACATTTAAAACACTTAACAATTTAAATCAAGATTAAATGGATTTACATTAAAAAAATATTTAACATTAAATCAAAATTAAAGGGATTTACATTAAATGTAGATTAAAATGGTATCCAAAACATAAGTTTTAAAAAAATTTTGATTATATATCGTGCAACATTACTTCACATGCCATGCCAATTATAGTTCAAATATCCAATAGAAACATTTAACATTATACCACATGTGCCAAATGTAGATTGAAACAATCCAAAACTTAAGTTTTAAAAACTTTTTTATTATATATCGTGCAACATTAAAACTTTAAATATCACATGTTAACTGTAGAATGAAATCATCCAAAACTTGAGTTTTAAAAACATTTTGATTATATATGTCGTGCAACATTACTTCACATGCCATGTCAATTATAGTTCAACTATCTAATAGAAACATTTAACATTATACCACATGTGCCAAATGTAGATTGAAACCATCCAAAAATTAAGTTTTAAAAACTTTTTGATTATATATTGTGCAACATTAAAACACTAAATATCACTTGCAAAATGTAGATTGAAACCATCCAAAACTTGAGTTTTAAAAGCTTTTTGATTATATCATACATAATATTACTTCACATGCCATGCTAATTATAGTTCAACTATCCAATAAAAACATTTAACATTAAATCACATGCCAAATGTAGATTGAAATGATCCAAAACTTTTAACTTTTAATTTAACAAAAAATTATAAATCACAAAATTACTTCACATGGCAAATGTACTCCAAGCATCCGAAACATAATTTTTAAAAACAAAACAGATTATAACACATTATTACATAACATGCCAAATGTAGTTCAGATGAAAACATTAATTTATAGATGAAAACATTACTAGTAGTTCAATTATCCAAAAAATTCTTAAAAACCAAACAAATTATATAACAACATTACTTCACATTCACATGCCAAAATATGTCCAAAAATTGTAGATCTCACAAGTATCAAATTGTATCAAGTTATATATATATATATATATATATATATATATATATATATATATGAGAGTGCATCTAGATAATATATAAAAAAGAAAATTTAAGACTATCTAAATCTTGAAATCAAATCTACAAATCATGTCTATCAAATAGAGATGGATCTAGCATCTTTCCTATCAGGGTCTCAATCAGCGCACTATCAGTCCACGCACTATCATTTGAGGCATGGGAAACCTACATACACAATGCACATGTACTTGAACATTAAAATTTTGTGTTTTAAAAATGAGTGAGAATATATATAGAACTTCATGTAAAAAACAAAGTATAACAAAAAAATCATGCAATACCTCATGAAGTTCCCTCTCCATTTGATGAACAAGTTCCATCCCCATAGGAACATCTGCAACGGTAAACTGTACAATATACATGTACAATTATATATATATATTAAAAACTTTCAAATGGAAATGCACGTGTACATATATAAATTTGTTTTCAATAATATTAAAAAAAGTTAAAGAGAACTTGTTCAAATGGTGTGGATGTTCCTATCTCCGTCGCTAGAGTCCGTCGATTAAAGAAAACTTCTATAGAAACCTAAAGTCAAAAAATCTAAAATAACTCTATATATATATATATATATATATTAAAAGTGAAAAATTGTCCATACTTTTGGCTCATCTCCTAAGGAAGTAGAAGGTACATCTCCCAAGGAAGAAGAAGGTACCGCCATCTCAAAAACATCGGACGGAATCGGAATCTGTTAAAACATTTTATCATTATATATACATACATGTACTTGTGTGTACAATTATTTATTTTAAAATATCACTTAAAAAACACTAACATTTTCCAACATATCTTGATGGTGAGACCCATCTGCATTGTTTGAACAAGAGGTCCTGAACATGATATTAACATTTTCGTCATGCATCATGTGTGAGAACTGCAAATGGTGTTTTAACATATAATGATACATTTCTATTAGATTAATGTACATAAAAATAAATGTATACATGTACATATAGATGTATTTATTACAAATTGTACACATGTATATGTATGTTAAAATAATTTCAAACCCTAAGCTCATTAACACATATCGTTCCCGTGCCCTCTTCCTCATGAAGAATTAGGTCTTGAAAACCATTGTGACAATTTTTTGTATATATTTGGAGATCTTCAACATTCATGTTGTCAATCTCTTCATCTGTACAATACATAAAATTGGCACGTACATTTTCACGTGCTCTTTGACGATTTAAACAAACATCGACTCCACCTAATCCACTGTAAACATTGTCGATCATGACATCCCTTTCTTCTCGACTTATTTGAGAAGTCACATCCATCTCTGACCACAGAGTTTTGGCCCAAAAAGGTCGACTCACCAATGGGGGCCCAGGGCGAGGCAACTCCACATCTCACTTAGCGCCCTTACGGTCATACAATCGTCCTTTCCCTAGACCAAAACATTCTGACGAAAGGTCATTGTAGTTGGGTTTCATACCCAAAAAAAAAATTTCGTAAAACATTTGTGCAAAATAAACAGGAACCTCGTCGTTCCATGGGAGCCTTCCATAGGCTGCAAGGTGCCTATCATACAAATAGCAAGCTATATTTGGGTGCTTGAAATATTGCACCTTCAACATTTTTCTTTTTGGCCCTTTCTTTAAATTAAACATTGACATCGCCACATCTTTTGTAACTCTTTGTTTTACATCCTCCCATTTATCTTGACCCATTACTATTTCCTTTCTCTTTCTCATCACTTCTAAAATTGTATCAGTCATTGTCCCAAGAGTTCTGTACACATTTACAATTTCACCCAATGAATGTGTAACTATTTCGAGGCTTTGTCGACGCTCAAAAGGTAGATTCAAATCCACGAGATCTCTCTGCAATTTTGCATGAATTTTTTCACACCTTTGTAAGGTGCATTGTGCCATGTTTGCTTCCCATGGTATATCAGAAATGTAGGCCGGATAAGTTGTGCTCGGTAGACAACTTTCTTCTTGAATGTAGCGGTCTTCCTCGCGTCTATTTTGACCACTATTTGGAACATTTTCAGCCTCTACATCAATATATATAAAATTTTATATATTAGAAAAAACACATGTAAAAAAATTTGTACAAATTCAATGAAAAAATTATTGAAATTGATGGAAACCTTGACATGGTTGGTTTGCATCTTCTCCACCATGAAACTAAACTTGAGACCCAGAACGATGTTGCTGAGAACTAGACCCAAAATGACCCTATTGAGAACCAGCACCAGCAGTCGTTAATTAGCCTTCGGGGGAATAAATATCACCCCCTTCACGCAACCTGCTACCACTCATTGATGGCCCTCTAAGTGGATATGAACCACCAGCAACCTCTCGAGATGAGAGAGAAGCTTCATAAACAAATATGAATTTATAATCAATTGAAAAATACATTCATGTGTACATATAATTACATATACATATTCATTCATTAAATTGCATGAACCATACCACCACTGGGTGAACCATGGGCACACACCATGGATGGAGTAGAGACGCTTCTCCTCTTAGCTCATAAAAATTAAAAAATGAAACTTATTAACAGCTAATTTAACTCACAAAGTTAATAAAAAATCAATTCCATATGTACACATATGTATGGAGATTTAAGATTATATTTAAATACCGTGAACATCCCACGATCCTTGAACCACCATATGGGATTCAGTTAATCTTTGTCATTCATCCTCCATGATATATATATCTATTGGTGGACATTTACACAAAATTGATTTCAGAAAATCAATTTGTAATTTAGTGTACACAAATTATGTAGAACACAACTTTGAAAGCAATAATTAATGTGTGAAACTCAATTTAAGAAAAAAAGAAAGTATAAAAATGATAAGTTCACCAAATTACGCTTTACATGGTGGAATCACACTTGGTATAAAATTGAAAAAACACATGGTCATTAAAAAAGAAGCGTGAAACTCCATTTAAATAAAAAGTTGTTGCAGTCCCCGCATTTTCATTTTATAAAAATGTGAAGTTCACCACTTGTTGCAAATGTGAAGTTCACCAAGTTGCACTTTACATGGTGTGGTGGGAGCACACTTGGTATATAATTGAAAAAAACACATGGTCATTAAAAAAGACACATTTATAAGTACACTACACAAACATATCCAAGATATGTTACAATTTCCATCAATAAATTTTGAAGGAGAGCATCTCAACACTAATTCATCTTTGAGATATGAATCTTGAAATTTTGAAGAAGATCATTTCAAAACCAATTCATCCTTGAGAGATGAATCTTGCATTGGAATTTCTCTGTATAATTCTAATTCATCTTTGATACATGAATCATGAATTGGCATTGCCCCGCACAATAGATCAACAAACATCTTATTCACATTTGTACAATGCCTTATACTAAAAAATTGAAATTGGCTAACAATATTGTTTGCTATTCAATGCAGTTCTTTTATCCTCTCCTTCTTAACTTGGCACACACCATTCATCTAGTTGCACACAAGTTCATAATTGGTGAAAACTACAATTCCATTTGATCCATACTTCATCGTTGTTCCCAAGCCTTCTATCAATCCAGTATAATATGCCTCGTTTTTTGTTGTTCTTCCCGATATATTCATTTTCCTTTAGACGACTTTGCTAGTCACAATATTGGAAAGCACATATGTAATCACTACTTTCCCTGGATTGGGATAGCAATAAAATTCTATGAATAATTTCCATTTTTCAACCATATTTAATAGTTTTCTTATCCCTAAAAAAAAAGCAAATTCAATAAAAATATATATATTAAATCAACATTTATTGCAAATGCATGAGAGAAATGACACAAGATCATGAGGTAAATGACATGTGCATTGTTTATCTTAAAGTTTGACTTAAAAAGTTTATGGTAGAGTTAAAATATAAAATTAATGGGAGGAAGCCTTTAGTTTGTGGGAGAAATGAAACATGTACACATTTTACCTTAAAGTGGTTGTGTTTTATGGATATTAGAGGAAGCCTTTAGTTTGTGGGAGAAATGGGAGATGTACAATGTTTACCTTAAAGTGGTTGTGTTTTATGGATATTAAAATGAATAATTTCTATTTAGATCCATTCCAGGGATTGACTGTAGGGGTATTTACTAGATATGTCACCTTTCATAAAAGATGAGATGCAAAGGCTAGCTGGCCCTTTACAGACTCTGCGTATAAAACTTGTAGAAGTAAAAACTAGACCTATCCCAATTTTACCATGTGAAGGGTATAGAGGACCCATGGAATCACTCAAGTTTGTATTATTAAACCTTTGGTTTAATGATCTTCAACTTTTGGTTGTAGATCCCTCAACCTTTGGTTGTACTTTGAAGGTCCTTGCCCTTCATCCTTCAATCGGAGGTTGTAGATCCTTCAAAGCATCTTGTTAGAGAAGCATTTGAATATGTGAGAAAAAAATTAGGAATTGTTCTTGTAAATTATCTTGTTAGAGAACCATTTGAACATCTGAGAAACAAATTAAGGATAGTTCTCATAAATTAGTGTCACTTATTTGACTTCAAAAAAAGAGCCTATGAAACTGAGTGCAATATCTATGTGGTAGAGTACACAATATCTAAGGGGGAGAATACAATATATTTGACTTCAAAAGAAGAGCCTAAGAAATTGAGTGAAATTTATCTATATGGGAGAGTACACAATATCTAGGGGGAGAATAGATATAAGGAAGGAATAGAAAGAGTAACAAAAATCATATGATTGTGTCAATAATTTGAAGTAGTCAAGAAAGATAACAAAGGACCATAAAAATTGAGTGCAATATCTATATGATATCTATATTCACTCAAATGTCAATAATTTGAATTAAAGAAAGATAACAAAGGACCATCAAAATTGAGTGCAATATCTATGTGGGAGAGTACACAATATCTAAGGGGGAGAATACTGTTGAGGAGGTAAATCCTCTCTGTGGACAGAGGCGATCCCTACTAGCCCAGATCGGGTCTAGCAACAATCAAACACGCTACAGTGTAGGTTCCTAATTGTAAATAAACCGACTTGCGAGGAAGGCTTACCTGGAATCCAACAATGTCATTTGTAGAAAAGGTGGTGCTCTCGTTCCTTTTCCCTGGAAGATCACAATCCTCACGATCTCCATGGTCGGACACCTGCACATGCAAGAAACAACACAAACGCAAGCATAAAATCCAGTATATACAACTATATGTCAGTCGAAGAGGACATAACTCATGAACATGATCAAGAACAAGAGTGGAACCATAACCAATAGTCGCTTAACATTAATGAGTCAAAAAAGAATAATACAACCAAAGCTTCGACGCCAAATTCTCCTTTGGCAAGTCGTCAGCAGCACATGTCTCGATAAAGCCTGTCAAGGATGGGACAAGCCTCTCTCTCTGGATACTTGGAAATAGTCTCCTTGCTTGGATTTGGCCTTAGGGAATCAAGAAGGCTTTTGCAGCATGAAAGCTCTTGGGGACTTGGGGATTTTTGGAACTAGCTTGCTATGGAGATAGGTAAGCCTTTATAGGAGGAGGAAGGGAATTTCGGATCCCTATAATCATGGGATTGGCCCTATCATCAAGGAAGCTTCCATGAGAGGTGGCAAACCACTTCCTCTCTATGGAAATCCGTAGCCAAACCACCGAACTCAAGATAGATATCAGTCCAGGAATTTGTTAGGATGAAACTTTTGCCTCTTATTTTTTAAAAACACCTCTTAATATGGTTGGCACGGGTGCGGCTCTATGACAGAGTGCCAATTAGCGCTCCCTCTTTGGAGGATTTTCCCCCTTGGTGCGAGGGCTGAACTATGGAACCACGCCAATGGAAAAAGAGCTATTTTTAGGGTTTTTGGTAAGGAGATGTCTTCAGGGCAATTAAAGCTCATCTTCAGAGGGATACAATGAAAGTATTTTCAAGTCTTAACTCTGCCCACAGGTCACAAAATGAACCCTCCAATGTGCGGGATGGGGATTGCAGGGATGGTGACAAATTGCTGTGTAACATATGCCCCCTGAAGCATGAGGCCCGAGAGAGAGAGAGAGGGGTGAAATGCTTTACGAGATCATGCCGACTGAAAACATCGCCATCGGAAAACCTGCGGAGTGAAGTACAACTGATGTCTCAGATACATGATATATATACGTGGTATGGGCGCAGCCATCCATAACAGAGTTTACAATAATCTAGATCCAAGGCATGGATGCAGCCATCCAGTGAGGATTGATAAATAGACTCAGGTATGGTTGCAGCCATCCAATCAGTGAGTCATGTAAATAATCACAATAATCCACAATATCACAGCCTGGATTACAACAGACACAATCCAGGGTCTTGCGTTCCATCTCGACCCAAACAAAGTACAAGTTCAAGCATGCGAATGTGTGAGCTGAAGTCGAACATGCAAGAACATCGCCTAATTACCAACCAATGATGAAAGCTGTTAACAGACGTGAGAGTAACCACCAATAATGACAATGGATCTCAAGGTACTATAGGTACAAACTAGGACGTGTGAATCAATGAGCTGGTGTCGAACACTCGTAGAATCACTCGATCGGAGGCCAATGATGAAAACCTCACGTCGAATGCGACGAACCTGCCATTGAGGCATGCAGGCTCCAAGGTACCACAAGCGAGTCTCTAGATCAGCTTCCCGGATAATGAGCTGAAGTCGACGGGAAGTGACCTTGATCGAAGGTGGGCCATAATGTTTCCCACGTCATCGACACAAGACAGAGGAACATCGTGTTTTTGTGAATTAGGATTATATCAGAATCGGAGGAAGGTTGATGTTTGCAGAGGTCAACTTCTCTTAAACATGTAAACGACACGACAGTGGACTTGGCAGTATTTGACATCAAAATATCAGAGGTCATAGTGACGAGGAAAATAGCAGATGAGAGGTCAAAAGGGATTACCCAAACCCATGGAGGCAAGTGAAAACGAGATGAGATGTCCCCAACCCGACACGAATGCAGACAAGTGCCATGTTCAAGAGCGACATACTGCCGACATGACAATGATGCTGGTTCAATTTTTTCCCCCACCATCTCGGTGAGTACCTCTTTATTTTTACACAAGCTTGAAGAGGATACCATATGTTTGTCATATAAATTCATCCTTCGGACGAATCCACCCTAGTACATTTAACAAGCCCTAGGAAAGAAAGACTCGAGTAGCGTCATTATGATTGAATCCAAGTCATCAGGGTTTAACGAGTCTGACAAAGGAAGAACTCGGTGTCTTTTCATGTTTAGAGAGTTTGAAAAGACAGCAGAAAAGTAAACTCCAAAGGTCCCTTTTCGTAAATAGTTTCTCAGACCCAAAAAGGTAGAAAACAATATCCGAGAAAACCTCCTAGTCGCGATAGGCTAGGGTATTCCTTTTTCGTAAATAATTCCCAGCCGGAAAAAGGGGTAAACGTATACTGGGTAGATGTCGTTTTGCAGCCACTTTAACGAGATCAAAACGAAAAGGGACTCAACAATCTTTTCAGTTCTTAAGAGTCAGAAAAGAGCTAAAAGTTGACTCCTCCTAGAGGAACGAGTGGTATAAAGGGTAGCAACTGGTTCCGGTAATGGTGGAACTTCTCATAACAAGATAAAGGTCAAGAGGCTGGCTAACAAAACTACTCATTGTAGCGGTTCCTCAGGAATAGGTAAAACAACCAAGTGAAGGCATATGATCGGCCAAGAAAATAATGACGATGGAGTGAGAAAACCAAGGCTCATCTGACAAAAATAGGCTAATAAAATGGCAATCACAAGGGGTAAAATGGGAATGGTTTCATTTTTACACAATCTTGAAATCAGAAAAACTCTGCTTGAAGTTGGTTTCATTTTTACACAAGCTTGAAACAAAGATAAACTATGCTTGAAACTGGTTTCAGTTTTACACAAGCTTGAAACGGAAACAAACTATGCTTGAAAAATTAAGCATGCCCCTAGCATGGTGACTCAAGTCGAGGTACATGCCCCCCAAGCTTCAGTCCATATGAAAGGCAGATGGAGTGAAGGTTCAAGTTACGAGATCAAGAGAAATACTCGACTGGGATTTTATGAGATCTTATCAAAGACTCGAATTGAACGGGAACGTGTTTCATTATTTTAACGAGGTTGACAAACTAAAAGAACTATCGTCAACACCTTGTTTCATGGTTTAAGGAGCTTGGCACAAGACAAGGAACTCTGCTCCGACAACCTTGTTTCATTTTTTAAGGAGCTTGACACAAGACAAGGAAATCTGCTCCGACGAGCTTGTTTCATTTTTTAAGGAGCTTGACACAAGACAAGGAACTATGCTCTGACCAAACCTGGTTTCATTTTTTAAGGAGCCTGACACAGGAAAAGAACCATGCTCCGACGACCTTGTTTCATTTTTTAAGGAGCTTGACACAAGACAAGGAACTCTGCTCCGACAACCTCATCATAATGAGCAAGAATTCATCGCTTCCAAGAGTTCCACTCCCGATGGAAGGAAAACATCCTGGAAGTCAGGACCCAATGCCCCCAGCACCTGATACACGACGGCATCATCACTGAGCACAGGCACGGGGTAGGTAGCCACATAGTTAACCTGCGGTGGGGCAGATACAACAGGTGGATAAAAACCAGGAAGGGATGATGGTGAGCCAGCCACCACATCAGGACCAAAGAACGAAAGCTGATCAATGGTCATGATCCATCCTTCATGTGGAAAACAGACCACATGAAAAAGGGAGGAGACAAGTGCTCCCATGGCATAGGTGTAATCGCGCCCCAAGAGAAAATTGAAATCCAAGGGGCCTGGAACAACCATCACGTCCATATGGACGGTTTTACCTCCCAAAGTAACAGGTAACCTTGGAAGGATCCCTAACGGTTGACTCGTTCTTCTATTAAATGCCAAAAAATTCTGCGTAATAGGCACAAGCGGTGGCGAACCAAAATCTTGCCAGGTAGTTGAGGATAAAATACTAACAGATGCGCCTTCATCTATAATGGTGTTGGGTACGACCAGACCAAAATCCTGTACTGTGATCTCGAAAGGCACATAAGACGGAAGGCGGTATCCTGAAAATCGACTCCAATCAAAGGAAGCGACCAAAATACTTGGAGGGGCTACCATCGACCCAAGATGGTCTTCCTCTGGTGTTACGGAAGAAGAAGGAGCATCCTCCATGACCTCCATCTCGAGGGTGGGAAGGGTATCCTCCGAAACTTCCATCACAGGAGCCAGAGGAGCAACTTCTTGGGATATGGGGACAGGAGAATCTTTCTCTAAGTCCAAAGAATCTGAAGAAACAAGAAGAACCTGAGGAGTGTGAGATCCACTCTCAATGGAAAGGACCTGGTGCACCACAGACGGGGCCAGTTCAACCAATCCCATGACCAATGGTTGGTTGGGGATGGATTCTTGAATTTGAATTTCCGAGGGAGCGGGATCGACCAAGGATTACTCTTGACCAATGGTAGGATCAGCTGGTGGAGGACTCAAAGAAATTTGTTTATAACCAGCCGAAAGGCACGGTGCAAAAACAACCGAGTTGTCTAAAACTCGCTTGGCTTCATCCATATACGGACAAAGGTGAATGGCATGGTGCCCCCCACACAACTTACATGGATTGGTAATCTTACCCTGCTTCTTAGGAGCCTTACTAGCACTAGCTGAAGATGTGCCCCCAACCTGACTCCCAGAAGCCAAGGGTAACGGCGGGTGACCATTGGACCATACTTCGAGCACATTGGGAATGCTAGGGTAGTCTCGAAGAATATGGTTTCCCGTGCACAACATGAAAGGGAACTTGACTTTCCGTGGAGGGTTTGGAGGTTTATCAAGAGGAGATGATTCAGAAGCAGTAGTTGCAGCCTTAGCCTCTCGCTTATCATACTTCTTCTTCTTTTTCTTCTTCTTCTTATTCTTAGCCACCCGGTTACTTGAATCTAGACTTTCACCAGGCGAAGTAGAAGAGGAGGACGCAGAAATAGGCGAAGAAGGGGAGAGTTCCACCTTGGAATCAACATGATGTTGTTCAGGCGGAGGAACTGATTGAACAGTAGCCGAGACATTTGGGACCACAGAGGTTGAAAACAACCAAACAGGCAACCCAACAGTTAACCCAGGAAGGGACAACGTTGCCATATAAGGAGCACCAACATTCCCAAAAGGAGGAAACGTACTAGGATTCCCATCGGAGGGGATTCCTTTGTTGGTGAACTCCGGAAAAGTTCCCATCAGAAACGATCTTCAGAACACCCTAAGGAAACTAACTTTAACCAGGAATATTTCGTGGGCAGTTAATTTTTAAAACATTGAAACAAAACTCTACCGTTTCATATTTTAAGAGTCGAGAAATAGGAAAAAGGTGACTCTATCTCTTTCAGATTGGAAACAAGCGTGAAAGGACAAGCGCTTGATGATCCTTTTCAAATTTAAAGAGTCAGAAAAGATCAAAATGACTGCTCAGGAATGCTAGGAAAAGTGTGTACCAAATAACCGTGAATTGCAATATACACCTTGGTTTCAAAATGAAAGAGAAATCAACCAAGGACTTAACGTACATGCAGGAAATCTCCCCGAATGCTGTGTCCGGTGTATCATGGGTATAGGGCGGCAGACTCGGCTTCCTATGGATAAAGGATAGAAACCTAGTGGGGTCTCCCTTTATATACTCGACGGTACGGGGAGCACAAGTCCGTACTAGAGCTATCTAAAGCCAAGAGGCGAACGACAGCTACTAGGTTTTAAGACGCCGGAACACGTCTCTAGCCTAGACCTCTAAATATTTCATTAATGTTTCAATGCTTCCTTAGGTAAATTGAGTAAATTTTATGGTTGATCTTCAATTATGTTTCAGTTTCAAGGCCCTACCGTATGTCATATGACAATATCCTATATGCAGCTATATGAGGAAAGAAATCTTTCAATTCGATGAATGCTATCTAGTTAAGGAAAGAACTTCAGACAATGATGCAACAAAAAACAACACTGAAAATGAAAACTTTCCAAACTAGATGACTTTCACTATCCAAAATTACTTTCAAACATTCAACGATGCGAATAATGCAATGTAATCTATGCAAAACCCTCTCTTTCGAAAACTATGCAATTGTAATCTATGCACAATTTCCTTTTCTTTTCAAATGATAAGAATGCGCCCAATGCATTTTTCGATGAAATGAAAGTCTACTTAATGCATGCTTTCAGTGAAAGAGAATGCACTCAAAGCAATTTTTAGCTCTCAATCGTTAAACAATGTGATCTAAGTTCAATGATAAATATCAAAATAATTTTCAATGCAATGTGATTTAATGCATTTTAAGAAAAAGAACACTTTGAGATGAAAACTAAATAAATGCAAATCTTCTTAATGAAGGATGAATGCAAAAGAGATGTAAACAAACACTAAGAATGCAATCGTTGTTTCAAACACTTTGTCACGAAATCCCTCAAAAGGTGACAAGACATAGGACTTCCAAAGCAAGAGATCAAATCAAGGCATTCATTCCCTTTTACATCACGCAATCATGGAAAGAATACCTTTCAAACAATGAGCAATGTAATCTATGCTCATACAGTGAAAAGACCGGAAGGGAAAGACACACTGGTGAAGGATTTAGGGAAAAAGTCTCAATTTTCATACACCCTAAAATTGGCTCGACTTGTATATTGACAACTAGCGCCAACTGGCACGACTTGCACATTGAAAACTAGCACCAATGGCCAATCGGCGCGGGTTGCTAACTGACAACAAGCGCCAACACCTGAAAATAAAAAAAAAACAAAGAATTTCTCCCAACCAAGACCAGACTCACCACTTCAAGCAGAATCCAAAACAAACCCAGAAGCAAAGTACTAACCAAAAGAAGCTTCCGAACAAAGGTAAACCCTATCACCTACAAGAAATGGTGCGACTGTCTGGCTATAATCCACGCCAGACAGGGAATGACGCGAGTGATGAACTGGCAAACTGCGCCAACTGGTGCGACTGTCAGGGCTAAACTCGCGCCAATCAAGACAAATATGAAAAGGTGAAAATTCAGAAAAGAAGAGGTCAGATCTGATCCTCTTGGGCTGAACCAAAAGCCAAACACTTAGAAAAGAGCCAGCAAAAAGAGCCAATCAAGCAAGGAGAATCAAGAAACAACCGAAAAGACAAGACAATACTCCAAGTTGTTTAGTCTGTAAACTAAACCGGAGATTGACTGAAGCAGTGTTGATCTACTCCGCTAATGCAGAGAAAAAGCATTTCGAAGGCTATCTGGCTACACTTCAGGCTCCGTCTATAGCTTACAATCAAACAACAAGCTGAGTCCCCAGTGGAGTCGCCAAATTGTTGAGGAGGTAAATCCCGTCTGTGGACAGAGGCGATCCCTACTAGCCCAGATCGGGTCTAGCAACAATCAAACATGCTACAGTGTAGGTTCCTAATTGTAAATAAACCGACTTGCGAGGAAGGCTTACCTAGAATCCAACGCTGTCATTTGTAGAGGAGGTGGTGCTCCCGTTCCTTTGCCCTGGTAGATCACAATCCTCACGGTCTCCGTGATCAGACACCTGCACATGCAAGAAACAACACAAACGCAAGCATAAAATCCAGTATATACAACTATATGTCAGTCGAAGAGGACATAACTCATGAACATGATCAAGAACAAGAGTGGAACCATAACCAATAGTCGCTTAACATTAATGAGTCAAAAAAGAAGAATACAACCAAAGCTTTGACGTTGAATTCTCCTTTGGCGGGTCATCAGCAGCACATGTCTCGATAAAGCCTGTCAAGGATGGGACAAGCCTCTCTCTCCGGATACTTGGAAATAGTCTCCTTGCTTGGATTTGGCCTTAGGGAATCAAGAAGGCTTTTGTAGCATGAAAGCTCTTGAGAACTTGGGGATTTTTGGAACTAGCTTGCTATGGAGATAGGCAAGCCTTTATAGGAGGAGAAAGGGAAGTTGGGATCCCTATAATCATGGGATTGGCCCTATCATCAAGGAAGCTTCCATGGGAGGTGGAAAACCACTTCCTCTCTACGGAAATCCGTAGCCAAACCACCCAACTCAAGATAGATATTAGTCCAGGAATTTGTTAGGATGAAACTTCCGCCTCTTATTTTTTAAAAACACCTCTTAATATGGTTGGCGTGGTTGCGGCTCTATGACAAAGCGCCAATTGGCACTCCCTCTTTGGAGGATTTTCCCTCTTGGTGCAAGGGCTAAACTATGGAACCGCACCAATGGAAAAATAGCTATTTTTAGGGTTTTTGGCAAGGAGATGTCTTCAGGGCAATTAAAGCTCATCTTCAGAGGGATGCAATGAAAGTATTTTCAAGTCTTAAATCTGCCCACAGGTCACGGAATGAACCCTCCAATGTGCGGGATGGGGATTGCAGGGATGGTGACAAATTGCTGTGTAACAAATACAATATATTTGGCTTCAAAAGAAGAGCCTACGGAATTGAGTGCAATTTATCTATGTGGGAGAGTACGCAATATCTAGGGGGACAATAGATATAAGGAAGGAATAGAAAGAGCAACAAAAAGCATATGATTGTGTCAATAGTTTGAAGTAGTCAGGAAAGATAACAAAGGACCATCAAAATTTAGTGCAATATCTATATGATATCTATATTCAATCAAATGTCAATAATTTGAAGTAAATAAAGATAACAAAGGACCATCAAAATTGAGTGCAATATCTATGTGGGAGAGTACACAATATCTAAGGGGGAGAATACAATATATTTTACTTCAAAAGAAGAGCCTATGAAATTGAGTGAAATTTATCTATGTGGGAGAGTACACAATATCTAGGGGTAGAATAGATATAAGGAAGGAATAGAAAGAGTAACAAAAAGCATATGATTGTGTCAATAATTTGAAGTAGTCAAGAAAGATAACAAAGGACCATCAAAATTGAGTGCAATATCTATATGATATCTATATTCAATCAAGTTTCAATAATTTGAAGTCAAGAAAGATAACAAAGGACCATAAAAATTGACTGCAATATCTATGTGGGAGAGTACACAATAACTAAGGGGGAGAATACAATATAAGGAAGGAATAAAAATAGTAACAAGAAGCATATGATTGTGTCAATAATTTTAAGTAGTCAAGAAAGATAACAAAGGACCATAATCAAATTCAAATTGAAAGATCAAGTAGTCTTCTTCATGAAGAATAGCATTAACTAGGTTCATCATTTAAAGGGTTCATTTTTTAATGAAAAAAATTATAAATAATATGTAATGAATCATTGTACATTATGATAAATCTTGTATTTAAATGAAATTTGATATATGAATAAAAAATAAAATGGGATCATATCTTAATATATATATGTGTGTGTGTGTGTGTGTAAGAGAGAAATAAAAAGCAAAGGTAATTCCACCAATCCTAAAGGAGCATGTCCTAATACATTAAATTATGTTTGTTTTATAGAAGAATTAATCATGAAGAGTCGTAAGATCCACATTTCGACCATACACTATTTTCAAGTTAAAGGAGCATGTCCCAATACATTATTATGTATGGTTTCTAGAAGCATTAATCATTAATTTTCTTTGAGATCCACATTTCCATCATACTATTTGCAAGTTCACATTTCCATCATGCTATTTGCAAGTTCTATATGAAGATATGTAGTCTAATAACTGATTAGCAAGTTGTGATGTCCTAATACATTATTATGTTTGGTTTCCATCATACTATTTGCAAGTTCTATATGAAGATATGTAGTCTAATAACTATACGGTATAGCCCATATAACATATAACGACCTTTGACAGTATGAGAAAAGAGTAAAAAAACAGAGAGGCCTCCCAGAAGAGTTCCACCTGTTCATCAAGGTAAGAAACATAATATCAGAAGTGAAACAATGACAGCACTAAAAATATGTGAATTTAGATACTAAATTGACATTTATTGAAAATGACATGTGCATGGTTTATCTTAAAGTTTGACTTAAAAAGTTTATGGTAGAGTTCACATCTAAAATTAATGGGAGGAAGCCTATTGTTTGTGGGAGAAATGACATGCATGTAAATAGTTTACCTTAAAGTGGTTGTGTTTTATGGATATTAAAATGAAGAACTTCTATTTAGATCTATTCCAGAGATTGACTGTAGGGGAATTTACTAGATATGTCACCTTCCATAAAAGATGAGATCCAGAGGCTACCTGGCCCTTTACAGACTCTGCCTATAAAACTAGTAGAAGTTGAGAAATTTACATTGACAAATTTACTTATGAGAAATTCACATTGACAACATATATATATTCAACTAGGCTTGTGAAAAGTACAAGTGGACAATGTATAATTCTACTTAGAAGAGTCTTTGGTTTAATGGTTAAGTAAGAAAGAGTCTTTACTTTCTCTATCTAGAGTAGAAGTGGAATACCTAGTAGTTACTTCTTTTTGAGTGTTTTGGATGAAATGGGCTCTACAAGATATGAAGGTAAAAGCATATGATTGTGTCAATAATTTGAAGTAGTCAAGAAAGATAACAAAGGACAATCAAAATTAAGTGCAATATCTATATGATCAAGTGTCAATAATTTGAAGTAGACAAGAAAGATAACAAAGGACCGTCAAAATTGAGTGAAATATCTATATGATATCTATATGATCAAGTTTCAATAATTTTAATTAAAGAAAGATAACAAAGGACCATTATCAAATTCAAATTGAAAGATCAAGTAGTCTTCTTCATGAAAAAGAAGCATTAACTAGGTTCATCATTTAAAGAGTTCTTTTTTTAATGAGAAAATTTATAAATAATATGGAATGAACCATTGTACATTATGACTAAGAGAGAATAAAAAGAAATGGTAATATGTGTGAGCATAAAGATGTTAACTTCTTAGTTAAAAATCAAAATTTTAAAGTTGAAATTACTCAAACATTTGCTCTGGATCGCAAATCACTATACCATAAGAATGAGACGAATCAAACCATAACCCACTTATAATAGAGGGATAAAGGGACTTGTGTCACCTACTCCAAACCTAAAAACATAATAATGAAAAAGAACATAAGGATGAAAAAACAATACACTTGTCATAATTTTCAAGCAAACCATAACCCACTTATAATAGAGGGATAAAGGGACTCGTGTCACCTACTCCAAACCTAAAGAAATAATAATTAAAAAGAACACAAGGATGAAAAAACAATACACTTGTCATAATTGTCATAAACTAATATCTAGTTTAATATTTCTAGCTACATGGTACACAATAACACATGGTACAAAATAACACATTGATTAGTTCAGGTTATATTAAGGTTAACATGGTTAACTAAGAAGGTATAAGTTCAGGTTGATTAGTTTAGGTTATATTAAGGTATATCTATTACATATGTTATAAAAAATATGTGTGAGCATAAAGATGTTAACTTCTTAGTTAAAAATCAAAATTTTGAAGTTGAAAATACTAAAAAATTTGCTCTGGATCACAAATCACTATACCATAACAATGAGACAAAGAAAACCATAACACACTTATAATAGAGGGATAAAGGGACTTCTGTCACCTACTCCAAACCTAAAGACATAATAATGAAAAAGAACATAAGGATGAAAAAACAATACACTTGCCATAATTGTCAAGCAAACCATAACCCACTTATAATAGAGGGATGAAGGGACTCGTGTCACCTACTCCAAACCTAAAGACATAATAATGAAAAATAACATAAGGATGAAAAAACAATACACTTGTCATAATTTCCATAAACTTATATCTAGTTTAATATTTCCAGCTACATGGTACACAATAGCACATGGTACAAAATAACACATTGATTAGTTCAGGTTATATTAAGGTTAACATGGCTAACTCAGAAGGTATAAGTTCAAGTTGATTAGTGGAAGTTATATTAAGGTTGATTAGTTCAGGTTACATAAACATTCAAGCACAAATTTTTACTCCCTTTCTATATGGTTTTTGGCCCTTCCCTAGTTCGGTATGATACTAGTAATCAAATGAACCAGTGTACACTTACATAGAGTAAACTGTAATGGTATTACCGTAAGAAGTTAATCATATTAGCTTATCTGTAACAATGTAATGATATCATGTTCACCACATCAAAGATTATGGATGTACTTATAGTTATGAAATACATTGATATTATATAAACTACCTCTATAAGAGCTTAAGCTTACCTTATTACGTAAATAGGGTCTATAAATCCCCTATATTAAGGAATAAATCACGCATAAGAGTTTTCTATAATACTATCTATAAGCTCCCAGGAATATCTGTAATGAATAAGAAGGTACTAACACATCAAAGCTGGATACTCACTTACCTTGTACGTATTTATATAAGACTATCTTTCCCTAATCATCACCTTATTAAAAGCTTGTTCAGGTTAAGGAGTTAATACTGTGTGTAAAGATAAGTAATCACATAATCATTCTAATAATCATGTTCTCTCGATTACACTATACTGTATACATATCACCTATGTTGCATGAGTTTCTAGAATGTGGAAATTTTGGGAACTTGGGTACGGGTGTCCAGAACGGCTAGAGGTTTCCTTAAAAATTACAGGAAACAACTAATTGCCAACGGTAATATTATATAATAATAATAAATTAATAAAAATTAATTTAATTACATAATTTATTTGTGGAATGTTGTAATGTGTTATATGGGTCTGATACTTTGTACTTGTCAAAGGAGCATCAATGTTACTAATTCTAGAAATGTCAGACACATCATTGATGCATTTACTAACTTAATATAATTTTTTATTATGAAAAAAATATAATATCTTTACAAGAACCAGAACCAATCTAGAGAGTCTCTCTGAAACTAAAAGGGAAGGAAACAAACATACTAATGGCAATAGGAATTTCACGTAAGGGAAGAAAGAAACCAGAGTTTAGACATCACATAAAACAGGACTCAAAAATGAAATAGCCCCACCAAAGATCTCACAAACAGAAAGGACAAAAATGAAGAAATCCTTGAAAAGTTAAAGCCCTCACTATTGGAGTTTAAATGTCTAGAAAAAAAAAAGTATTTAGAAAATCACTGAGGTTATTGGCCGTAGAGAACCACTGCTTCAGGCACGGTTTGCAAATGAATACAAGGTTGCGCTCTTAAACAAGTTAAGAATTACAGTGATGGAGTGAATGGAGGACAAACTTTATGCAAGATTGTGAGTGATTTTGGCGAGAAAAAGATTTTTTTGTGTGTAATTTGAGAAGGGAAGATTTTTTTGGTGGATTTTGGGGTAAATTTATAGAAATGAAGTTTCTTTTTTGGTAAAACTTATTAAAAATGTTTAAGGATGTTTTTTTTTGGTGGCAATTTTTTTTGGAAACACCGGAATGTTAATCATCATAGTGGTCAAAGATTCTGAAACGTGCCCCGGCTCTGGTCGCAGCTCCTACCAAAAATGGTAAGTTCCCACACAGTTCCAAAGCTCCTGGGAACAGAGGAACCTCTAGAACGAGTTTCCCATTTCTCGGGAGCGGTTCCCGTGTAGTGATCAAATTTGACGGGTAGACCTTAATTTCAATTAGAAGGGTATATATTCATGCAACCCTTCTATAATGAAAAGCTTAAGAAACAATTAATTTTTAATTGACAATGGTATATAATCTTAACATTTCAGTCTCAATCAAATCTAAGCTGGCAGGTAGAGAATATCACATTATGATAACATAGTCAAATCTGAAAATGCACATTCTTATAATAACAAAATTTATAAATTGTATTAATTTTTTTCAAAATGAAAAAGTACATTCCATCCCCAAAACAAAAGGGTATTTAGTTTTTTCTCCCATCATGTTCCCTACATATCTCCAACTGCTTTCCTTAAACCATATCTTTATTACATAACAAATGTGTCCTTAAAACTTAAAAGACCACTTAATCATTGAAGGTGACCTTCACTATCAAGGTAAAAGCTTTTGATTTATACTATTTGTTTTTACCCTCGTTTTGAGAACTACTTGGTTTATAATACGTTTTCTGGCATATCCCCAATTAAACATCCAATTTAATCAAAGATTTGGTTGAAAATTTTGACATTTTTTTCAAAGATGTGGATTCTATATGTCAAGAGATTGCTTATGAAACCTTTTGTCTTCATTTTAATTTAATGGGAAATAATATATCCATAGAAAATTGTAGCCATTTATGTCTCTAATTTTATTTCTAATGGGTTATAACTTGGAGAGATGAAAACGAAGTGTTTTTCATATTTTGTAGCTTGTATTGCACATACCCACCTTATGGTATCTATTAAATATTTGCCTATCCCATGTGCTTGGTACTTTTAAAATAATTTTTCTACTTTTTGAAAGGATTTGACTATCGAGATTGGACTTGATTCTTAATATTTATTCCCTCTTCTATATATTTCAAAAATGAATGTTAAATTTCCTTTAAAAATGCTAGATATTGAAAATGGATATCTTCAAATTGATATCATATCTTAAGCAATTTATTATTTTGAAATTGATATAAGATCTCAAGCAATATAATTTTGAAATCGATGTCTTTCTATTTAAAAGGGTATTAACATGAAGCTAAACCTTAAAAGCAAAATTTCGAAAGAATAAAATAATATTTTTCATATTAAAGAAAAGGAAAACTCAAATTTTTAAATTTCAAAGTTTTATTGATAACTTCATGCCATGATATAAGGTTAATATAACAAACTGGTAACTTTTTATTGGTAACTTCATGCCATGATAACAAACTTCTCATCTCATTCTTTCTAGGCGTTGCCTTTCATATAAGTAAATAGAAAGCCAAGCATGGCTATATGTCATTATGATACTGATGATTTTGATGGTCATCGGATTCACAGAGGCTAAAGAAATGATATATGATGTGCTGAAGAAGAATGGCCTTCCCGATGGGCTGCTCCCTATGGGGGTGAAATCTTATTCCTTGAATGATGATGGCCAGCTAGAAGTTTACATGGAGAAGCCCTGCTATTCCAAGTTCGAGAATGAGGTATAATTCAAGAAATGATAAGAGCGAAGCTTAACTACAGGCAAGAGAATGACTAGTGTGGAGCAGCAGGAGCTCTTCCTCTAGTTTCTCGTCTATATATATATATATATATAGATATATATATATATATATATATATATATATATATATATATATATATATATATATATATATATAGATATATATATATATATATATATATACAGAGAGAGATATTGGGAATCAATGGCCATGGCGGACGATATGTTTAGTTAGGGAGGTACAGTAGATCAGTACAAGTATGCACTGAAGCCCCAAGTTACAACCCTCTTCACCTTTTCTACATCAGTAAAGTTGTCTTTAACTTGTCTTCATAGTAACATGTCTTCAAAGTAATTGCTAAAATACTGACGGTTAAAATGTTGGTTGCGTATTGTGTATGTCTTTGAAACAAGGTAATAAGGAGTTCAACAACCATGATATACGACAATTTATCCAAGCAGACAACCCTTCATAGGACATTTTTCTATATTTTTTTTTTTTTTAAACTTGTATAAATAAAATTCTACATTTTTCTTTCGGCTCAATTTTAGGTTTTCACTTCTCGGACATGCTAGAGCCCTCTTGAAGGGCTTTGACATGTTCAAATTTGAACCCTGTTCCCGTGCAATAGAGCATATCACTATCTACATATTTTTCACCACAAACCTACAAAATTGTCTGATAACTTTTGATGCCTCCGAATTGTTTTCCTTATGTAAGGAGGTTCTGGGACCTCAACTTAAAAAACTGCTTTCATAATATCAGGATATCGGGATAGTTCTTACTGTCGGTCTCCCTTTTCATCATATTATCAACGTAATCAAACACAGGTAAACGAATATCAATGGTTTCCATTGCTAAAAACAATAGTTCGGCATTATAGAAGATATTAACATCGGGGAGGTAAGGTAAGAATAGTTCGACATTACAGAAGACATTAACATTGCATTCCGAATTTTTCCCTTGTGAAAAACAGGGGAGGAGCAGGACAAATACCTAGTAATTTTCTCGCTTGAAGTCGCTTGAAGTCACTTGAAGTCACTGCAGACCAAAATCGCAGATGAAGCAGCAATGGAGACAGAAAAATGCGCAAACAGACTAGCAACAACACAGACAGAAAAACGCGTGAACATACCAACAACAACAGAAACAGAAAAACGCAGTAAACAAATAAACTTCGCGGGCGATATATTTATAGGAACTAGTTTGGCTGAACTATTTTAAGAGTAAAAGTTCGGCCGAACTCCAAGTTCGGCCGAACTTCTGTTGCCAGTTTTCCCATCTCCCGCAAAAATTCTATTTGCCCACGCTGTCAGTGTGCCATCAATCTAAACGGAAGCACGAGCTCGGCCGAACTTTCTCAAAAAGTTCGGTCGAACTATCAAACAGTTCGGCCGAAATATTGCCGAAAAACAATTTCCGCCCCTGATTCTCACAAACATGTAACCCATCTTCACATGTCCGCCCTAAAGAAACACAAGAGTACTCCCACCCACTACCCTTGACATTATTTTATGTTGTTTATGATGTTAGGAAGGATCACTATGATGGGCATTGCTCAGTAATTAAAATCTTACAAGGAAATAGAAAGACATGAACAAGGGATAATATAAGGTTGTGATTCAAAACCCATAGCTATAACATGGATGTACAAAAACAATCATTTATAAAAATATTGGAATGGTTGAAATTTTATTAGGATTCTTTGTTTTGAGGATGATTTTGTTAGTTGGAATTATAATATGGTAATGACATGTTTTTAACGTTCTAGGAAATCCCCACCTTATATAAATTGTAAGTAATAATGTTGTTTGGATCTCTATATAAGTATGATAACTTGTATGAGAAACCCCAAGGTGATTCATCTCAAAGATTATAGGAAAGTCTGGGCTATTTGGTCATTATTGAGAAAATATAGATTAGATTATTGATGTATAGTTTTTTTATAAATTTAATAAGACAACATATTATTTATAGTTTTAATCTATTTATCTTCCAACTTAAAGTTATAGTCATTAGCGGTGACTTTAGTTGTGAACTATGACTAATAATTCAATCCTTCACTTGTAGAAAATATATCCTATATTAAGAAATCTTGAAGCCATGTAGTAAATACATATATACATTAGCCCTTTAATAATGGTAGCAACACATTTTTTCATCCAAAATACAAATATGCTCTTACTCATATTCTAGATATTGTGATAATTCTATTGATATAGTTTTTATACCTCCTTCATTCAATAATTAACCATGAACTTCGAAATGTTTTGATCCAATGATCCAATAAAAATATTTAATATTCAATTCACTACCATCACTATATTAATAAATAATAATATCTCATTATAAACATCTTACTATACATAAATAAGTTTATTAAAAAAAAAAGACATAAACAATGTAAATTAAAAAAAATACATAAATAAATAACCCATCATTTATCTTCATTATTGTTATAAATTACTATTGAAGACCACCTGAAATTCTAACGGGATCCGGGTGAACCAACATAAAAATAAGGAAAAAAACCTAACTCGTTTTTTTTTTAAATTTGCGATCACTGTTTTCTATGAGTTTCCCAAAAAAACCTTACATTGGTATTTCCAAAGGAGTAAACTTTCTGGGTACTCGTGATAATAACAAAGATAATAATTTACGTAGTATTTTTTCCAACGAGATAAAATAGCCATAGATACTAACATAATAGAGTTTATAATCTAATAAAAACTAACATAATTAAACACTAGATGATGTTGTTGGGAATTTCTCTAAGCCTATGTATTATAATAGCAGAGCCCTATAACAGAAGAGCCCTTCAATATCGACATTTATGGTGACCATTTCACTTATCTTTAGGAAAGAGAGGTTAGGAATATATATAAATAAGGAAAAAAAAATATCATTCAAATTTAAAATGTTAATTATTTATTAGTGATTAGAGTATTAGGATAATGGAATTAAGAATTGATTTATTTAAATAATTAAATAAATGATTAAATATAAAATAATAAATGATTTAGCTTTTAGGGAAAGGAAGTAAAATAATTTTAAAAAATAATTTATTAAATAGAATAAGAATAAGGTTATTAGGATTGAATTTTAGAAATTAAATTTAAATTTTAATGGATGAGTTAATGAAAATAAATGATTAGATATAAAATGATAATAAATGAACTAGCCATTAGGGAGAGGAAGGGGGTTTAAGATGAAAAGTAAAATGAAGTAATTAAAGTAAATAATTTATTAAATAGAATAAGGATATTGAGATTTCTATAAGATTAAAGTAAGGGGGTTTAAGAATAAAAGTAAAATGGAATAATTAAAGTAAATAATATATTAAAAAAATAAGGATATTGGGAAGAAGATATAAACCGGTGAATTTGAAGGATGAAATAATTAAATTAGGAAATCTTGGGATATGAATGAAAATTTAAAGAGATTAGGAATGAAAACCATTAGGGACAAAAAACATGTATGAAATAAAATTAATTTAAGGGGAAGGGATTGAAATGATCAAAATTGAAGAAGGAGGGAGGGGTGTGAGGGAGGGGGAGGCGAGGAAGAAAGACTAGCAGGGGTTAGAATTGGGAATGGAACTAGATGATTTTATCTAACTAAATACTATCACTCATGACCAACAGAGAAGGATAACGGCCAATTTAGAGATGGAATTATTTATCCAAGATGATCACCAAGTAATCTAGAAAGGATTTTCATTAACCATGTTGAGGGGTGGTATGTTGATGACAAATTCCTCATTTTTATGAGTATTAGAGTGAGTATCCAAATATGAAACCATGAAGAGCTTGAATCTATTCAATCTAATCACTATATCATCAAAATCATATCAGATTTCCCTCAATGTCCTCTTCAATTCCATCCGATCAACAATTGTTTGTAATTTTCAACCTGTCTGTCTCGAAGCACCATATTAAGAACAATCTCCATATGTCAGTGTTTATATAGAATGAAAGAAATACAATATTCTCTTTCTAAACTTTCCTGAGTTTGGAACCAATTTGAAATTGCCACTACAAATTTTTTAGTCAAAATGATAGATCTGATCCCCAAATTTTTTTGCTTCCAGAGTGAGTATCTCCTTTTTGACCTCCATGGAAGTAGAATCCAAGAATTTTGCAACCATTCCATTCTGAGCAGCCTATGGTGCATGGACAAAGACACCTTAGAGCACCTCCCCTAGGACTAGGCAATCTTTGAAGATGGTCATATGAGCTTGAAACCTGTATCCAGCACAGACAAAAACCATTTTGAATGACTACCTTAAATTACTGCGGTAGCCAACTTGGACTACGAAACCTATGAAACACAAGAGGCCAATTTATGGTTTACAGACAAAGAGAAATTACCCACATCAACCAAAAACCAGAAGTACTCAAGAAACCTTCGAAGGAGTGGTTGTTGACCAGAAAAGGCACAAAGACTATTACCTACTGAAACCTTGTACTAACAGACTTCTCTAGAAACCATTAAGTCTAGAGGGGCGGGCTATATGGAAACTTGGAATATGAGAAATGACCCAGGGATAACATGATGATGGACTAATTTACAACCAGATGGATAAATATATGCTATAAGTTACTCCAAAAAGTAGTATAATATAGTTTAATAAAATCCCAGAGGGGTTGAGAGACTAAGGAGCCATCGAGGGAAGGAAAAAAACCAATTCAAAGGAGGGTCTAGAGAATTCAATTTGTTAAAAAAACGCAAAACACATTAGCCAGCTATATGAAACCAACTATTCTACATGGGTAAACTATTGACCTTAAACCAACTATGGAATATTAAGTGACGACAAGAATTGAAGGATGAATTAGACAAACCCTCTCAGAATCTCATGTAAAAACATGATTGTAAACAACCTTCCCTTAACAATGAAATGCCCAACTGAGAAACTAATACATAAACAAAAATAATGCACCGAAAAGTTTCCAAAGACATTGATATTTCTTGTTCACCACCCTAAAGCGCTATCAGAACTAGTATATATATCTCAAATTAGAATATAACATTTACCTAGTAAGACCCAAAATCTTCAAAATTTCCAGAATGATTGCTAAGTGTGTTTTCTCCCCGAGGACTCTTTCATCCCAAGATAGTGTATCACGGTGAGGTCATACATGAACCTTCTTGTGATGTAAAGAAATTTCCTTACAGAATCCACTCTGCCATAGGGGAGATGATCTAAAACGAAATCAATAGAGTAGATTGAGTGTTTAAAACCCTTGGACAACTCAATACCATGAACTCCCATCCTTGTGCATTTAATTTGAAGGGACCTTAAAATTAAGTTGTTGTAATTTAAAGAGATGGTATGCCACACACTTCCCATGCGAGGCAAAGTGGAGGTTGAGTTGCTTCCTCAAAAATTTTCCTCCAGCTTTACCCTACAATAAATTTGCATGGCACTCATTACCTTCTTCAAGATCATATTGCTCGGAAATTCCTTCATGTTCCTTTCTGGTATTCTATTTCCAGTGAGACACCCCCATTGAGGGTATCCTCGCTTCAGCTATATGTTTATTCTATTTGACCCACTGCTTTTTTGAAAATTATAACTAGGTTCGATCTTCACAAATTATATTTAATGTAATTATCAAAATAATTAAAGAGAAAAAGTTATATTATTATTAAAGGACCTATTAAAGATTGGGTTTCATGCTTGGGTCATATTATTTTTAGTCAAAGTACCCATTATGGACTTCTAGGATTTAGTCTAAGTTTATGGAGTCATTAAAGATTAAAATTGACCCTTATTGGGTTTTTGAATAATTTTAATAGGTTCAATATTGAGTGAGAAATGATTTATAGTACCTCCACATCAACTCAACCTTAATGAAATCAAGTCGGCCTCAAAGGAACCTATTTTACCTCACATCGAGCATATAAAAGGAAGGATATTTAATTCATTCAGAGCATCACTTCTCAAGAAAGTTTAATATCTACTATTGCATAGGAAAAAGTGTGAAGTTGGTAAAGGAAGATGAAAGGAGTTCAAGTTAGTTCAAGAAGACAATGAGATAAAATCGAAAATTTGGTGGTATTCTCTTTCCATTTCATTCCCTAACTTGGGAGATCAAAGTATTTTTGTATTTATAGTTGTTACTACTGCCATAACTGTTGCCTAGTCGAAGTTGTTGGAGGAAAAGTGGTTGCTACTCCTAGGTCGAAGATGTGGAAGGCTTAATTGGTGTGGATGGAAGGTTTGTTCTATGTTTAGGGTGAAGTATCAAATAATACTATTGAAGGAAGATAATTTTTACTGGGTTCTCCCGTGAGAGACGGGTTTTTCCATAGCATAATGCCTACATCTCGTCTCTTGTTTTCTTGTGATCTTTGCACATACATACTTTGATAATTGCTAGATTAAATATAGTATAATAAATATGTAAAACAAGCCAACATAATTCACAAGTAATTATCAAGAATGAGAAATCAAATTGTAATCTACTTACATTGATTTCTCAAAATGGTATCAAAGCTAAGGTAACGAAAGGTCGAATATCACTTTGTTGGCTCAAAAGTTTTGAACATGGATTCTCACTCTTTCATAAGCTATATGAGAATAGCTATCAACACTACTTGAACCTGTAACAAGAATTTAATCCACTACTTACTTAGAAAAGTCAAAAGACATGGATTTTTTGTTGCTCTCTTAGGATCTCTTAATAATGACAATGGATGGATCGTTGATAGTGAATTATCAAGACACATGATAGTGGAAAGTAAAAAACTCCATACATTATCAAATGAGTCATCTTCCCATGTAGTGGAATTGGGTAACAACAAAAGCTATGGTGTTAGAGGCCAAGGATTAACATTGTTGGAATTGGAAAGTGGGTCAAATTTTTAGCTCAACAACATAGTATATGTTCTAGGTTTGAAAAGGAATTTTATTTCTATTTATTTTTTAGAAAATAAAGGAGAAACAATTTATTTTGTTGGTGGAAAAATATTCGTTTGGGAAAAATAATCTAACATTGATAAAGCTAGATTTATTGGAGTTCGTGAAGGAATTTTTTATAGGGTCGATACTCCATCTCATCAAGATTTGGTTCATATCGAAATTAGTCCTATTGAGCTATGGCTTAGGAGGTATGGTCATTTACAATATATAATTATTACCACTCTTAACCTATTGGTTGATGGCATCCCCAATATGTAGGAAGACCATGAAGGTGTCTGCAAAGGATGCTCTTTTGGAAAATATACAAGAAATCCATTTCCAAATAGTGATTTTAGGTCAAAATAAATACTAATCCTTATTCACTCTGATATGTGTGGGACCATGTCTAACAAGTCACTTGGAGGTCATCTATGTTATGTGACATTCATAGATGATCATTCTAGGAATACATGGATCTATCTTCTCAAATCAAACACCCAAATATTTGAAAAATTCAAGGAGTTTCAAGAAGAAGTGTAAAACATCACCAAAAGAAAGATAAAAATGCTAAGATCCAACAATGGTGGGGAATACACTTCCAAGGAATTTATTTCATATTGTAAGGAAGCATGAATTAAGAGGAGCTGATTGTTCCTTACTATCCAAAACAAAATGGAGATGTTGAAAGGAAGAATAGGTCTATTGAAGAAGGAATTAAAAAAATTCTTCTTGACCAAGACCTACCAAAATTCTTATGGGGCAAAGCACCAATGAACACCATGTATATTCAAAATAAAAGTCCCCATAGAAGTCTCAAGAATATAAACCTAAAAGAAGTATTCATAGGAAAATATTCAAGTGGTGCATCACCTTTGAATCTTTGGAAGCCCTGCCTACATCCATGTTCTAAACAACAAGCGAAAGAAGTTGGATTATACAAGCATCAAACGAATATTTTTTAGCTATAGTCTCTCCTCAAAAGAATATAGAATCTACATCAAGGAAGGAAGGGATATTGAAGTACGAAGGGATGTCATATTTGATGAAATTCAAGCCTATAAGAAATCTAAATATATCCCCATAGATTTTGATGATGAAAAATATCCAATATTGAAAGAAGAAGAAATACACCATGCAAACCATACTACAAATCAAGAAGAAGAAGTGGGATGAAGTGATACTATTCAACCTATGTTCGTCTCGACCACAGGGAAAAGGAAAATTCGGTTAAAATCTACTCTACAATATGCTGAAGGACATGAAGCTCTAATAGGAACCTCTAGGGAAAGTAAAAGAATTAAGAGATATTATAGCTATGTTGAATATATGATAAAAATAACTAAAGTTGAACCATATGCATTCGAAGAAGTTTTTCATCAAGAGGTTTGGAAGAAGGCAACACAATAACAATGCCAATCCATTATGAAGAATGGAGTTTGGGAAATCATTCCTAGACCTAGTGACAAATCAATTGTCACATCGAAATGGATTTACAAAATAAAGCATGTTGTTGATCGAGGCATAGAAAAGTAAAAGCAAGGTTCATCGCAAGAGGATTCTCTCAAAAGGAAGGAATATATTATGAAGAAAATTTTGCACCTACAAGAAGGTGTACTACCATTATATATTTTATTTCATTGATTCCTACAATGGGTTGGAATATCCATCAAATGGATGCGAGAACAACATTTCTAAATGGTACCATTGATGAGGAAGTATACATCGAAGAACCCAAAGGTTTTGAAGTAAATATCAAGGACTGTCATGTGTGCAGAGTCAAGAAAGCCCTATATGGCATGAATCAAGCTCCTAGGGAATGGTACGTGAGAATGGATGCATATCTCCTAAGAAATGGGCTCATGAAGGGTACTACTAATCCAAATATCTACATAAAGGTTATGAATAACAAGAATGTCATTATTATACTATATGTGGATGATCTACTCATCACTTGTGCAGAGAATAAAATTCAAGAGTGCAAGAAGATGTTGGAAACTAAATTTGAGATGAAGGATCTAGAAATTATGCACTACTACCTGGGTCTCAAAGTATGGAAGAAACCTAGGAACCTATATTTGGTTAACGGAAAGTACATCATCAAAATATTTCAAAAATTCAAAATGATGGACTCCAAGCCCATGACTACTCCTATGACCACCAATATCAAGAATTTACAGGGTTCTAACTCAAGTCTCATCGATCCTACATCTTATCAATATCTGGTGGGCTCCCTAATGTATCTAGTAAACACTAGGCCATATATATGGTTTGAACCAAACATTCTTAGTCAGTTTTAGTTGGAACCTCGTCATTATCACTAAATAGCTTCCAAACACATAAGGTATCTTCGTGGTACTATACATCATTTCCTAAAGTACGATAGTAAGGAATTCAACCTAATTGGATTCATAGACTCTAATTTGGGTGGCATTGCGATATATGGAAGAAATACTAGCAGTAGATGTTTTAGTTTAGGGTTTGCTATGCTTTCACGAATGAGTAGGAAGAAAGATCCCACTACTTTAAGTAGTGTTGAGGCAGAATATATGGCTGCATGTGAAGTAGGAAAGGAGGATGTGTGGTTAAGGAAGCTTCTCATAGAGTTGTTCAATAATTATCAAAGTCTTACTATAATCAAATGTGACAATCAAAGTTGTATCAATATGTTTGGAGATCTTGTTTTTTGTAATAGGACGGTGCAAATCAAAAATAATTATAATTTATTAGGAACTTGGTACAAGATGGGCTCATGAAGTTGGAGTATGTCTCAACAGATGAAAAATTAATAGAGATAATGGCGAAGTATCTTCCTTGTTGGGTATGTGTTATATTCTTTCCACGATTAGTCACAAGCGTGGGGAGGCGACAACCCCCCCTGTACGTTGTGTCAGGCGCAACAGGGGAGTCACAGAGGGGGCGAGAGCCCTCCCTATTTGGCTTCTAGGGAAATGCCCTTTGAAAACAAAAATGGACCCTATTTTTTGGTGGTCGGACCCACCCATGATTTTTTGTATGGGTTTGCACATGATTTTGGGGCATGATGGTTTTTGGCCCCTGGTATTTTGCAGATCCGATCAAGGGAACTACGGTTATGTTATAATCTAGGGTTAATGGATTGGGTTTTACATATGCTTTGGCATGTATATATATGTGTTGTAACACAAAAAGGAATATAATGAAAAATCAAGCTGGTAGTCCCGATTTGGGTTCCATGGGAAAATATCTCTGTATATCTGTTTTATGTAAATTATGCTCTCTCTATCTTTTTTTTTTTGTTTTGAAGATTTTTTTTCGATAAATTTTGTATAGGGTTAAAACCTACATTTGGTATCAGAGTTGTTTTAGATTTAAGGGTATGCCTTTGGTGCCGAGGGGTTTTTTTCTCAGGCCTGTGGTATACCCTATTCAGTGGGTAATCTATGGCATCGATTCTTGCGGTGAAAGAAGATGGCAAGTAGTGAAAATATAGATATCAAGAAATTTAATGGTAAGATTTTTGAGTTGTGGAAGCTCAAGATGGAGGATCTGCTAGTGGATAAAGATCAGTGGATCACGGTAGATCCAGATACTAAACCAACGACAATGTCATATTAAAACTAGAAGAACCGGGATTGGAAGGCAAAGAGCACAATACGATTGTGTGTCTCAGATTTAGTATTATCAAATGTATATGGGGAAGCTACAACAAATTTTTTGTGGGATAAGCTAGGGAATTTGCACCTATCTAAGTCTCTGGTGAATAAATTATTCCTACGGAAAAAACTGTATAACCTGAGGATGAAGGATGGAGACTTGGTGAGAGAGCATTTGAACGCCCTCAATACTATGGCAAGTCAGTTGTTATCTGTTGATATTAAAATCTTAGATGAAGATAAGTGCATCAGTTTCTTATGTTCTCTACCAGATTCGTGGGACAATCTATTTATTGTAATAATTACCATTACAACTACCTTGAATTTTGATGACATTGTCTCAGCCTTGCTGTTAGAGCAAATGAGATGGAGAAATATGGAGGGCCAAAATCGAGATTCCTTATCTATACAAGGAAGGTACCATAATAGAAACAAGAATAAGGTTTAGAGTAGGACATCTAAATCTAGAGGGAGATACAAATCTCCAGGAAAGTTTGTAAAGGTGCATTGGAAATGAGGACAGGAAGGGCACTATAAAAAGGACTATAGATCTAAATCTCCTGAGAAAGGAAAGGGATCTAATGATGCTTCTTCTGCAAAGGATTAAACCACCTTAGATGAAGGTGGGGATGTGTATTTGGCTTAATCCTCAAATACAAATGTATATCATGAGGCATGGTTGATTGACTCAGGTGCATCCTTTCACTTCACTCCCCATAGGGAGTGGTTCTACGAGTATGAGAGTTATGATGGTGGTGATGTCTTCTTATGGGATGATAGGAAGGCCAGAATCGTCAGAAGTGGAAGATTCAAGCTGAAGGTGCAAGGTGGAAGGATTAAAACACTTCCTCATGTTCTACATATTCCTACATTGGCCAGAAATCCAATTACTGTAAGCAAGATGGATGATGCAGGTGTAAAACAGTGTTCGAGAAAGATACTTGCAAGATGGTTCGAGGATCACTCGTATTAACGTGGGGAGTTTAGGTTGGAACTCTATACAAGCTTCAGGGTAGCACTATTATTAATGGATGCAACGGTTCTATGTTCCTAAAAGTGGAGCAGAAAGCATAGCGGTCTTTGGACAAAAGACCATGCTATGGCATCAAAGGCTTGTACATAATGGAGAGAAGGGCCTTCGGATATTGCATGGAAATGGTATGGTAGAAGGTATGTATAATTTCTCTCTTGATTTCTATTTCTATGAGCATTGTGTATATGGGAAGCAGAATCAAGCGATTTTTCCTTTTGATGCGAAGAGGGTGAATGAGATATTAGAGCTTGTGCATAGTGATGTGTTTGGACCTGTGTCGGTTCCATCACTGGGAAATTCTATGTATTATGTTTCATTCGTAGATGAATTCTCAAGGAATACATGGATATATTTCTTGAGGAAGATATATGAATTCATTGTGAGATTTAAAGAATTTAAGGCTTTGGTGGAAAACCAAACAGACAAGAAGATAAAGGTGTTGAGGACAGATAATGGTGGAAAGTTCTACAAGAAGGAATTTGATGAGTGTTGTAAGAAGTGTGGTAGAGCATGACAGAAGAATAATCCATACACACCTCTGCAAAACAGATTTGTAGAAAGAATGAACATAATGTTGATGGAAAAGGCAAGAATCATGCTCACTGGTACCAGGTTAGGACAAAAATTTTGGGCAGAGGAAATGGAGACTGCATGTTACCTAGTTAGCAGATCACCTTCATCGGCGTTGGAGTATAAGACTCCACATGAGGTATGGACTAATAAGAAACCTTCTCTTTCACATCTGAGGGTATTTGGATGTGATGCATATGTACATGTTCCAAAGGAGGAAAGGACCAAGTTGAATAATAAATTTGAAAGGTGCATCTTTATTGGGTATAAGGATGGCTTAAAAGGTTACAAGCTTTGGAACCCAGAAACAAGGAAGGTTGTGTACAACCAATATGTGGTGTTTAGAGAGGTGAAATATGTTTTTAAGCATGAATTACTACTAGATGAACCTGAGAAGATAGAGTTGGAGCTAAAGGATGATGAATTAGACTCTACAACATAAGAAGATTCATAAGAGGAAGAGCCACAACCTCTAGCTATGAGAAGATCAGTTCAAGAAATGAGGCAACCAGAACGGTATAGTCCATCTGCTTTATGTTCAATTTTTTTCTTTAACTATCACTCATGATGATCCATAACTCTTCGGGAGGTAATGGATTCAAAGGATGGAAAACTCTGGAAGGACACCATGGTTGATGAAATGGCATCCTTGCACAAAAATTAGGCATGGGATCTAGTGGAGCTATCGGCTTGAAGGAAGCCCATCGGCAACAAATGGTTGTTTAAGAAGAAGATGAATGTAGAAGGGGAGGTGGAGAAATAAAAATATCGGTTTGTAGCAAAAGGTTATTCCCAGGTGCCGGGAATTTATTTTGGTGATATTTTTTCTCCCGTTTCCAAGATTACTTCTATTAGATTAATTTTATATGTTTTTGTTGAATTTTATTTTTTGGTAGAACAAATATATGTGAAGACACCATTTTTTTATGGGGATATGGAAAACGAGATCTACATGAAGCAACCTAAAGGATTTTTGGTGAAGGGTAAGAAAGAACTGGTATGCAGGTTAAAAAAAAGTCTCTATATGGGTTAAAACAGTCACTAATGATGTGGTATCAGAAATTTGATACCTATATATGGGGATTTGGCTTCACCAAAAGCAAAGAGGACCATTGTGTTTATTTTAAATTCATTGGTGACCATGTTATTTATTTGGTCTTGTATGTGGATGATATGTTGCTGAGTGGAAATGACAAAGAAATTATCCAATATTTTAAGATCCAATTGTTCTCCAAATTTTACATGAAGGATATTGGTGATACAAACTATATTTTGGGCATGGAAATTAAGAGAGATCATAAAACAGGAAGCTCTAGTTAAATCAAAAGAATTATGTCGATATTATATTGTAGAGGTTCAATAAGTAGGATAGTAAACCAATGAAGGTTCCTATTCTTGTATGTGTAAAGTTGTCTATTGAACAATGTCCCAAGATACAAGAAGAAGAGGAGGATATGTCCTGTGTTCCATATGCAAGTGCAGTGGGTAGCTTGATGTATGCAATGGTCTATACTAGACTAGACATTGCACATGCAGTGGGAGTATTGAGTAGGTTTATGTCAAAACCAAGGAAGGAGCAATATTGGACAACAGTGAAGCATGTTTTTATATATTTCTGTGGCACTAGTGATTATGGTTTGTGCTTCCAAGGAAGATTGGGACTGGATAGAGTTTTGTACATCTGTGGTTTTGTTGATGCAGGTTGGGCTAGAGATCTGGACCAAAGAAGATCTACAAGTGGGTATGTGTTTAGCCTATTTGGAGGTGCAGTCAGTTGGATGAGTAAAAGACAGTCTATAGTTTCTCTTTCAACTATAGAGGTAGAATACATGGTAACCAATCATGCAAGCAAGGAAGCAGTTTGGTTGCAGAGATTGTGTTCAAGTACGGGGTTGGTGTAATGGGCTATAAGGATACACCATGGTATCCAAAGTGTAATTTTCTTATCTAAGAACCATGCTTATCATTCAAAGACAAAGCACATTGATGTTCAATATCACTTTGTGATAGATATTTTTGAGGATCAAAGGGTGTTGTTGGTAATGGTGGACACTCTGAAGAATGTTGCAGATGTATTGATGAAGTTTGTGAGCACTCAGAAGTTCTCCTGGTGTAGAGAAACAATGGGTGTTGGAGAGTCGGGATAATTACTAAGATCTCATGTGGCCCCCTCTAGAAAGAAAAAAACAAGTGGAAGAATGTTGGGTATGTGTTATATTCTTTCCACGATTAGCTGCACACACAGGGGGGTCATAGGGGGGGTGATATACCCCTTTGTATGTTGCACTGGCTGCAGCAGGGGGGTCACATGGGGGGTGAAAACGCCCTGAGAAAATTTTTTTGGAGCCCTTTTTTTGGTTGGTAGACACCCATGGTTTTGTGCATGGGTTTGCACATGGTTTTGGGGCATGATGGTCTTCGACCCCTGGTATTTTGTAGATCCAGTCACGGGAACTATGGTTATGTTCAAATCCAGATTTAATGGATTAGGGTTTATGTATGCTTCAACATGTATATATATGTGTTTTAACACTAAAAGGAATATAATGAAAAATCAAGCCGGTAGTCCTTATTTGGGATCTAGGGGAAAATCTCTGTGTATATATGTTTTATGTTTTATGCTCTCACTATTATTTATTTTGTGTTTTTAAGATTCGTTTGCAGATAATTTATGTACAGGGTTAATGATCAGGAGATCAAGTCATTTGTTGAAAAAAGAAAGTATTCGAAATAGGTCCAAACCTGAGCGACCAGAAAGGTCTCGTCATTGTGATTACGACGCCGCGAATTGTTCGAAAAATAGATGTTCGTATGAGGAAGATATCGCATTCTGTTTGTTTTCCCAAACAGTAAAATTTTGGTCACCAAATGCCCAGTCAGCTTGCAGGTACGATCAGTGGAATATTCTTGGAATATTTCACTTTATTAGAGCCAACGGTATGGTGTCACGTGGCACATTGTGGGTCATTGGATGTTGATCGTACAAATTCATTTTCTGGCCATTGGATGTGATTATGGATGGACCAATGACTAAGAAACATGTGGAAATACCGGAGGCTACTACGTGTCCTCACAAGGGTCGTGTGAAATTTTTGTGGAGTCGATGGGGGTCAAGCCTATGACCTCCTATCTGCCCACAAGTGTTCTTACCATCTCTCCTACACGTTTATTCTTAACCCTTATGTCCCCCATTTCAATTTATTTTTTAATGGTTTTCAAGTTGAGGGCTGGGGAGGTAAGCCCGGAAGGGAGAGACCCTATTCACATGTGGCCCTAGCGCCAGAACCGTGGCACAAGCTAACCGTAACATCAATGATCAATGCTAATTCTATTAACAAGGCAAGTTGTCAAGGGTTTAGGCTATGGCTTCAAGACTATTATCTCGGTGGCTACAAAACCGTAAATATGATTACAACACAATAGATCACATGCGATAAGTTTTATGTAACGTTTTTCACGTGATTAGGGTTTGAAAAACCACAACTCTGAGTTCCAAGCTGTATGGCAGAAGTTATAGAATGGTTAAGGCAGAGTTTTAAGAACTGACCTGTCACATGACTTTGGCACGATAGTTACACCAAAATAGGTTGCAGAATAATGGAAACACTCCAGGTTCCAAAATATTTCAGTGATAATATTCAAATGGTTTAGTAAACCGAAACCATAGGGTTACGGTTGACATGTCACATGTGCCCAACCCTTAAACGGTTAATGTAAATGGTACATAACGGTGAAAATTATAGCGCAAACCCTATTTTTATGGTTTTAATTAAATTTAGTGATAGTTAATTGCAGTTCTCCATAGTTAGTGGACATTTTCTAGTTGACATTGGGAAAAAGGCATAGGGAGATCGATTTTTGACCAATTTTGGTGAAACAAGAGTCTACCCATATTAATTTGAGCATTCTGAAGGCAATGGTGTAGAGAAAACAACCATTAGAGGCCTGTAAACATATGTAATTTACAATTTTGAGCATAATGACAAAGAGGGACATGCCATTGGGAGATGGACCATCAGATGTAGCTTAGGAGGGGTGAACTGCTTCATCATTCCTACTGTGTACAACTTATGTGTGAATTTTTTTCTCGGTTATGCAATGCTGTTCAATTTTTTTAAGGCTTATTTACATGCTTAAAGTTCACCAATTCATCTAATTTTCATGGTTAAAAATCTCATACCTTAAGCAAACTTATGGAGACAATTTGTACATGTTTACTTAACTGAAAGGACACTTAGCATAGCAGAACTAATACACTCCTTTCAGATCAGTTAAAGCATATATTCCTAACAACAGTTTTGAATATTTAAGAGACAAGCTTGGTCTGGTAAATATTGTTGTTTATAATAATGAGAATAAATTGGAAGAGATATGTTGAGGCTTTGCAAGTGAAGAATTTCCTGGGAAGACATTGGGTTGACACTTTATATTGATTTTTGGCACGGAGGGTGGCATGGGATGGATGCACACCTAGTTCCATGGGTTGGTGGTTAGTATATAAGCTTGATGGTACCTAGAAAGGCTAAAATATTTAGTCCAATCTCTCCTCGATAGATTTACATCATCAAGAATCTCGTCCATGGCATTATGGTGCCTAAACTATTGAGGTACCAGTGGATATATTTCACTGGCCATGAATCTAGTCTATGGCATTTTGGTGCCTAAAATATATTCATAGTTCATATAGTTTGAGATCTTCCATTTGTTTACTAGGAATACCTACCTAGTTAAGAGGGAGTGTTGAAGATTGTAACTAGGTCAGGTCTTCATAAATTATATTTAATGTACTTATTAAAATAATTAAAGAAAAAAAATTATGTTATTATTAAATGACTTATTAAAGCATGGATTTCATGCTTGGGTCATACTATTTTATGTCAAGGTCCCCATTATGGACTTCTTGTATTGATTCTGAATTTATATATCCATTACAGATTTAAATTGATCCTTGTTGGGATCTTGAATCATGTCGATAGGTTTTATATTGAGTCAAAATTGATTTATAGTACCTCCACATCAAGTTGGACTTAAGGAGATCAAGTTGACATCAAAGGAACCTATTCAACCTCACCTCGAGCCTATAAAAGGAAGGAGATAGAATTCATTTGCAGCATCACTTCTCAAGCAAGTTTTATTTCTGCTGTTGCATAGGAAAAAGTGCGAAGTTGGTAACAAATGTTGACGAATTGTGATTTTGGTTAAGAAATTAGAGAAAGAGGAAATAGAAACTTTGGTGGTGGTATCTCTCTATTTCATGCCCTAACTTGGGATTTAAAATTATTTTTGTATTTACTGTTCCTGCTATTGTCGGAACTGTTTCCTAGTCAAATTTTGTGGATGACAAGTTGGTGTTTCTACTATATCAATGATATGGAAAGTTGACTTGGTGTGGAGGGAAGATGTGTTCTATCTCTAGGGTGGAGCATATCAAAGAATTTTATTGAAGGAGAATGATTTTTACTGATTTTTCTCCTAAACATATTCATGATGGAGAATCTCAAATTTTAACGTTGCCAGAAAAGGTAAACGAGGCGGAGCCTGAGGATTCCATCCTTGATAGGATGAATTCCAAACATTCTGAAAAGAATACCCTAGATTTGATGAGGCACCAGGTTTCCAGAAAGAACTCATAGAAAAAGGAGAAGAACCTCCTCCCCACGCCGAGTTACCAAAGACCGAACCAGTTCCCCCGCCTGAAGTATTAAATGAAGAGGAAAGCCCCTGATAGGGGTTCCAGGCATTAGATAGAGGGGAAAAAGTCTGATAAGCACTAGACGAAGGGAAAGAATCATTTCCTTGGTGACCAGCGTAAAACTGATTCCCTGCCCCCGCTGTAGTAAATACAGGGTTCCAACCTGTAAAAGTAGTCGAACTTTGACCTCCAGACCGAGGGTTGAAACTCTGGGTCTGAGAAGTAAATGGAAAGGACCCTAAAGAAGGATTCGAACTAGGAATATGTCCAGTTCCGAAGGGGAACCCTTGAAAAGAAGCTAATGCACTAGCCATGGAAGACAAGGGTGTAGATCTAGCTGCAGCAGCAGAAAAGGAAAAAGAAGGAATCCCACTAGTGGGCATTCCAAAACAGAAGGGACCAGATTGAGAAGCATGTGCTTGGGTGAAACCAGAGCCAAACACAACAGTACTAGAGGAAATCTAAGATATAGCAATAGTGCCCCCCCCTTCAACAGAAGCAGGAGTCTGAATGCCTGCAGCACTCACGGCAGAAGCCGCGTTCCTAGTCGTGGCCATCGAAAGGTATGTATAATACGGAGGATCTTCCGGTCTTCCTGACTCGGGTCCGATGTATTCAACAACGAACGGATAATCAGGAGGAAGAGGAGATCGAAGTGAATCTGAGGGTTCAGATACTTCCTCTACCTGTACTTCTTCTTCCTGCGGAAATAACACTCGTGAGGTGAGTGGAGCGCTCCTCTCAGAACCAACACCAGAATCAGCTATGAAACCTTCAGACCGTTGTGGAGGATCTCTCTCCACAGCATAGGATGCCACAAGGTGGTAACCACCTGCTAAATCACTCCTATGCCTTCTTGAAGAAGGCTCTGAACTCTCGGGAAA